>CM053774.1:39699684-39745631 GCA_028658325.1 Potorous gilbertii
TTATGCAGAGATCTCATGCAATGGAGCTGCGCTGGGAGCCTCTGGCTGAGCTACCTCCACCTCTGCTGCGGCTGCCCTGCCTCCCAAGGGGGTCCGAGTCCCGGAGATCCCCCGCTCCCCTCTCAGCCCGGCTCTCTCACTGACCTGTGCGTCTGTGGGTGGAGGGACCTTCGCAGCAGCGGGAGAATCAGGTCCCTGAAGCCTCCTGGGCTCTGCTCGCTCCTCTCAGTGCCACGTGGCCAGGACGGGGGAGGGGAGCGCTCGGCTGGGCGGCACCTTTGCGGTCGGTTTTTCAGGGATCTCTGCAACGGAAATCTCCTTCACTGTGTTTCTGCGCAGCTTCCACTGTTCCAGAATTTGTGAGGAGTTCTTTTTAGAGGGAATCCATGGGCTGTGGGTTCGGAGCTAGCAAATGTGAGTCTTTCTACTCTGCCATCTTGGCTCCACCCCCTAAAAGTTCTTTAAGACTTACAAAGCACTTTCCTTATGACAACCTTCTGAGGTAAGGAATGAAAGTACTATAGTTCACATTTTATGAGGCTTAGGGTGGTAACATAATTTGTTTCAAGTCACAAAGCCAATGTGAGAGCTAGGATTCCAACCCAAGTCTACTGATTTCAAATCCCTTCTAATGGAAGGGATCTCAAAAGTCACCTACATTAGAGTATTGGATTCAATTCTGGGTACCACATTTAAAGGGATATTGACAAATTGGTCATGTCTAGAGGATGGTGAGGAGTTAGGAGATAATGAATCCATTGAAATAATAGGCATGTTTAACCTGGAGAAGAGAACACTGTAGGGGGAGGCATTGGGGAAAGGTATATGAAGAATGTCTTCAACTATCTGAGGGCAGTCACGTGGGAGAGAAATTAGACTTAGACTTGACCCAAGAGGATAAAAGTAGGAAAAATGGGTACAAGTTATAAGAGACACATTTAGTCTTGTTTATGGAAATCTAACTAACAATCAGAACTGAATAGTCAATTTAACTTTTAGTTTCTGTTTCTTTTTTTTTCTTTTTAGCATTGGGGCTAGTTTCATACTGACAATTCATATTCTTTCACTTGAGTCTCCTTGTGACAAATAAAAATAATAATTCACATTTATGTAGCACTTTGAGGTTTGTAAAGGTGTTTACATATACATTCTCTCCTTTAATTTTCACAAGAACCCTGTAAGGTAGGTACCATCATTGTTCCTGCTGTTTAATCATTTCAGTTCTATCTGAAGCTTTGTGACCCCATTTGGGGTTTTCTTGGCAAAGATACTGGAGTGGTTTACCATTTTCTCCTCCAGTTGATTTTACATATTTACCATTAATTAGAAACCTACTAAGCAGAGCACTTATTTAATAGGAATTTTTCTTCCATCCTTTTTAGAAGAGACTAACTCCCCCCTACAGCAGGTAGGTGGCACCATGAATAGGGGGCTATGTGACAGTGATGTCATCAAGTTACATTAAAGCTTCCAGATAATTCATATTCCCTACCGCTTTCTCCATCAGTCTTTGGAAGATGGTTCATGCCCCAGACGCAGCTTGGGGCCTTTGCTCAAGCTGGTAAAACTGTGGTTAGATAAATGAAAGCAGTCTTCCTTGTTTCCTCAGACACTAAATTGGCAGTGCCCACTACCCAGATCCAAGGCTGAAAATGTCTGCTGGCCATGAAGACAATCCAGGTCATCTTGTGTCCATGTTGCACAATGTACTGGTCCTCTGTAGTCCTCTTGTTCAGAGTTTGGTAATTAATACGCATTTTCTTAAGCACCAGCACTAGAGGTGATTTGTAAGGTCTTCTGGATTCTGTGATAAAGCCATTCACCAGCATTCCTTTGAAATGGTTTCCGAGATCTTCCATCATAGATGAAGGAATTGTCCTAGCTCTTTCTCTGAATGTTCCAGAATCAGTAAGCTCAAACATCCTATTTTTTCATTATGCAATCAGAATGCACTGTCCTCTTGCTGAATTCCAGCCTCAACCTAGCTTTCCATTCTTGTGGTCCTGGGGAGACCCCAAAGTCAAATACCTCAGGATCAAGTGCAGAGGGTGAAAAGTTGGGGCTCCTGTGTTGTTTACTGGAACCTGTTACCTCTATCCTCTTGTAAGCCTCTGCACAGTCCCCATGGATGATCGAAGTATATAGGTATTGGGTACCATCTTGTTGCTTGCAGTATCCCACTAGAATCTGGAAGACTAGAATCAACGACAGTAAATGCCAACATTCTGATGAGTGTTGGAGGATATGGATGTACCAGAGCCAGAATGTCCACTTTTCTGTTAACCCCTAGATATGTATGGATAGTCTTCATCATTCAAACCACCACGTCCAAGCCTTGTCATAGACTTTTAAAACATTTTACCAAAATACCATTCGTAAAAAGATTAGAAATAATGGTAGCTTGAGAGCTACTCATTATCCAGGACTGCATTGCAATTCTCACTCTCAGTGTGTACCATCACCTCTGCACAAGGTCCCATAGACAGATAAAAAAATTGACGAAGAACTCAATGTGCAATCCCACACAGCTTTGGTGACTCCTATAGTACAGATTTAATCTATGGAGCAAGAACATATCGATAGCCAACCTGGCATGGCTGTCAGCCTAGATGTAGACAAGTCTGATCCTGATGGTCAGCGAATACCAAGTATTAACTCAGGTACAGAAACTGAAAAATCAGTCAGTGACAAGAGAATTAAGCCTCTTGGATTAGTCTCTAGGCTAGTGAAAGGTATAGTTAGACATGGATTAAGGCAAAAATACTAAAGATTGTCCATGTGAAACGTATCTTACTGGTAATTGCATGTTCACTGTTGTGCAAAGGAATTACTGCATGCTTGAGTTTACTTTTTAAAATTTTTGCTTTTGTATTCATCTGACTGTGTTTTGTGTGGTGTTCATGCCTTAGCAATGTCTTTTTGCTCATTGTGTTGTGTATATGCTACTGTTTATGGTTAAGATGTATTTTATATATAGGCTTATTGTTAGTGTCATTGTTGCAGCTAGCTAGCTTTTCGTTTTTAATTAACCATATTTGTTTTTGATTGACTTGTGTGAGCTATGGATATGCATGTATCATATCCTGTATGTCATCAGGCATGTTTCCACTGTCGTCCTCTGAGGTAATGCTCTCTGTAGTGCCCTGGTTACTACATGTACTCTTAATGTGCATTTGTTTATTTCAATTTCAATAATACTGAAGGTTGGGTACCTGGGACACAAGGAGAATCACTTATTGTTTTAAAGGGTTAATGCTTGCATTGTATAATAACAACTTTTGAATTTGTCCCAAGTTAATCTTACCAAAGGATTGTAAAACAAAATTTGGCTCAGGGAAGGACTGTAACCTGAGTTCTAAAGCCCATCAGTATGGGACTCTTTCATGATCCGTAGAGATCTGTGTCCCATGCCTGTGTGAGGGGTTGGGTGAGGTTGGGGAGAGTGGGAGAGGAGAAAATCAAGCCCTTTTCTCTCTTTGGTTTTGGCAGTGTCTTTGGGTCCTGCGTTTGCTTCAAGTGCTGTTGGCTTCCAGCTTTAAGACAGAAGATGAATGAGGCCAATTCCACTTTAGGTTGCTGAAGGGAAAATGATACTCTGGGAGAAACTGACATGAAAGGAACTGACGTCATGTCCCCATCATGTCCTTATCCCCATTTGCTGTACTAGAGACTCCAGGGAATTTTCCCTTTGATGATATCTGGGACTCTCTTGGCTGAACTGAGTTGTCTTGCTCCCAGTTGGAGAACTCCTTCCCCCTATATTATCTAGTATTTTGTCATTGCTGTTGAGACATTTTTCAGTTGTATCTGGCTCTCTGTGATCCCATTTGGTTGTTGGGGTTTTTTTGGGAAAGTTGCCAGAGTGGTTTACCCTTACCTTCTCCAGCTCATTTTACAGATGAAGAAACTGAGGCAAATAGAATGAAGTGACTTGCCCAGTGTCACAGAGCTAAGAAGTGTCTGAGGCCAGAAGATGAGTTTTCCTAACTCCAAGTCAGGCACTTTATTCACTGTGCCATCTGACTGCCCTTACTGTCAAGTATATATTCTACTACATATACTTTCCCTGATTTCTGTTTTGTTGTTGACTTGGATAAATGGGTTTCTTTGCCTTAAAAAAAATGTATTCTTATATTTTATAAAGGGTCTCAACATTATAAGGGGCATCATGCTATAAATAGAAAGAATGCTAGAGTTGAAGTAGAAATGTGAGGTATTATGAAGGCTGAAACAAAAAGGGACTTTTAGCTAACTTTCAAGTTATCCAGACAATTAAATTTAATTAAATCACTGTCCTGTTGCTCTAAGCATCCAGGTATCAACAGAGGTTTTTATATTTCCTTTTAGTGCTTTACTTCATTCTAATTCTTTCCCTTGCTCCTGAGAAATGCAGGATGCTCCCCTGGGAATGGTTTACTCGTTCCTTTCATTACTTCCTATTTCCCAAAAGAGAGTCCCAGAGATCACTGAAGGGAAACTTCCCTGCAGTTGTCAGTATATCAGCCTGGGGATAAGGACATGACATTAGTTCCTTTTTTTTAAAAAGTTTATTTATTTTAGTTTTCAACATTCACTTCCATAAGTTTTACATTTTCTCTCCCTCCCTTCTTTAAAATGGCATGAAATCTGATATGGGCTCTACATATACATTAATATTAGACATGTTTTCACATTAGTCATGTTGTCTAGAAGAATTAGAATGAATGGGAGAAACCATGAGAAAGAAAAAACAAAACAAACAAAAAAAGAAAATAGTTCTCTTTGTTCTGCATTCAGACTTCATAATTCTTCCTCTGGATGTGGATGGCATTTTCCGCCATGAGTCCTTTGGAATTGTTTTAGGTCCTTGCATTGCTGAGAAGGGCTAAGTCAAAGTCAGTCATCTCCCAGTGTGGCTATTGCTGTGTACAATGCACCTGGTTTTGCTCACTTCACTCAGCATCAGTTCATATAAGTCTTTCCAGGTTTTTCTGAAGCCCTCCTATTCATCACTTCTTATTGTACGATAGTATTCCATTACATTCATCTACCACAACTTATTCAGCCATTTCTCAATTGATGGGCATCCCCTTGATTTCCAGTTCTTGGCCACCACAAAGAGAGCTGCTATAAATATTTTTGTACATGTGGGTCCTTTTCCCATTTTGATGATATCTTTGGGATACAGCCCTAGAAACAGTATTGCTGAGTCAAAGAGTATGCACATTTTTATGGCCCTTTTGACATAGTTCCAAATTGCTCTCCAGAATGGTTGGATCAGCTTACAACTCTACCAACAATCAATTAGTGTTCCAACTCTCCTGCATCTCCAGTATTTATCATTGTTAGTTCCTTTCATGTCAGTTTCTTCCAGAGTATTATTTTCTCTCCAAGAAACCTGAAGTGAGATTGGCATCATCTATCTTCTCTCTCAAAGTTGGAAGCCAGAAACAACTGCAGAACCCAAAGGAAAAACATTTCTCTCACCTGCTCCCACTGACTGGATCCCCTACCTGCCCCCCAAAAAGGACCATGCTTTAGATGATACTTTATTTTTGTTTCATTTTATTAGCAGATTATTTCCAGCAAAGACTCAAGTGGAAATATGAACATTAATGTTACTGAAGGCTGGCTAAAGACCCTAAAGGACCACACTGCCATTGGCCATTTTATTTTTTTCCCTACAGTCTTTTTGTGAGAATCTTGGGAGGAGGAAGTTTAATTGAGCCTCAGTGTCTAAGCCAAAGGATCACCTGATAGATGAGGCTACTCTAAAACACAGTGTAGGATTTAAGTCCCTCCAAATAAGGTCCAAGATATACTATACTCGTACCTTCTTTATGATCAATTCTAAAGGACTGGGTTTTGGGTCAGGGAGACCTGAGTTCAGATCTGGCCTTAAACACTTTCTAGTTATAACTCTGGGTAAGTTACTCAACCTCTGTTTGCCATAGTTTCTTCAGCTATAAAATCGGAATAATAAAGCCCCTGCTTTCCAGAGTTGTTATAAAGATCAAATGTGCTAATATTTATAAGGCATTTAGAATAGTTTTTGGTTTTTTTCAGTCATTTCAACTCTTCATGACCCCATTTGGGTTTTTCTTGGGAAAGTTACTGGAGTGGTTTGCCATTTCCTTCTTCAGCTCATTTTACTGATGAGGAAACAGAGACCAACAGGGTTAAGTGACTTGCCCAGGGTCACACAGGTAATAAATGTGAGACCAGATTTAGACTCAGGAAGATGAGTCTTCTTGACTCCAGTCCTGATACTCTATCCACTGTGCCACCTAACTGCTTACTTAGCACAGTCTGGAACTTAATTAAATACTTAACAAATGCTTGGTTGCTTCCCTCTTTGTCAAGATTGTACTGACAATATTTCCATATTCCGGATAAGAAAATCAAGACCTGAAGTTAGCATATAACTTCTAGTTAAGACCATAGCTGATGGCCTCTTGCTGAAGTCTCAGCCACTCTGGGACTTCTTTTCTAAAGAGGAAGGGCGTCAGGTGACATTTGATACTTTAGAGAATTTTCAAGCCTTCCAATGGATGGATAGATAGATATAGCATTTATTAAGTGCTTACTATGTGCCAAGCAATATACTAAGTGCTGGGGATTAAATAACAGCAAAAAAGACCATCCCTACTCCCAAGGAGCTTACATTCCAATGGGAAAACACATAAAAAGGCAGCTAGAAAATATATGTGTTGGAGGAGAACTATGGGATTACCTGCAAAGGCACTAAGATTTCTGGGAGGAGTTAGAAAAGTTTAAAGTCTGGAGAAGAGCCAGGAGTGAAGCGAGTGTGCCTGGGAACCTCACAAAATGGTGGTCTGAGTCAAAGACTCACCAATCAGAGGGCAGAGCCACAGGGCAAAGGCTGATGAGAAGGAAGTGGAAAAGTCCACAGGAGTAGAGCCAGGAGTAAAGATGTTTCAAATGTCCTTGGTATTTCTGATGAGAAATTGCATTTCCTGAAATTTAAAATGATTCTGAGGTACTCCCTCACATCTATCAGAGTGGTTAACGTGACAGACAAGGAAAATGATAAATACTGGAGGGTATGTGAAAAAACAGGGACACGAATGTACTATTGGTGGAGTGGTGAACTGGTCCAATCATTCTGGAGGACAATTTGATACTGTGCCCAAAGGCCTATAAAATCACATATATCTTTTGAACTAGCAATACCCACTATTAGGTCAGTATCCCAAAGAAATCAAAGAAAAGGGGAAAAGACCCATATATGCAAAAATAGCTGCTCTTTTTTGTGGTGACAAAGAATTAGAAATTATGGGGATGCCTATCAATTGGTGAATGGCTGAACAAATTATTGCATACGATTGCCATAGAGTACTTGTGTGCTATAAGAAATGATGAAGAGGATTGTTTCAGAAAAACCTGGGAAGACTTATATGAACTGATACAAAGTGAAGTGGGCAAAATCAGAAGAACACTGTACACAGTAACCGCAATATGGTAACAGTAATCAACTGTGAAAGATTTAGCTACTCTGATCAGTGTGATGGGATGCAGGTCAGTTCTAAAGGACTCTTAATGAGAAATTCTATCCACCTTCAGATAGAATCAATAAACTCTGAGTGTAAATTGAAGCATGGTTTTTTTTTTTGGACTTTATTTTTTTTTTGCCTAATGGCTAATATGGAAATATGTTCTGCATGAGTTCACACCTACAATTGGTATCATATCACTTGCCTTCTTAATGGGTGGGGGAAGGACTGAAGTCAGGGAAAGAATTTGGAACTCAAAATATAAAAAATTATTATGAGAAAAATGACAACTTCTAGTTTAAAAAATTGCATTTCCTACTCAACAGAGACAGAAGAAGGTAGTGACTGATGGATGATAAGTTCCCAAGTTTACATAAAATCATAAGATTACAGCTCTGAAAGAGAATTTAAAGGTGACCTAGTCCAACCCGCTCATTTTACAATTGAGGAGTGTTTGCTCTAAAATGATGAAGTGATTTACACAAGCAATAAGTAATAGATCAGATTTAAATTCAGCTACTCTAACTACAAACCTGGTATTCTCTCCTTTGGAACCTAATGAGCATCACCAAATAATGAGCATATTTATCAAGATTTAAGCCACTTCTGGGGCTATCCTGAGAAGAACCAGAGAGTGATAATGATAAACTTTGATTTTAATGACCTAATTAATTCTCATAAGTAATTTTTTTTTAATTCATGAAGCTTAATGCTTGTCACTCACCTTAATATTTGTCATGAAATTTTGTTAAGTATAATTATCTTTTTCTGTTTTATTTTTGCTTATTTTTACTTTATTTTTTCACATTTTAAAAAATTCTTAACTTTAGCATCAACTGACATGTTTCAATATACATAGTAGAGTAGAAATATACATGAGGTTGTACATCTGTTATGTACAGCTTGCTTTTCTCTGTATATGACAAATTTACCATGTTACTTTCAAGTCTGCCCTTCTTGCTTGTGATTCCTTCTGGCTTTCCTTCTGTTCTCTTCTGTGCATTTCAAAAAAAAATTCTATTCTGTCTTCTATTTTTCTGGGGGGAGGGAACAACTCTATCCCTAGTTCCGCTCTTTCTGCCTTCCCCCCCTCCCAAACTGAAAAAAGAAAAACAAAACATCGGTAACAAAGATGCATAGTCAAGCAAAACAAATCCCAAATTTTCATCTCCAAAAATGTAGCTCTCACTCTCTACTTTGAATCTCTGCTTCTCTGTCTGGAGGTAGATAGCATGCTTCATCATAAATCCTATGGAATTATGGCTGGCCACCAGAGCCCCAGTGTCTTTCAAAATTGTTTGTCTTCACAATATTATTTTTATTATACAAACCATTCTCCTGGTTTCGCTCAACTCCCTCTGTTTCAGTTCATACAAGTCTCCCCAAGTTTCTCTGAAATAGTATTCCACCACATTGATGTATGATAATTTGTTTCCCCTCCTAGTTCTTTGACATAAAAGAACACTATAAATATTTTTGTATGTATCAATCCTTTCCCCTCTTTGTTTGACTTTTTCAAAGTATAGAACCAGTAGGTGTATTTCTAGATCAAAAGGTATGCACAATTTAATAACTTTTAGAGCATGGTTCCAAATTGCTTTCCAGAAAGGGCTAGACCAGTTTACAGTTCCACCAAAAATGCGTATAAATGTTTTTGTACTTATTTGTACTCTTTGGACCTCTTGTGGAGCCTGTAGTATGGAAGTCAGGCTCAGCACTGGAGACTCCCTGGAAGTGATATCTGCTTCTTATATCCCAGTGGGGAATCACAGACTGCCAGAGTTAAGGCATGAGGGAGGAGAGCAATTGGGCATGTCATGTTTTAGTGTCTGGGGTTGGAGGAGGGGTAAGCACCCACACATCTTTGCTGATCTTGATGCTTTGGAGAACATTGTATACTAACCCTTCTAAGGACTTTTCTCTGTTTGACTTTTAGGAGTATGTGTTCCAGCAATAACCATAACCTTTTGGCCATGACCTAGGGGTAGCATGGACCCCAAACTCCAAGTCCCCCGAAACAAAATGGGACTGAGAAAGATAGAATATCTTTTAATTCCTTGAAGGGCAAAGTCTTCTTTGGTCCGGAAGATGGGGAATATTTCAGCAGGCAACTCCTCTAGCAACTGTACCATCGACCATAGCATTCACCAGACTCTGGCTCCAGTGATATATGTTTTGGTGTTGGTGGTGGGCTTCCCAGCCAATTGCATCTCTCTCTACTATGGCTATCTGCAGATCAAGGCCAAGAACGAATTAGGAGTCTACCTCTGCAACCTGACTGTGGCTGACCTCCTCTACATCTGCTCCCTGCCCTTCTGGCTCCAGTATTTTCTGCAGCATGACAACTGGCCCCATGGAGACCTGTCCTGTAAGATCTGTGGCATTCTCCTCTATGAGAACATTTACATCAGCGTGGGCTTTCTCTGCTGCATTTCCATTGACAGATACCTGGCAGTGGCTCATCCTTTCCGCTTCCACCAATTCCGCACTGTGAAGGCTGCCGCGGGGATCAGTGCAGTGATCTGGGTCAAGGAGCTCCTGGCCGGTATCATTTTCCTCATCCCTAATGAGGTCATGGAGGATGAGGACCAACATCGGGTCTGCTTTGAGCATTATCCCATCCAGCCATGGCAGCGGAAGATCAATTATTACCGCTTCTCAGTGGGTTTCCTCTTTCCTATTTGCCTGCTGTTCTTCTCCTATTGGGGCATCCTACGGGCTGTGCGGAGAAGCCACGGCACTCAGAAGAACAGAAAAAAACAAATCCAGAGACTAGTACTGAGTACCATGATTATCTTCCTGGCCTGCTTTCTGCCCTACCACATCCTGCTGCTTGTGCGCAGCCTATGGGAAGATAACTGTGAGTTCGCCAAGGGGATCTTCAATACTTACCACTTCTCCCTTCTCCTGACCAGTTTCAACTGTGTGGCTGACCCGGTGCTATACTGTTTTGTGAGTGAGAATACCCATAGGGACTTGGCTAGGCTGCGCAGTTCTTGCCTTGGCTTCCTGACCTGCTCTGGGAAGAAGGGGTCCAAGGAATCCTACCAACTGAGCAGCCCAGAGGCCTCTGGGAAAAATGAAACCCGGAGGGAGGATCCTGAGCTGCTAACCAAACTCCACCCACCCTGCCAGGTCTCTTCCTCTCCTGGAATGGGAGGAACTAGCCAGGAATGTTAGACCAGGCCAAGTCACTCAGCCTAGAGGCACCAGTGATTTGATCTGTGGACTGGAGCTGTCTTCTCTCCAAATGGGCCATTGGCTTCAGTTCTAACACCTGTATCACCTACAGTCTCTCTGCCTAGATAAAGCCTGAAAATTGAGTGAAAATGAGCCAGGGACAAATGTTGCAGCTCTGCCAGGTTCTCCTACCCCTGACCTCCACTCTCTGATTACTCTAGGAAAACCTACTCATACACACAGGCTGAGTGTGTGAATAAACTCCAGGAGATTCCCAGAGGGCTGAGATGCCAGCGTACATCCAGGCGATGCTCCACAAAGCTCAGGCTATGACTGCCTCTCCATCTTGTCTGGGAAGGGGAACATGAATTGTAACCTGTAAGATGTTTTCAAAGAAAAAGGAGCTGGGTTACAAATATATACTGAAAAGGGAACTATGGATTGAGGGTGGGGGCTGCTATGAGAAAAGGGAGTATAAAGGAGATATGGAAACAAGGTATGTGTGTATTTCCAAGTAGCCCTACCTAACCAGCCTGCCCATAGTCTGAATATCCCATCTTATCTGCTCCTTTGGGTTAACGTGTTGGCATTTCAAGTTAAAATGCACCTGTATTATTTGAGGCAAAGGGAGATATGAAAAACTGCTACCATCCATTAACTCTACTAGTTCACCTAAAAGAATGAGGACTTTACGATGGGAATGAGTAGGAGCATTTTAAGGAATGAGGACATTATCATGAGAAAGAGATGATCCAGATATCCTGTGGACAGTAGGAAGCTGTTGGATATCAGGGTACATAATGAGGCACTGAATTGGGAGGGCAAGGAGAAAGAATTTAAAAGCACTAAACATAAACTTCTCCTAGTTGGAATTTTTATCAAGGTCCTTGAGTTGTTGGCAAGTTAATACTAGGTGACCCTCAGAGTAAATGCCCAGGGCTTTCAGAAAGGCTGAAAGGTGGGAGTGGGCCAGAGGTACCACCCTCATTCTCTTTGTCTATGAAGAATACAGAGGGCATTAAGTGTTCAAGTATTCAAAGGGCCATCCTTAGGAATAGAGGTTATATTTGTTCTGCTTAGTTCCAGAAGGGAGAATTAGGAACAAGAAGGAAATGTTACATGGAAGCAGATTTTATTTCAATTTAAGGGGAAATTTCCCAACAATTAGAGTTGTCCAAAAGGAGAACAGGGTTCCTGAAATGGTAGTGAGTTCCCTGTCAGTGGAGATGTTCAAACATAGCTGGATGACCCCTGTCAGGGGTGTTGCAGAGGGCAGGTGTGGCCTCTGAGCTCCCTTCCTTCTCTTAGAGTTTGTGAAATTCCAGCCCACCTTTTTCAGTCTTTCAGTTCTCTTGTTTCTGAATTCAGGTGCCTCCCTCCAGAGAGATTTCAGATTAAGTTTTATTAAGCTCCAAGTAGAAAAGCAAGGATTACAGTCAGAATGTGTGTCAGCTATGGGTTCTCTCAAGGCAAACCGCCATAAATCCCCTACTTCCATCCACCCAAAGGCGGTAAGGTGGGGAAGATAGAGGCATGTTTACAATTAGGATGCCAATGTCATTGACAGCCAAACCCCTGGAGAAGGGGAACTGCAGGGAGGCAGGGTCCGATCTTAGTTGGTGGTCTTGACATTGCTGCCCTGTGTCCAAGAAAGTCCATAATGGAGGCTATTAGAGGAAAGAGCTGAGGAAGGCCCTAGCTTGGTTGGTTTAGTACTTTACCTCGCATGGTACCCTCGGTTCTATGCCTGGATCTGTCTGCCTCCAGCTTTGTGACTTTAGGCAAGTGCCTCAGTTCTCTGGAAGTGATTTCCCTCATTTCAGTGCCATGATTCTATCTCTCCTTGTCCAATGGAATGAGTTGGTGCCTTGTTTGAATCAAATTTTAAATGACCACTCCAGTCACCTAGTACTTCTGAAACCTCCACTGGCAGGAGAGAAGAGGCTAGAAGAAGGAGAAGGTTCATTGTGCTAGCTAGAACTTTCTTTTCCTTCATTTCACTCATCACTTGTCATTTTGGCCTCTGCCTTTCCCCTTGTCTTTTTACCATGTAGAGCTGCCCATTAATGGGCACATAGTTACCCTTCCCTACTTAACCCTTTAGATGCTGTTTGTTCTCTGTTATTGGTGCACTTTCCACTGGGGTACAGCCCCTGAGCAGTCAATGCCTTTCGTCTGGATGATTGCCCCCTTTCCATGCCCAGAAAACCTCCAGGACTGAGCTCACACCAAGCTTTCCTTGCTTCTTGACTCCTCCTGCCTTCCTGGGGGTGGTCCACAAACTCCGTTTAACAGACATTTGCTAAGTACTTACCCTCTGTGGAACCCTGTGGCAGGCCCTGGGGATCGTCCAAAGATTATGTAAATGAGGTCCCTGATCTCATGGATATAGAGACCTATAGATAACTATGATACACAGTAATACATGAAAGTAATCACTAATAAGTGATTGCCGTAGTCATCTTGGGCAAGTCACCTGGCTTACTCCTCTGGTCCTCAACTGTAAAATGAAGGGACTGGAATAAGTAGTGTCTGAAGTCCCAGTCAGCCACAGATCTAGGAATCTTCACAAGGTTCTCACACTCTAGCAGCCAATGAATCTACGATGAATCTGCAGCATTAGACGGATGCAAACCTAGGGCTATGTGAGGTGGGGGTGCAGGGAGCGTTTCATGTCTACGGTGAAAGATTATTAGTGACTGGAGGAAACCAGGAAGACTTCTAGGGAGGTGTCATGTCAGCTGCCCTTTAAGGGCTAGGCAGTGATCAGCAGACAACATGGTTCCTTTGTTTTCTCCGTACAAGATTTGTGCCAAAGTCTCTCTCTGGCTCTCACCAATCCCACCCTTCTCCCATGTCTAAAAAGCATTTGTTGCTAGTCCTTTGTTCTGGAAGAGGACCAAACATTGAGAGGTTTCTGTCACAGGGATGTCATGAGAGCCATCTTGGTGTAGTGGGTAAAGAGCCAACCCAGCTTCAAATCGTCTCTGACAAGTATGTGTGACTTTATGCAAGTCATTTAACTTCTTACAGCCTAGGTAACTCTCTAAGACTATAAGTTATAGGGCACGTGCCAATCAGCATTGGTCATGTGGGCGAAACATTCACTATACCCAGGAAATCACTGGAACCTACCCCCACCAGAAAAAGCATTGTTCTCTCAATGCTCCTTCTACCAACACAAGTCATAACATCTGTGATTTAGTAGATTGTCATTTGTTGCAGTGGCGAAACAAACAAGGTCCTCTGGATGAGGATCCCCTTTGAACATTATGATACTGGTACCCAGAGAATAGACACAGTCTGATGCCACCCCCATCCTCAATGACTTTGCAGCCTGGTAAGGCTACCAGAGCTTGAGGTATTGGAGTACAACTTTAATGGAAACTGATCTCCTTCCTTCTTTTTAAAAGACACATAATGAACTCCTCTGGGGCATCGGTGTCATAGTCCTCAATTCCAAAAGTCATCATTTTGACCCTGTAATGTACTTAGTGTAAAAACGAAAAATGGAGAAAGGGCTGCATTTTGGGGTAGGAGGAGATATATCTCTATATCTTTTTCCAATTATAATTTTCCTTCCAATCCCTCTCTTTTTTTTCCCGGGAATTTGTAATCATGACATGAATAATTACTCTATTAAGAAAATGAAGCACATGCCAAAACACTTTAATAATCGGCATTTACATAGCACTTTAACATTTGCAGAATGCTTTCCATCCATTATATCATTTGATACTCACTGCAGCTTTGTGAGGGAGGTACTGTTTGTACAGTTTTTGTTGGTGTTCAGTTGCTTCAGTCATGTCTGACTCTTTTTGACCCCCTTCAGGGTTTTCTTGGCAGAGATACTACCATTTCCTTCTTCAACTCATTTTACAGATGAGGAAACTAAGGCAAACAGGGTGAAGTGACTTGCAAGATTCACACAGCAAATGAAAGTCTGAGACCAGATTTGAAGTCAGGAAGATGAATCTTCCTGACCCTAGGTCCAGAGTTCTATCCACAGTGCTGCCTAGCTGCCCTTTTGTACAATTGTCCACATTTTATAGGTTAGGAAAATGACCCTCCTAGAGTTCGTATGATATGCCCAAGGTGGCATAGCTAGGAAGTAACAGAGATAGAGGAGGGATGTCACGCAGTGATTCGAGAACTAGACTCAAAGGATGGAAATTTCCACCTCTGACTCATCTTGGTTGTGTGACCCTGGGCAGGCCACTTAACCAGGCAGTGCCCCAACCAACCTCGAGGATTTTAGATTCCAGAGAAGGAGCTGATCTGCTTTAGTCAGGCCTAATAGGGAGCTCCCTACAGCAATGAAATCACAAGTCGAGGTTAACAAAAATAGTGGGGATTCAGGATTTGAACCCAGGGGTTCTTCCAGCAGTTCTCAAAATGTGGTCTAGGGAGTCTTGGGGGTCCCAGAAACCATTTCAGGGAATCTGTGAGGTTAAAATTATTTTTTATAATAACACTAAGGTGTCTTAATTGGTCATTAATATCAGTGGATATAACATATTATCAAAAGCCCTTTGGAGGAAGGTCCTTGATGAATTTTGTGAGTATAAAGGGGTCCTGAGATGAAAATTTAAGAATCCCTGACATGGTAATAAGTTTTGTGTAATTGAACATATATAACCACTATTAAATTGCTTACTGCCCCAGGAGGGTGAAGGTGAGGGAAGGAGAGAGAAAATTGAGGGCTCAAATTTTTTAAAAAAGGAATGTTAAAAAACATCCGTGTCCTATGCTGTCTTTTCTGATTCCTCAGAGGGACCTTCTTGCTCACTGAGAAATTCAGATGCCCTGGATTTGGAATGGGAGCCCAGAAAGCAGCCCTTCTCTACCCTCAGATGTCTGACTCATCTCAAAAACTCATAGGGCAGTGTTAATACAATTGAGAGAGCATGGTCACTGGAGTAGGACCGTCTGGGTCCATATCCTGCATTTGATGTTTATTTCCTGAGAAAGCCATTTAGCATTCAGGGACTTCAGCTTCGTCATCTGTAAAATGAGAGAGAATTTACTGGGCGGGTTCTGAGGTTATTTCCAGTTTCGTTCTATGATTATTCCACTCCACCCCCACCCTTTCCCACCTTTCATCTACCAAGTCAGCTTCTGGTAGAGCAAAACCTGGAGAGGAGATTTGATCAAAATGTGCTCTGAGTGATTTGTGTGTGTCTAGGGTTGGGGTGGAGTGGAGCTGCCCTCCTATCTAGTGCCCAAATGCAGCACATGATCTGCCAGTTCTTGTTAGGCTTATGACTTTGCACAGACTGTCAGCCCTTAATCCCACCCCCAACCCCTAACACACCTGTAGAACTGGACCTTTGAGAAGGGAAGGACCACGAATCATATTACACCTGGAATGTGCTCACCTTTACATCTTACTCTTAGAAGCCAAAGCTTCTTTAAGGCCCACCATTGATGCAACTAACTCCAACAAGCCTTTCCTGATTACTGCACACACTCTGCCCCTCAGTACCCCAAATATTAGTCATTTCTCCCTTCTGAAATTACTGTGTATATACTTATCTGTTTACATGTTGTATCTACCAGTAGACTACAGGGTCCCTGAGGGAAGGAATTTTGTCTTTGTGTCCCCAGGGCCTACCCCAGTGCCTTGCACACAGTAGGGAGATAATAAATGCATGTCAAATTGAATTGAATGGGAGGGGTGCTATTCTTACACCCTCACCCTTCCTCTGCAGGGAATTTTTCTAGGACTATACAACTGTTGGAACCCTTGCCTTCGAAAAGGTTTTTTTTTTAAATATTATTTTTTGTTTTGAAATTGGTTTGTTTTTTTATTTGGTCTTACCACCAGGAACAGATTGTGCTGAACTGAAGTGTATGTCCTGTTTACTGCTGAGAGTTGTATTTTTGTATAGTTTCTCTTTTACACCAAATATGCATGTATTATACTATGTATTTGGATTGTTGATGCTTGCAAATAAACAAGTGAAACGAAGGCTTGCTTTGCTATTATTTGTGTATTTGCCTTATTGTGCATACTAAACTAAACAGTTATTTATCTTTGTGTCTCCCTCCAACCCCACCTGGCGACCTCCTCCCCCAACCCCCGGCCCCTGGTACAACACAGTGTACCCTTAATAATGTTGGTTGAATGAATGGTATAATCTGAGATAGCTGGGCTTGTGTCTCCATGTACCTAATTTATAGAATGTGATTCGTATATAATCAGGGCTTCATAGATGGCCATTTTAATGGAATGTCAGCTCCTTGAGAGCTTTGTCTTTGCTGGGCACAGAGTAGATGTTTAATAAACCCTTGCTAGATCATTGATTGATCTTCCTAAAGCTCAAATCTGACCACTGCACCCCATTCCGTCAACTCCAGTGACTCCCTATCATCTCCAGCATCAAATATAAAATCCTCTTTCTGATGCCCCAAACCCTTTGTCACCCAGCACCCTCCTACTTTTCCAGTCTTTTTATATCTTATTCACTCCCACGTATTCTGTTGTCTAGTGACATCGGAGTCCTTACTGTTCCTTCCACAAGATTCTCCAGCTCCCAGTTCTGAGCATTTTCAATGACTGACCAAGTGAGGTGGTCTGACAACTCATGAAGAGCTGGCGAGTGGTTTGGTGAGAGATGTCTCTCCTTCATCTCAGGGTGGTGGGGAGTATCATTGTGAGTATGGGGGGGTTGGGACAGAATCATTGACCTCCATAGAAGTTGTTCATTCAAACACCTGGTTTCTAATTCTGTTTCCCGTTTCTAATTCCATTTCCCATTGTAAACTGGACTCACTTCTGCATTTCCCTGCCTGTCACTTCTTATTCCACCTTTGGTCTCATCCTCACCTTATATGGGATAAGAGATAAAGACCAGACCTCAGATCTCATTAAAATAGGGAATTCCAGGGAAGGCAACATCTATGACTTCAAGTTGGGACCTTCCTAGTAATTTATAGTCTTAAACCATGAGCAATACACATTACTGAAATAAGTCATAGCACCCTGTCAAATGGGTCCGCTACGAATTCATATTATTTAATCTTGACTAGGGAGATAGCATAGTGTAGCGGGTAGGGATCCAGTCTCAGAACCAAGAATACCTGGGTTTAAGTCCCTCTTCTGATACATGTTGGTATCAAAAAGCTGGCAACAGTAAAAAGGTTCTGAACTCACAATGACCAAAAATTTGGTAAAAATTAGACAAGTAATGAATCCAAGGTGATTGTGGCAGCCTTGGTTCTGAATACAAAGCATGCGTACTTTGCACTGCACATCCCTCAGGCCACACAACACCAAGGAAAGCTGCCAAAACTTGAAACTGAAATGCAAAAAGGGGTCAAGAGTGGGAAAAATTTAAGAAGCCCTGCTCTAGGAAACTAAATTGTAAAAAAGGTGTCAGTCTGAATTGGTAGAGGGAGTTCTCTCACCAGGGAATTCCCAACATTAGTAAAATCATAGACACAATAACTATGCCTGACCTCAGATAAACACTTGCTACTGTATGACAATTCTTTCATTCATCTCTGGTTGATTCTTGATCATACTTCCTGTGGTAGCTATTTGTAGCACATTCTCTTTCCTAGCTCCCATTGCTACTCCAAATCCACCCTGCTTTGGCAGACCTTGCTGCTTTACTGAGAAAATGAAGGCTATCGTTGTAAATGGCCATCATCTCTTTTCTCCACCTCAAATATCTCTCCAACCTCTCCTAATCTCCGAAGAAGTGGCGACTCCATTTGTGTCCATCAAGCCTTTCCATTTCCCTTGGCCGATTGCCCATCTCTCTCTCTAATCCTCAGTTTCTCCCTATTTACTATTTTCTTCCTAGCTACCTCAACATCATTAGTCTTCACTATCCCTAAAGAAACCTTCCTTTAATCCTACCATTCCTCCAATCTGCTGTTTCTCATTTTTTCACTGAAAAACTACACTGATAAAGTGCAGTCCCTACTCCTTGCTTCTACTTGGTTGTTGTTCAGTTATGTCTGACTCTTCTTAACCCCATTTGGGGTTTTCTTGGCAAAGACACTGGAGCAGTTTGCCATTTCCTTTTCCAGCTCATTTTACAGATGAAGAACCTGAAGCAAAAAGGGTTAAATGACTTGCCCAGGGTCACATAGCTATTAAGCATCTGAGACCAGATTTGAATTTAGGTCTAACTGACTCCAGCCCCAGTGTTCTATCCACTGAGCTATCTGGCTGCCTCCTTGCTTTTACTTGTTTGTCACATACTGACTCCTCCACCCCTTGTAGTTTGTCTTCTGGTCCTACCAATATTGTTTTCTCCAATGATTTCTTAACTGGTAAAGCTAAAATCTTTGTTCCGTTCCTCATCTTCTGTTTTGTACCTTCTGACACCACTGACCATTTCCCCCTTCTGGTTATTCTCTCTTTCCTTGGCTTCCTTAACATTGCTTTTTCCTGATTCTCCTACCTGTCTGACCCCTCCTTCTTCATTCCTTGATCTATGTTTCATTATGCATCTTCTCAATATGTCCAAGCTTGGGTACCCCTCTGAGCTATATCCTGAGTCTCCTCTCTTCTCACTGTTCTCTGTCCCTTGGTGATCTTGTCTGTTCCTGAGACTTTATCGGTCACCTCTACCTATACAACTCTTGGGTCTATACTTACGAAGTGTTAATGTCTCTCCTGAACTCTAGTCCTACCAACTACTCTACAGATGTCTTTATCTGTATGTGGCATTGGCACCTCAAACTTATCACGTCCAAAACCAAACTCCATCATTACCTCCCAAACTCAACCCTCCTATAAACTTCCCTATTTCTGCAGAGGATGCTGCCATCTTTGCACTCATTGAAATTCAAAGCCTTGGAGTCACCCTGGATTCCTGCCCCTACCTCACCTCCCTTCTTCCCACCCAATTATCCATCACTCCTACTGATGTTACTTCTATGCTGTCTCTCACATTTGTCTCATTTCTATCTACATGGCCACCAATCTAGTTCAAGCACTTAACAAATCTTGTTTAGATTCTTATTTTAACCTCTTAATTGACCTCTTTGCCTCCCTTCTCCAAACCATCTTTTACACTGGTGCCAGATAATCTTTCTAAATTACAGTCCTGACCATGTCATTTCCCTGCTTAAAAACTGTTAGTTACTAATTAATACCTCTAGAATAAAATATTTAGCTCAGCATTCAAGGCCATCTATAGTTTGCTTCTAAATCTACCTTTTCAGTCATATTTCAAATTACTCCCCTGTACATATTCTTCACTCCAACCAAACTGGATGTTATCTATTCCCTGAACTCCCCATACCATCTCCCACCTCCATGTATTTGCATAGGTTGTCACTTGAGCCTAGAAAGTATACTACACTGTGCCATTTAGCTACCAAAAAATGGACTTTCTCTATGGGATTTTCTTGGCAGAGATACTGGAGTGGTTTGCCATTTCCTTCTCCAATGTATCTCCATTTTATTGATGAGAAACTCAGACAAATAGGGGTTAAATGACTTGCCCAGGGTCACATAGCTAGTAAGTGTCTGAGGCTGAATTTGTGCTCAGGTCTTCCTGACTCTAGGCCTTGCACTCTATACACTGTGTCACCTAGCGGCTCCAATATATAGGACAAATTGGAATTAATCAGCAGAGGGAAGGTACTTGCATTTAAGAGGAATCAGGAAAGATTTCCTATTGACGGATTTTAGCTGATTATTTGATTGCTGTATTCAGAGTTGGAAGACTTGGGTCTGAAAACTCTTTCCTCTCTTTGCTACCTGTATAAGCATAACAAGCTAGTTAATTTCCTTGTACCTCAGTTTCCTCATTTGTAAAATGAGGAAGTTGGAGTAGATGACCTCAGAAGTCCTTTCCAGATTTAAATTAGAGAAGAGAGAACATAACACATCATTTGGTCACTAACCATCTTCCATTGGGCTATAAATCCATTCTCTGGTCTAACTCACTTTCCTCCTAGCCCTCCCAATCTTCAAGCTCAGCAAACAGTTATCCATCTCCACTTAGAAAAAGGATCTGACTTATCTCCAGGAATATATTTCCCATGAGAATAGTTCCCAAAGAACTGAGTTCAATCCAACCACCATTTATTAGGGGTGTATAATTCCTTGTTCTTGGCCTAAGGGACTTAAAGATGACTAAGAAATGGACTTTGTCCTGAGAAACTTACAAACTAGTGGCTAAGATAAATTGAATACATATAAAGCAATGCTACAAATTAGAACACGACTCATGCATAGGAGATAAGTAAACGATGTGTCAAGAATTTGAAAGGAGGGATAACTGAGGAGGAAGGGGGATGGAGACGTTTATATGGGTTGAACAAGACAACTCTGATCTTCCAGGTGGTTTTCTGAATTGGGTCTTCGAAGATGGAAAGGTGAAAAATGGGTAAAAATAGGGCATGAAGGTATGTCTTTTCTTTTCCAATAAACATTTAGTAAGTACCTTCTGGGTACCAGACACTGTGCCAAGAATTGGGGATATAATTACTAAAAAGAAAGACAGCCCCAACCCTTGAGGAGCTCACAATCTAATGAGGGGGGAGACAACACACAAAAGGAGGCAGAGGGGTGGGGGGAAATGGGACGCCAAGGAGTACATCTTCTTCTATGGAGTTGAAACCAAGCAAAGCAGCAGATGCAGAATGGAAGGACATGTGTGAAGAGTGTGCATTGCAGCCCATGGGCCCATGTGAAGGAAGGAAAGGGTAAGATGAATTTATGAAACACTATAAAGGAGAAAGGGGGTGAAAGATCAGCTACTGTTGTTATTATTTTGTTTGGTACACAATTATGATTTGATTTTTATTCAAGACTACTGGTCATCTAAAAGGAGACATAGAAAGTATGATGGACATAAATATTCTGAATCATATTACCAATAACGAATTCCTAAAAAAAAAAAACTGGGCAAAAGATATCAGGAAAAAGAAAGAACCCCCTCAACCAAAAGAGTGGGTCATATGTCATAGAGAGAGAGCCTAGGATAGCAGATGGGTAGTCCCTGTGTGGTACTGTTTTCCCTTCCCCCAAAGTTGAAAGACCTAGAGTATGACCCCTAGCAGAGAGAATTTCTGTGGAGGGTCTCTGGGAGGACACAGACGAGAATTGCACAGGATAATAAGAAGATAGGTTGCAATCAGTGCCTTTGGAGGGACATTAGGGAGAGCATTAACCCACTGAAATATTAGTATCTGTAGACAACAGGGAGACCAGAAGGTTTTTTGTTTTTGTCTTTTTGATGAAGGGTTGGCCTGCTCAGAGCTGTCCACTAAATGGATCATGAAGCTACAGTAATAAAGATGAATTAGAGAAAGGAGAGGCTTATGGCAAGACCACCTAGGAGATTACTACAATAATCCAGGTGAGAAGAGATGAGGACCTGAATTAGGGTGTCTGCAGAGTGAGTAAATGGTACTAGCACACACGTAGAGATGCACAGAAGAACTGAGAAGACTT
This sequence comes from Potorous gilbertii, assembly GCA_028658325.1. Taxonomy (NCBI): domain Eukaryota; kingdom Metazoa; phylum Chordata; class Mammalia; order Diprotodontia; family Potoroidae; genus Potorous; species Potorous gilbertii. The sequence continues at coordinate 39,721,783 of CM053774.1, forward strand.
CACAAGTCCCTGGATAGGAAGGGGATGGCAAGAAAATGAAGTTTAAAAAAAATGACTGAGGTTTCCAGCCTGGCTGACCAGAATCCTTGAATTATAAATCTAGTGGTGGAAGGGACCCTCAGGGTGATCTAATCCGACCCCCTTATTTTACAGATTAAAAAAAAAAACTTAAGGCTCAGAGAAGTTAACTCACTTGCCCAAAGTCACACAACTAGTGTCTGGCAGAGTTTGGATTTTAACTGGTACCTGAAAGAAAAATAAGGAAATTATGAAGGGGTAAATTTCTGGGAGGTAAAACAGATTCCCTTTGGAGATGTTACTTTTGAGGTACAAAAGTGATATTCAAATGAAGAAATCCAACAGACATTAGAAAAATGATAGAATGGAGAAATTGGGATAAAGATTCAGGAAGCATCTGCATATCAATGATAATTAAAGTCATGGGAGTGGATGTGATCAGTAATCTAGACCATATAGAGTAGAGAGAAGACCAAGGACAGAACTTTGGGAGCAGAAAGAAGAGTGGTTAGGCAGTAGGAGGAGAGCCATCAGAGTGGAATATCACAGAAGCCAGAGACTCAAAAAAGACTTGAATGGTTAATAGTGTCAGCTGCCACAGTGTCAAAGAGGACTATAATAAATGTGAATTAAGTTTGATCATTAGAAGTTCATTGTTAACTGGAGAGACAACAGTTTCAGCAGGGTGATGGTTGTTGTTTGTTCTTTGTTTTCAAAGAGGACTAGTGGCATTGTGGGCTGAGGTCTTGACTCTTGTGTATATGAATTGGATTTATTTTCACAAGGGTGCAAGAGAAGGAAGACAGATAAGAGAGGGATGGAGAATGAGGGAAGTGGTGAGGAATCAGAGGCAGTGAGTGTAGACTACCCATTCCAGAAGTTTGGTTGAGAAAAGATAATAGCCTAAGAAAATGACAAGGTTAAAGAAAGGAGTGAGTATTTTTGAATAAAGCCGTGAGCATGCTTGTGGTGATAAAAGAAGGAACCAGTAGAGAGGGAAGGAATGAAGATTAGGAGGGAGAGGGAATGACTGATAGAGCCAGACAGAAATTAGAGGGGGTAGGATCAGTAGAATAAATAAAGGGATTACCTTTGGAAAGGAGGACAAACTCTTCCTCTTGACTACAAGGAAATAGGACAGGATAAGTCAGGGATAAGTAAGAGATGCAGAGGGGAAGTTGAGGGATTTCCTGAAAGCTGTCCTGGGGAGTTTATGCCAAAACAGTTTAAGACACAAGGAGGCTTCTACTTACTTACCTATAGTCAGTTTAGTCTTATGAAAACTCTCATTGCCTCTAGGATTAGTTTTGCTTGCGTTAACATCCATTATCAGCAGATGTTTCTACTAGGGTGGGAGCAGATATATTCTCCATGCTGGTCGTCATGTTTACTATTTGAGGTTAGCTACATCATACCAAAATGCTCATTTGGCTCTGAGCCTCTTTGTCCTGGTACCTTCTAGATCCTATTTTTTCCATTTAGGTTAAGTGAGGATATTATTAAGAATTAAAACCCTTTCTCTTCTGAGCAAGGGCAGGGAGGAAAACACATCTGGTGTGGTTTAAAGCCATTAGTGTATGGGCTGGGATGTTTGAAAGTGCTCTTTTCCCATTCACATGTTCTTGCTGACTCAAATGAGCCTCATCTTTGGGCTGACACCTACTGGTATTCAGGGTGACCCAGTAAGAATGTAAGGACAGATCTTCCTCTCTGCCTTCCGAATTCTTTTGACTTTAATGAACACAGGGGGACTAACAAGCTTGTGCCTTTTGCCTTAATATTTCTTCCTAGAAACTAATTCTCAAAATGAGCACTCCTGTGACATTTAGTAATGGAAATCATCCTGGAAGAAAAGACCTGAAGCAAACATTAAGATGATGACCATGTTATTTGAGTCAAACAGATCAGTCAGAGTAAAGCCTGTGTCTAGAAGAATGTGGGCATCTATGTGAATAATATATATTTCTGTTGAAAATCACCCAATGTGGCATACTAAAGACCATGGATTTGGAGTCAAGAGAGCTGGGTTTATATTCCAGGGTGGCTATATTACTTGTCAAAAGGGGATGATGTCGTGCAGCAATGTCCCTTGTATTCTCCTTCTCAATCTTCCTACAAGGCCCAGTTCAGATACTGCTTTTCCTTGATTCCCTCTAAGCTGATAGTGATCTTTCTTACCTTAAATTTCTTCCGGCTCTTTGATATTTCCTTTGCATTACTCCTTCTCTTCTGTCTTATATTACAATTAATAGCATATATTCGATGGCAATGTAGAGTAGTGGATAAAGAGCTGATCTCAAAGTCAAGAAGAGCTGGGTGTAAGGCCCGCTTCTGACATGTGCTGGCTGTGTCATCCTGGGCAAGTCCCTTAATTTTGTAGTTGTTTGTCCCTTGTTTTTGAAGAGGAACATCATGAGGATGATGCCTTGACTCAGGAGTGAATAAATTTGAGTGAGGCAGAGTTGTACAGACTCATCAGCCTCACTCTCCCTTCCAGAGTCATCAAAGTCCAGAGGCAGGACCACAGTCAGGATGACTGGCAATGGTTTAGCATGCAGTGGAAGACCTTGGTGTCTTCCATGTCTGACCAGGCTCTAAGCCCTCCACAGTGCCTGTTTCAACTGCCTTCATTGCCATGGGAACAAATTGTTCTCATCTACCCATCCTACTGGGGAAAACACTCCCAACTCACCAATGGGTTTGAGGTCTGAACCTCAACGTGGTTCAGTTTAACCTGCCTGCAAAGACAATTTTTACCAGGGTGTGGTCACGGCACATGTTACAGCTTCTTGGAGCTGCAGGTAGGGGGTGGGTGAAAGGTGGATACCAAAGGTGGATAAGCCTCCCTGAAAAGGCCTCAGCGAGCCTTCACATCAGAGATGCTAGTCTTCCCTCATACACCCCAACTAACTTCTTGTGGTCAGAGCCAACTCTATAAGTTGCAGAGACTGTGCTCATCCACATTGGTAGAAAGGATTTCCTCGTCTGAGTTCCCCATATCAATGAAGCCACAAGTGTAGTCCCTATCCCTATCAGCTACCAAAGTGACTTTCCTAAAACATAGGTCCAACCATGTCATCCTCCTACTCAATAAACTTCAGTGGCTCCCTATGCCCTCCATGATACAATAGAGAATTCTGTTTGGTGTTCCAAGCCCTTCATAACTTAGCCCCCTTCTGCCTTTCCAGTCTCCTTATATCACATTCCCTAACATGTACTATTCCATTCTGTGACACTGGTCTCATGGCTGTTCTATGACAAGACACTCCATCGCTCAGCTCTGGGCATTTTCTTTGGTTGTCTCTCATGCCTAGAATACTTTCTCCACCATAGGTCTCCAAGCTCCTTCCAAGAAAGGACTGTACCATAATTTCAGTATTTATGTCTCCGGTATATAACAGACGTTGAACATAATTTTAGAATTCTACTTTGTCCTGAGAGAAACATCTATATATAATATACAATTAGCTGAAGGTGGTAATGGGAAGACTCTCAGACGGTAGTGAGAAATAAAGAAAAACAAAGAAGATCCATTTGACATCCTTTCCTAGGGTTCAGAGAGTCACAGGATTATAGGTTTAAAACTGGAAGAGACCTTGACTCAGAGATCTTAGCGCAATGGTGTCAAATTCAAATAGAAATGAGAGTAGAAACGGGAGCCACTAATCCATATATAAGAATCCCTGCAGGCTGCATGTTGACTTAGAAAATTGCACCTGTTTATATATCTTTTTTCTTGTTAGCAACATAAAAGTCATATAGGAACTACATTTTAATCGGTTTCAGGTGATGCTCAATAGTATTGTTGGTCATGCCATGCTTAATACCCCTGCCTTTGAGGAAACAGACTCAGAGTTCCCTATGTATTGTGATATTACACCTTTCTCAGAGAAATTTGCTTCAAAGATTTTCCCAGTTCATTATTTACCTTCTATCTACATTAATTTTGTTTGTGTAAGAGCTTTTCTATTATTTTTATGCAAACAAATGTACATTTTCTCTGATAATTCTCTTGCTCAGTCAAGAATTCTTCTCCTACAGATTATGCAAAGTATTTCCTTCCTTTTTCTCCTCTCACCGGACTGCACTACTTTAGTACTTCTCTGAATTCTCCACCCTGCCCTGGGAAACTATTAGGATGACCTCATCATCTTACAAGGTCTCATCAGCCTTTCTACTCCAGCTCTTACTACCCTCTACCTCTCTGATTGGAAGTGGGGCCATGAGCTCCAAACTTCATTTAAGGAGAACACAGCCTAGACATCTCATTTTTCATTTAGTTTCACTACCTTGGGGCTTCTCCATCACGCACCTTCCCTGCCCACCGATGCACCATCCCTCCCTGGCTTTTCAGCTTCTTTTTGTATGTTGTCCTCTTCCATTAAAGTTCCTCAAGGGCAGAACCGTCTTTCATATTTGTATCCCCAGTATTTAGCATCATGTCTGGCACATAGTAGATACTTATGCTTGTTGATTATGACCTTCCTATCTGCCATATATCCATTTGCAGCTTATTGTAACTTAAGATGTGAGATACTGATCTGAACTTAATTTATTCCAGACTATTTTTCAGTTTTCCCTGCAGTTTCTGTCAAATAGTGAGTCCTTACCTCAGTAGCTAGAGTTACTGGGTTTATCAGATACCATGCTATTATCACTTCTGAGTTTTGTGTACCCAATCTGCTCCATTAATCACCTTTTCTATTTTTTAAACCAGTTTCGATGAAAACTGCTTTGGGGTAGTTTGAGATGTGACACTGCCGGGTCTCCTACTTTCCCACTTGACATTATTTCCATGGATAGTCTTTACCTTTTTTCCTCAAAATGGTTTTCATTATTATTTTGTTTAGTTCTATAAAATAATCCTTTGGTAGTTTGACCAGTATGGCATGAAATCTATGAATTTGCTTCAGAAATATTGCTATTATTACTATATTAGCATGACCCAACAGTGAGCAATTAATATTTCTCCAGTTGTCTTTCTTCATTTCTGTAGTGAGTTTTTTTGTTTGTTTTAGTTTATTTTTAGGGTTTTTTTAGTTTTGTTTATATATTTCTTACATATGTTTTGGTAAATGCTTCATAATTTTTGAAAAGTTTCTTAAGATTCACAAGTAATAATTGTTAAGAATTAAGTTAATTTTATCAGTGTAGCTAATCAAGCAGGTGAATTTGTTTGTTTTTAGATATTTATTATCAAAAGATACATAATGCAACAATTAAATAATCAGTCATGTCAGTGAGCGAAGCAGTTTTCAATAGGCATCATATTTCTCTGTGGGTAGATACCACAGACAATACAAAAATAAACAAAGAAATTGTTTTAGATGTCATTCCACAGAAAGTTTTCAGTATGAATCCATCTTTCTTTATGGAATTCTAATTCATGGATGGTTTGATTCCTTAATTTCCTATTCATATTTGTTTTGTAAAATGAATGGAAAGAAAAGCAATAGGGGTTATTTGGTTGGCCTACGCAGTACAGGAAGGTGAGTAATGTATGACAAAACTGGAAAGGTAGGTTGGCACCAGATTGAGAAGAGCTTTAAATATCAAAGAGAAGATTTTATATTTGATCTTAGAGGTAACAGGTTGTCACTGAAGTACACTGAGTTGGGGGATGGTGTGCAATATGAAATGGTCACCAGGTTGTGAACCTGGGGGACTGAAAGGACAATGGTGCCATCCATAATAACAGAGAAGTTTGGAAGGGTTTGAGGAGAGGGGAGATAATATTAGTGCAAATCATTCTCGTGTCCATCTTATGGGTTATCTATGGCCTCACCTATTTTCATCCTTCCTTATTGGCTCAGATTAGTGCATTCATTGTCCATGAGCACCTCCAATGAAAGCCTGGGCAGGAGGAAGGACTAATTGTCCAATCTTTAGCATGGAGGGTTCTAGAAGGCAGGGACAGAGAGACAGTCTGAAATGAACGGCTACATCATCATTAGAAATCAGTTTGATTTCTCCTATATACCAAAAATCATGTCAATATTTCTACCAGTTTAAGGAAATGTCTTATTTGGCTGGACAGTGGGGTCCATATAATTTCACCTTCTCAGGATCACATATTACCTTATTACTACATATGAATTTGAGAGACCTTGTGTATTTTACTAGCACTTGTGCTGTTAAAATGAACTTTTCACTTCAAAAAATAACCACAGTAGTATTATACCAACTTTATGAACCATTTCATTGATGTCATCAAAAAAGCCATTATCATAATTGCTATGAAGCATATGATGGCTAAAGCACAGATATTGCAGACCATTTCTGTAATGCATTTCCTCTTCACCTTTGCCTCTTAGAAACCAGATTCCTTTCAAAGGTTAGTTCAAATGCTAACTCCCACCCACATGAGCCTGTCCTTGGTGCTCTCAAGATTCTGGTGCATTTTCTCTCTCCATCCCATGACACTGTATAAAATTTTGCTTATTCTTAGAATTGCAATGCTGTCTTTGTCAACAGAATGTAAGCTTCTTCAAAATAGGGACTGTGCCATTTTTGTCTTTGTATACCCAGTACCTAGCACAGTACCTGGCATTATAATAAGTACTTTATAAATGTCTTGATTGATAGTAACTAAATTAGGTGTAATTTTTTAAAATAAAAATCTTTTAAAAGAAATTCTTTTATCTCATTAGAGAACAGATTTTTTAAACTGAGGACAAAGTATAAGTTCAATATATTCGTAAAACATCAATGGAAAGGCTTTCTGGAAAGGATTCTGGAAGATGGAATAGGTCAGAAAATTTCATGTTCTCCAGATTTCCTAAACAAGTAAGACAAAAAAAGCACCTCAGCATGAACATAGAGCAGTAAAAATAAACAAGAATTGGGGCAGAACAGTGGTCTTCTTAGGACCCTCTTAGAAGAAACACCTCCAGGCTAGTTCTGCTGAAAGTGAACAAGTGGCAAGCCCTGGGGTTGCTGGGTTGGGATGTAGCCTCAGTCCCAGCCACAGCCAAAGGAATTTTCACCTCTCCGCCAGAGTGGGAAGTTGAGTATCTGAACAGTGAAGATTGCGGGAACCTCTACTCCAGGCCCAGTTGCGCTACTGAGATGTGGCCCTATGTAAGAAGGAACAATCACAAAAGCAGTAGGGTGGGGACCTTGCTGGCTGTGGATACTTACAGGAGGGCAGAGTTCTTGGTTTCAGGTCCAGGTTAGAGCAGGGACCTAAGGCCAGAGGCACCATCCCTCATACACTAGGAGTAGAGGTATTTAGAACAAGTTGTTTCAAAAAAAATTTAGCAAGCAAAGGAGAAAGAACCCAACTAAGGAAAGTAACTATGTGAATAGAGAAGACAAGGGTTTGACCTCAGAGGAGGATACTAAAGTTAAAAAAGCCTCTCCTACCCCAAAGAGTAAAGTCAAATGGTCACCAGCCCCAAAAGAATTCATAGGAGAAGTTCAAAAAGATTTTAAAAATCAAATGAGATAGACTGAGAAAATTTTTTTTAAAAAGAACAATGCAAGAAAAAACAATTAGATTATGAAAAGGAAGTTAACCAACTGGAAAAAGAGATCCAGAATCTTAAGGAAGAAAACAATTCTTTGAAAATTAGAACTGAGTGAAGAATTAGAACAAGAGGAGAATGTAGAAATAGAAAACATTCACTGGTCACCACCTGAAAGAGCTCCAATGAGGAAAACTTACAGGAACATCCTAGCTAGATTTCAAAACCACAAGCTCATGTAGAAAATATTAGGGCCCACAAGAAAAGAAACAGTTCAAATATGGAAGAGCCACAAGTAGAATCACAAAAGACCTAGCAGCAGATATATAAAAAGACTGAAGGTCCTGGAACACTATATTTCAAATAGCAAAAGAACTGGAGTTGGGCTAAAAATATCATGCCAAACAAAATTAAGCATAATCCTGAACAGAAAAAAAGGAACATGCAATGAATTGCTACACTTTCAAGTTTTGTTGCAAAAAGACTCAGGTCTTTTTCAGTAGAAAAATTTGAATCAATCAATAGAAAATTTGTCATAGAAGATCCAAGAGCAATGTGAGGTAAACATCAAAGACTAATGACAAGAGTGTTTACTTTTTATGCAAGGAAATGTAAATCCTATGTCTAAGACTGTTATTAGTAATTGGGTAGTCTGAAAAAAAGGCTGGGGTAGAGCTAAGTATGATGTGATACTAAAAAGTAAACCATCTAGGAAAAGGTAAAAAAAAGTAATTATTCTATACAAAGAAAGTGCAAGAGGAAGAACTGACACAGAGGAATTAGATGGGGGAGGAGAACTGGAAGTTCTGAAAGCCTACTCTCATCAGGAATAGGTTAAAGGTTCTATCTATCTATCTATCTATCTATCATCTATCTATAGAAGTGTTCTAAATTTGGAAAGAAAAAAAGCCAAGGGGAGAGGGAGGGAGGAGAAGATAAGGGAGGGATTTCAGGGTAGGAAGAAAGGATAAGGAAGGGATCTTTGGGGGAAGGCTGGTTAAGTAACAGGAAGGTAAGGTAGCAAGTAAAAGTAAAGTAGAGGAGTTAGGAGGGATAGAAAATAGGAGATGCATACAAACATTAAATAAATAGAATTTATTAGGGAAAAAAACCAAGGGTAATAATCATGATCTTAGATAAAGTTAAAGCTAAAAAAGATTTAATCAAAAGAGAAAAATAGGGAAACCATACTATATGCTGTTACGGCCGGCTCAGTGGAGAGACTCCTGACCCGTGGGATGTCTCGATCTCAGGCACGCAGTGATGAGGTGGGAGACAGAGATGTTACAAGCTCCGTTTATTATTAGCAAGTACAAACCTTATATACTGTGCAGCCGTAAGTTCCATACTCGTGGCAAGCTCATGCTACGATTACTTCCACCAATCCTCTTCGGTTAACAAACGCAAGTCCCAATGGCTGCCTCAGGATGTTTGTCAAATACTAAGATGTTTACCTAAGACCCGAAAGCCTTGGGGTTATTGTATGAGATCCTGGAGGGCCGAACCAACAACCTTTGCTCCATTAGCACAACAGAGTGGGCTTATCAGGCCACCATGAACTCATGGAACTGTTGTGGTCCTCAACGGCTCCCTATAATATGCCAGTACTGTTAACCAATATTGTTTTAGACTGTTTAAAATAACCAGACAATATAAAGTGTGAATATCACTGTGGTATAGAAAATGATGAGTTGGTGGACTTAGAAAAATATGGAAACATTTGGACCTATGAAGGAAGAAATTATCCACACTCAGAGAAACAGAGGATAGACAAGTATAGCATGGTCTTACATAGATGCATATGAATGTACTAACTATAGATGAGTATGACTATAGATATCCAAGTATATGAAAAATGTATATATGTGTATGTGTATGTGTATGTATATATGTATGTATGTGTGTAAATATGTTTGTATTTATATATACACAGACACATGTATCCTCTACCTAACTGTAGTCTTCTTGGGGAAGTATGGAAGGAAGGGGGAGAAAAGAATTAAATAAAAAGTGCAGAACAACAGAAAACTTACAAGGAAGCAAACAAAAGATGGACAGCTCAGAACAGAATGTGTAGTGCTCATTACACAGGCTTTCTTGAAATGGAAATGTATTGCTGTGATTTTGAACCTTCTCTTATGTTCTGCTGTGCATATGGCAATGCTTTTTTCTTTTCTTATTTTGTATTTAAGTTTATATTTCTCCTTTTCTTATTGTATATTTAATTTTTGGTATTTAAATTTTAAGAAGGAAAAAGAGAAATGCAGAAAAATGATTCCAGATTCCCTGGAAATGTTTTATTTAGTCTCCCCTTCAAGTTCATCCACAAAAGATCATAGATTTAGACTGGAAGATTATCCAGTCCAACCTCCTCATTTTGTTGGTGAGGAAAAAGAGGACCAGAGAGGTGGTGAGGTGCTCACTGACACAGACAGATTCAATTCTGATCCTTTGCTGAAGATCGAAAGTTGTTTTCACTTTCATCATGCTAAACTACAAAACATTATCATACATGATTTTGTGATATTTTTTTTTTGACCTTAAGTAAATTTTCTAAGCTAGTCTAGAAGGGAATTCCTCTCTCTTATCACTGTTATGACTTCCTGGGCAAGTGGAGAGTGATGCAAAGAATGCCTCCTTCCCAATCCTTTCCAGTTACCTTTGAAATTGCATTTTTCTCCTCAGGTTGGATTCCTACCCATGACCTCTTACAATCTCCGAATTCCCCTGACTTGGCACAAGAATATAACCCAGACATTTTAAGGTGGAATAAGTATATATGAAGTGGGGGGAACTGGGGAACTAGAAAGTGTGATAGAGATTACATAAAGTGTGTGTGTGTGCGTGTATATTATGTGGTGGTAACATCAATCAACTGTTGGATCATTTCAGCATGAGTGCCATGGAAAGGCAGACCATCCACTTCCATTCCCACATTGCCAGTTACTCCACTTCGGACTTGGAGATGTACTAAGATTTTCATCATTTTCTCTTCCTGGAAAAAATGGAAGGTAGAGAAATATTTTTTTTAAAAAAAGAATTTAATAATGACCTATATTTCTATAGCATTTTAAAACTTATAAGAATTTTCCTTTATTGCAACCCTCTGAAGTAGATAGTATAAATGTTAGCCTCATTTTACAGACGAAGGATTATTAAGTTCAGAGGAATTAAATTATTTGTCTAAGATCATATAACTAATACCTGTCAGTTAGGACTAAAGGCAATTGAAATGTTCTTGCATGAACAAAATCACTGCAAGCAGAGTAAAAAGAAACTACTGATTGGGAAAATAGTCTTTGCATTAAATATCTCTGAAGTGTATGACATCTAAGATTGATGCAAATATGTTTGATACATACATATATAAGTATCTATATATAAATGTACACATAAAATATACATAATAAAAATCTACACATGTGTAGGCATATATATGTGTGTGTATATATATACATATATACACACACATATACACACACACACACACACGTGTGTGTGTGTGTATATATATAATTGTAATCACTAAATAGTAATTGTTTCTCTCTTAACCAGGAACCCTGAGGGTCGTCCTCTCCCAGCTTTTTTTTTTTTTTTGTTAAAGGGGCCATCCCTTGAGCAACTACTTAAAGAAGCCTATTCATTGAATGGGTGTCTCACTCAAAGTGAGAATGTGATAAGACCTTAACCTGAAAGGGCCAGAGTCTCCCACTGCATCCTGGGCCATCTCCAGTCTTCCTGAGGAATATCAGGCCACTGGACCCAGATGGTTCAAGAGAAGAAAGTGAGGCTGGTGACCTTGCACAATCCTCCCTCCCTCAAATCAAAGTCAACTGCAAATCATGTCATCAACTTGATGTCATGGTTCTCTTCGAGAATGAAGGACAAATGCAACAACTATATATACATATGTGTGTATGTATATGTATATATACATACATACATATATACATACATACATATATATATATATATATATATATATATATATATATATATATATATATATATACATATCTGAGCTTCCACAAAAGATAAGTGGTTAAAGACACAGTTCTCAAAACAAGAACTGAAAACTATTAATAATCATATGAATAAAATCATTGATAATAAAAGAAATGCAACTCCAAAAATCTCTGAGGTTTCATCTCATAAGCAGCAAATTGGCAAAGGTGATAAAAGATGAGAATAGTCAATATTGGAGGGGCTGAGGGAAGATAAGCATATCAATACACTACTGATAGATTGTTAATTGGTCTAACCACTCTGGAAAGCAATTTAGAACTATGCTAAAAAGGAATCTGGGTAAGAGATGATAATAGACTGAACAAAGTTGGTGACTATATGAACAGAGAAGAGATGACAAATGGGGGGAAAGCTGTGGAGGAAGAAATGATAAGGTTTGGCAAGTTATTGGCTATGAGACTTTAGGGAAAACATTATTGCTAAGGTCATGATGGTGGTACCCTTGAGAGAAAATAGGGAAGTTAGGATGGTTCTCGGAGGAGAGATAATGAGTTCTGCTTTGGGCATGTTGAGATGTCTATGGAACCAGAGTTAGAAATATCCAAAAAGATAGCTGATGATGCAGGACCATACCAAACAGAGAACACAGCTGGATCCGTTGATCCAAGATTCATCTGCATAGAGATGACAATTGATTACATGAGAGTTAATGAGGTCACTAAGACAGAGGTTGTAAAGATAGAAGAAGGCATAGGAGAGAATGTTGGGGTGGACCCATGGCTGGGAAGGACAGAACACAGAACACAGCCAGTAAAAGAGACAACGGCAGGAGGAGAATCACGAAAACCCAGACAGGAGAGAGTATCCTGGAGAAAGGGGCGATCAGCAACAGCATCAAATTTTGCAGAGAGGTCAAGAAGAATGAGGATTAAGAAACCTGGCAATGAAGAGCTCATTAGTAACTTTGGGGAGAGCAGTTTCAGTTTCGTGATGAGTTTGGAAGACCTGGAGGTTGAGAAGCAAGTGAGAGGTGAAGAAATGAAGGTAATATGGGCCCACACTGCAGGAGGGGACGGTGCAGCAACAAAGGAGCCCCCGGAGATGCCGCCCTTGATAAGAAGAGCCACACCTTCATCAGAGACTGGAATAAAAGGGACCATGAAGGACAATGTCAAGGAATTTTGAAATACAGAAAAGGGGAAAAGAGGGAGCTTGCCTTTTATTTTTTTTAAGTTTTATTGATGACCATAGTGTCACTTCCTAATGACACCTACCCAAATAGAATAATGTTGTTATAATACATAATAAGTTACCTAAAAGTATACTTATTGATATATGTTCATAAATACATTTATATTAAATTTATGTCTATTTATAAATAAGTACAGTTAAGTGAAATTAATCAACATATTGATCATGCCTGCAAATGTATGCCTCATTCTGCTCCTACAGTTCACCCCTGCTCTGATAGAGCAGGAGGCATGTTTCACTGTCACTGGTATTATGAAGTCATGCTTACTTGCTAAGTTTTTCAGTGTTAGTGTCCTTTCCATGATGGATGCTGCCATGAATATTGTTCTCCTGGTTCTGCCCGCTTCACTTTCTCTCATTTAAAACAAGTTTTTGTTTTCTCACTCAAATATGAGGAGGAGTCTTCTGCTAAAAAGTTGTGGATTCAAATTCCAGTTCAACCATTTACCAGGTGAATGACCTTGGACCTTTAACTTCTTTGCCCCCTGGTTTCTTCATTTTTAAGTGAGGAGGTCGACTAGATGGCTTCCAGATCCCGTCTAGGCCTAAATCCATCATCCTAAGGTAGGGAAGAGCTGACATGGGAGGCTTTTATAAAGCATTTAAAAGTTTATACAATGCCTTCCTCACAACAAGTCTAGGACACAATTGGTTGAGGTTCACTTGATGGAAGAGATAACTATATCAGAGAATTAAGTTCAAGTTTAAATAGTAAAGAGCAGAATCAGGACTCAAACCAGGTCTCCAGACTCTAAAATTAATGCTCAATACAGCACCCCTAATAGAGTTTATTATTCTACCTATATCCTCCTATGAATACTCTAGTCTAGCCAAACTGGACTACTCTATTCCTTGTAATTCCTGGCCTCTGTGCTTTTTCCCAGGCTGTTCTCTGTATATGATATACTCTCACAACTCCTATCCCTCCACCTTTTGAATTCCTACTCACTCTTTAGAATTCAAAGAAAATTGATTCTTAAGTAAGAGGGTATGAGTTCAAATCTCACTTCTCATGCTGACTACCTATGAGATGTTGGGTGAGGCAATTAACCTCCATGTGCCTTAGTTTCCTCATCTATAAAATGAAGGGGTTGAATGAGATGACCTTCAGGAAACCTTCCATGAAAACTATCACCCTTGGACCTTACATATACAGCACAATGTTTTATACCTCTTGAATATAATTATCATGTTATTTTCTCTTCCAGTTACCTACAGATGTGTCTTTTCCCCTCCCAGACTATAAATTCCATGAGAACATTCCATGAGGTCTTGTCTAAACTTTATATCTCTGTAGTAGAGTGCCATGCCTAGAGTCAGGAAGACTCATCTTCCTGAGTTCAAATCTGGCCTCAGACATTTACTAGCTGTGTGACCCTGGGCAAGTCACTTAACCCTGTTTGCTTCAGTTCTTCAACTGGAGAATGAAATGACAAACCACTCTAGCATCTTTGTCAAGAAAACTCCAAATGGGATCACAAAGAGTCAGATATGACTGAAATGACTGAACAGTAACAATGCCTTACACTATGATGAATCCAGAAGATATTTAATCATTTGTTGAATTGTGTCCAAATCACCACCAACCAACCCTCTGGTTTTTTGTGACCAATGCATGAGAAAATTCCCTTTAGAAGGTCTATGATGTGTCTCTATTTTTGTTTACTTTCTGCAACTTTGAAAGGATGAGGTACCCTGATGATCTCATCTACTTCCCACAGCCATGGGGACTTGCCTGGAATCTGTTTCCTGTTCATTGTTTCAATTTTTACCCTTTACTTTGAAATGTTTTAGAAAACACTCTTGTAACTTAAGGGTAATTCCTTACCAATTCATTGCTCCTTTGTGAAATATGTCTGATGTGGCGCTGAAATAGCCATGAGACACGGAGTCCTCAGACAACAATTGGTAGCTTAATGATTCACCCTAAATACTTGACTTGCAAACTGGTCCTAAGATCAGAGGATCAGATAACTTAGAAATCAAGTAAGGTACCATAAATCATGGGGAAACTGAGGTCAACAGAGTGGAGTTAATAACTTAAAGTTACACAGGTATTAAACAGAAGACTCTCCTAACTTTAAATCTAATGTTCTTAACAGCTGCCTAGCAGTATCTTTGCCGAATCACAGGATGTCAAACTTGAAAAGGACTTTGGAACATGGAGCATTAGAAAACAGAAAGTTAGAGCTGAAAGGGAGCTTTACAACATGGAATGTTAGAGATGGAAGCAGCCTTAGCCGTCATTCAGAAAGCCTTTCCTAGGCCTCTCAATGCTGCTGATTATTTCTGTTTATATTTGTTTGTGTACTGTGTCCCATCGGTAGATCGTAGTAGGCCCTTTGAGGGCAGGGATTGTCTTCTATCTTCAGTGTTTAGCATGGTACCTGGTGCCCAGTAGGTGCTTAATCAGTGTTTACTAACTGACTACTCTTCTAAGGCTCTTCATAGTTAACAAAATTGGGAACTGAGGTCTAAGGAGGGGCAATGACATAGCTAGGAGCAGTTTTCCCCTATGGTGATGGGGAGCTGGGGTAAGGTGGCTCTCTCAGGGAGCATACACTTTTTCCCTAGACATACTGATATCTGGATAGTCTCACTGCCACACATCGAAATTCAATTTGTCCAAACTCTATGGACAGAGTGTACCAGGTGGGAGTCTGGCCAGTACCACCATCAGCTGCTACTGGTGGGAAGGGGGCAGGGCAGGGAGAGAATGCCTTCATCAAACAGTACAAACAAAGCTTTGCTGTCCTTCCCTCCACCCCCTTTTTTTTAAACTAATGAGTTGAGGTGAGGGAATTTCATGAAATGTTCCATGCTGTTTACAGAAAGTTAAGCTTCCAAATAGCCTTTTCTTTCCCCTTAGTAACTGGTAACAAATCCTCCCCATCACCCCCTCATTCTTTTGCAGTGATTCTTCTGCAGACAGCAGGAAGATTCTTGCCTGCATGCAACAGGGTTTGATGGGTATGAGGTAGATGGGAGGTGTCTATTTTGTGAGAGACCTCCTCTCTAGGGACCACACAAGAAGTTCAGTAGGTAAGTTTTCTCCCCCTACCACACACAAACCTTTGCCCATGGACAACATTCAGGAATCTAGGAGGGTGTGGAGCAGGTGTAGGGTGGGACTAAAATAAGTTCAATATCTCCATTTTAAAGAAAGAGCAACATTAAGAGGGTGAGCCAGAGGACAAACGAGGGAATTGTCTAAGACAGAAACAGGAAATGAAATTTCAGTGACAAATTCACATTCAATATAAGAGGAAACTTATCAGTTAGCACTATCCACACATGTGAGGAGGAGTCACTCAGGAGTTCCTGTTCCCAGACCCTACCTCCTGCTGTAGGTTCTCAAGTTAGAGGCTCTTGACAGGACTGTTGTAAAGAAGATTTCTGTTCAGATAGGGGTTAGATCAGATAGCCTTTGAGGTCCCTAAACCTCAGTTATGGGTCTCAAACCTGTTGATGAGTTAAAGGGATGTCTACCCTAAACACATGAAGACTTCCCTTGGGACAATGGGCAGATGAGAAAATTTGTTCCAGTGACCATGAAGGGCTGAGTGCGGAGGGCTTGGTCAGACACTGAAGACTCCAAGGTCATCCACAGCATCCCAGGCCATCCCCAGTCATCTTGCCTTTTCTCTTGTCTTAGATGGTTGACAACTTTGTGCAACTCTGCCTCACTTAAATCCAGTGCAGGTGCAAGTCAAGACATCACCCTGTAATGTCACTGGTCCTCTCTGAAATCGAAGGACAGACAACTGCAACAACAGGATGTGAAGAATGGGAGAAAATGAACAGCCTGTTTTGACTGGACTGTAATGTCTGTAAGTATAAGAAGTAGGAAATGAAGATCTAGAGAGGAGCATTAGAGCCAGATAAGGTAAAAGTGTTGAGGGCCAAGACAGATACAGACTTTATACTTTATTGGGCGGTCAATAGAGAGCTAGTGAAGATATTTAATTAGATGAAAGGCATGATCAAAGTGGTGCCAGAGTCACCTAATGTCTATAGGTGCATGGATCGTAGAGCTTTAGAGACAATCCAGGCCATCCCCTTGGTTAGAGGACAGAGATTCAAAGCCAGATCTTCTAACTCCAGCACTCATTCTACAGTACCATGTTGTCCTAATTACCAGTGTGTGAGGAAACAGCTCAAGCAGGAAGGGAATAATGACCACATCTCTCTGCTCCTGCTTCACTGGAAGTTTCCAGGCTCTCGAACCAATCTGACTCTTATACTCCCCTTTGACATATCCACTAGAGGTAGGAGCTGCACCTTGTTTTTCTGAGTTTGTATTTTATTTCACAAACTATAATTCACCTCTAAAAAGAGCCCTTTAAAAAACAAACTTTTACATGTACACCTCTGAAAACATATTGCAAGTTTGTCATCTGAGAATGAAGCATGATACAGGAAAAAGACTTAGGTCTGAGTCTGATTCTGTCACTTTTTAACAGCTAGGTAGCACAGCGGATAAAGCAGTGGGCCTGAGGTCAGGAGGACCCAAGTTCAAATCTGGTCTCAGACATTTATTAGCTGTGTGATCCTGGGCAAGTCACTTCACCCCGTTTGCCTCAGTTTCCTCATCTGAAAAATGAGCTGGAGAAGGAATGACAAATCACCCCAGTATCTTTGCCAAAAAAATCTAAAATGGGATCATAGAGAGTCAGACACAAGTCAATAACAACAATGTCATACGGTACTCTAAAATCAGAAGATACGTGAGCCAATAACAACAGGCCTCAGGTCAGTCTTTTCATTGATTTGAGCCTCAGTTTCCTCATCCATAAAAATGATTTGTTGGATTAGATGTAGCCAGCTCCAACACTCAATGATTCTGACAGCTAATTTTGGAGACTGGAAAGTTGGCCCCTAAAGCAATTAGCCTTTCCAGGCATAGTACAACCTACTAAGGCTCAGACAGAAAAGTAGAGGGAATGTGACAACAATGAAATCAAGGTTTGGATTGAAGTATGAAAGAACATGAAGGAACCTAAGGGAAAAAGGAAGGACCCCTTCATTTTACAGCTGAAGAAAGTGATATATGAAAAGATAATAACCATTAAAATAGTATTTGTATTTATAGTGCTTTAAGGTCTGCAAAGAGTTTTATTTGTGTTATCTCATTTGATAATTAATTTGTCCAAGGTCACACAGTCGATGGCCATGCAGATGCTGCAGGATTGGGTGCTGAGACAGTTGGAGAATAGTCATGGGGACACCAAAGGAAATGAGGGACCAAACCAAGGTTTCGGGAGAAGTAGGTAATGAATGGGGATACTGATCCTGCTTTTCTCTACGTTTCCAATGCTAGGACTTCTCCTATTGGTTATGAGTTTTGTTTCTGTTGAGATGGTGGAGGGGGAAGAGAAAAAATACCTGTTCTCTTGCTAATAGGACTTAGATATGAGTCCCAATACTGTTCTTTATGTCCTTTATGATAAATATATTTCATGTCCAAACATTCATTAGATTGCTGTTTGAAAAGAGTACTGAATATTTCTAAGACAGAGCTTAAAAGCAAGTCCAGTTCAAAAGCTCCTGGAGAAACTTATGGATGAGAGCAAACATGAGCCAATCAATTTGTCACTAGAGAGAAATTCCTCAAGACCAAACCCATTGTATCAAGCTTTATCTAAGTGTCCACTAAAAATGACTGAGGTCACAGAGTGCAGATTCCTGACAATACTCTTAACCACTGTCCAGACAAAAAGCAAGGTCTAGCACAATAAAGAGGTCACTTGAAAGTATCCCCACTTTCATTCCTTCATCTTTCGTCATTTAAACGAGGCCACTCCAACTTCCAACCTGAAGTAGATGTGTGTTGGTACTGCTTCCAGGTCAGGAAGGGACACTCAAGTCCTCCCAGTAGCTGCTTTGAGATCTCATCTTTGGTTCCCCATGTCAGCATGTCTATTAACAAGCAATCATCCAACAAGCATTTTTTAATCACATTTTTAAATCTTCTGGGCACTGTGTTAAATGCCAGGGATAAAAAGGAAAGTCGACATAAACAAAAAACTCTGCCCTGAATGAGCTCACTTTCTAAATGAGGGAAACAAAACATAAAGTAACTATAGATATAATAAATAGTTGTTAACTGAATGATCCTCTGGTCCAGGGCTGTGCAGTATGTCATCTCTTTAGGATCCATGGTCTTTAGGATATGAAGAGAATTTGTTATCTGTCTCCCAGAGAGCCTCTCCTTACCATTGGGGAATTTCAAACTAGTTCAACTCCTCCCTGAGGCTTTAAAAAACAAAATGAACTTGCTCAATAACCACCTTACCTCTGGGACCTAAAGCATTCACTTTAGTGATGAATGTATTATGTAATGCTCTTCATTATAGCAACCAATGTTGATGTCTTACTCCCCTAACAGACAGTAAACGCTAGGATCACTGGAAAAAATCATTTCTTAATTAAACTAGTGTTTAGCACAGTCCTCTTCACACAGTAGATGAACTGTTTTATCCTATACTTTACCCCCATCCATGCACTCTGTGAGCCAGTGATACTGACCGTTTTAAGCTCTTGTTCACACAAAACATGACTTTGCAGCTGTGGACCTTTTTGGTGACCGTCCTCTGCACCTGGAACTCTTATCTCTTGGTTTCCCTTTTTTTTACCTAGCTTCTTTTAAGTCTCAGTGAAAGTTCTACCTTTTAAAAAGAACCCTTTCTCAGTCTTTCTTAATATTAGTACCTTCCCTCTGAGATCCTACTCCAAATATATATTGAATAAATTGTATATTACATATATATCTTATATATGTCCTATTTGTTTATAGATTTTTGCAGGTTATCTACCCCACAGACATTTTTTATCTGTCTTGTATCTCTAGTATTTAGCTTCTTCTGACTACCATGTGGGCACCTGTCTTGCATGAGTTCTCCATAAAATAGTTTTTTTAAGGAAAATGTACATTTGGCATTTGAACAACATGGCTAACCCACCAGAGTTGCATTCTTTGTAGCAGAGTTTGAATGCTTGGCAGTTTAGCTTGAGAAAGAAATTAATTGTACAGTAACTACGGACTTTAATTGTGATACATGGGAGACACTGGCAGAGGACCACCCCACATGGTGGGGTGCTAGGCTCTATGAGCAAAGCAGAATTGCAGTAGTTCAAAAGAAATGTGAGATGCACAAATTTAGAGACACCTCCACGTCAGACACTCATACATATTATTTGTGCCTGTTTGTGACAGAGCCTTCAGAGCCCATATTGGTCAGATCAGCTACAGCCACACTCGAACATAGTGATGTCATTTTGGTCCTCCACAAGAACAAAAGACAGCTAGTATTTAGAACATCACCTGGCCCATTATAGATGCTTGTTGATTTCTGTCTCTGTTGCTCTGACCTTAGCCAGATGTTATATCTAGTTCTAACTTTAGTATAGCCCAGCTTCTCCTCCCATTTTATTTCTGAATAATCTCATTTGTGGGCAGCTAGAGGGTACAGTGGATAGAGCCCTGGACTTGGAATCAGGAAGACTCCTCATATCCAGCTTCAGACACTTGCTAGTTGTGTGACCCTGAGCAAGTCACTTAACCCTGTTTGCCTCAATTTCTCCACTGTAAAATGAGTTGGAGAAGGAAATGGCAAACTACTGTAGTATCTTTGCTGAGAAAACCCCAAAATGGAGTCAGGAAGAGTAGACATAACTGAAATGACCCAACAACAACAACAACAAAGTCTCATTTATGATCTCTTGGTAGGCAACACGTTTCCCTGGAGCACTATCAGCTCCCTCCTATAAGGCCAGAAGCTATGGAAACTTGATTGAGTCTTGTTTCAAAGGTCAAGCTCCCTTCTGAGACACCTACAAAGTTCTTTTTTTCTTCTCTCGAGCACAACCCCCAGCTCTCACTTTATTGCATAGCCAAGATGAATGACATTCCTTAAGCCAAATGACTAGTTGAGCCTTTCTTGGCTCAGGTGATCAGTTTTACCTACTTCCCCAGGTTTTCTTTGATGACTCATCTATTGCTTAAAAATCAACTCCTTTCTTCTACACTCCCCTCCTTTCCACCTCCTCTCTGGGAGTCCTAATCACTATTGTTGGATAATATCAAAAAATCTGTAAAACATTCAGGAACAATAACACATTAATTTCCCAAAACAGAAGAGGAAACCCACTTCTTTGCAAAGGGAAAAAGCAGGGGAGCTAAGGGACTGGATGGAAAACTATAATGGTGAATTTTCCATCCTTGGTTGGTTGAAATCATACTAGGGTATTTTTTTGTTCTGATTAATTCTTTCTTTTGTGAGTCAGAGATCATATGCAAGAGCCAGGAAGTTTGAGGTATAGTGGCAAGATTACACTAGATTTGGAGCCACAGAATTTGGGTAACAATTCCAGCTTTGGCACTTACTCCCTCTGTGGCTCTGGGCAGGTCACTCTCTCTTAGCCTCAGTATCCTTATCTGTAGAATGAGAGAGGTGATCTAGTGAGGAGTTCTTAATTTGGGGTCCATGGACCCTGTGTGGATAAATTTCAGAAAGTCAGTGTACTTAGATGGAGAAAATAAATCACTAACCTCTAACTGAAATTTTACATTTCCTTCCATTACACATTTTTTAAAAACCATAATTATGAGAAGGGGTCCATGTTGTTTAGTCATTTCAGTTGTGTCCAACTCTTTGTGACCTCATTTGGGGTTTTCTTAGCGAAGATACTGGAGTGGTTTGCCAATTCCTTTCCAAGCTCATTTGACAGATGAAGAAACTGAGGTAAGCTGGATGAAGGGATTTGGCCAGGGTAACACAAATAGGCTTCACCAGATTGCCAAAAGGGTCCCTGGCACAAAAGAAATAAAAAAAGAAAAAAGAAGAGAAGGCTTATTAAGAGCCCCTAGCCTAGTGGCCTACATAGTCTCTAAATTCCCATTATATTTTCGACCCTATGATCCTATCTATATTCAAATATATAGTCCAGCTTTGAGGATAAAGTCTACAGATTAGCTTTGAACTAGGAACTTTATGGGTAGCTAGGTGGTAAGATAGAGCACTAGGCCTGGAGTCAAGGACCTGAATTAAAATATGGCCTTTGACAACTAGTTATGTGACCGTGGACAAGTCACTTAACCTTGTCTGCCTCAGTTTTCTCATCTGTAAACTGAGCTGGAAAAGGAAACGGCAAACCACTTCAATATCTTTGCCAAGGAAACCCCAAGGGGTCGCTAAGAGTCGGATACGACTAATCAACAAAACTGTAACAGGGGACTTTGTACCACTTCTTTATTTCAAGCTGCTAGTGGTGTAGATGGTTAATGCAAACTGAAAAACTTGAGAAATAGCTTATTGGATTAGTGACCCATGTAATATTGTTTGTGTTCATCTTGTCCGAACATGAAGAGAAATATAGCAGCTGGTATATTCCAGTATATTCCTTTAAGACTAGAAGGCACTCTCTTGGCAGGTATCTTGGCAGGCCTCCTGGCTCCTTCCAGCCCAATCCATTCTGTACAAACCATCAAACTAATCTTACTAAAATCACTTAATTATTCATCCTTCATCCAAGTGGTCAATTAGGCATTTGGAAGTAGGTTAATGTAGTACAAACAACCCAGGATTTGGAATCAGATGTACTTAGCTCAAAATCTGGATCTGCTCTCTTAATCCCAATGTGACAGTGGTCAAGTCAGTTGTACTCTCTGGCCCTTAGTTTCCTCATCTGTAACAAGAGAGCTAGAGAAAATAACTTCTAAAGTCCTTATAACTCTAAAATCCTGTAAGATACCAACTACCACCCAACTACCACACATGGCAGGTAAACCACTTGCTGAGGCATCTAGATACCCTGAGAGACAGACAGGAGGCAGCATAAGCTAGGCAAATCAGAGCTTGCTGGGGACAGCTCAGGACTCTAACGTCAAGAGCCCTGGGAATAGCAGTGCATCCTGGGATGCAGCCTGATGATCATTCCTGTAACAGCTATAGCTACACGGACTAAAGGCCCAGAAAAAAAATTTGTCTCAAAAGTCCTTGGCACTGTAAAATGATTCACAGTCAGAAATGGATTTGGTTTTATGCATGGAAATTTGCTTTGCCTCTGTGCATGTGCCTTGCAGCTGAAATCTTCCATACATGTTTTATCTCCCATTAGAGTGTGAGTTCCCTGAGAGCAGAGAATGTCTCACTTTCCTATTTGTATCCCCAGTACTTAGCACAGTGCTTTGCACACAGTAAGTACTTAATAACTGTTTCATTCAACTAGGCATAGACCAATGCCTGACACCCTACACAAGAAAAAAGTCCATATGGGTACTAGATCTAGATCTAGATACAAAGATTGATACTATAAACAAATTAGTGGAGCAAGGAATAGTGTATTTATCAGATTTATGGAAAAGAAAATAATTTTTGTCTAAACAAGAGATAGAAAACATTATGAAGTGCAAAATGGATAATTTTGAGTACATTAAACTGAAAAGTTTTTGCACAACCAAACCCAATGCAACCAAGATTAGGAGGGAAGCAGAAAACTGGGAAAGAATTTTTGCAATTAGTGTCTGTGAGAAAGGCCTCATTTCTAAAATGTATAGAGAACTGAGTCAAATATACAAGAATACAAGTCATTCCCCAATTGATAAATGGTCAATCAGTTTTTCAAAGAAGAAATTAAAGCTATCTACAGTCATATGAAAAAATGCTTTAAATCAGTATTGATTAGAGAGATGCAAATCAAAACAACTCTGAGATATCATATCACATCTCTCAGATTGGCTAACATGACAAAACAGGAAGATGATAAGTGTTGGAGAAGATGTGAGAGAATTGGAACTCTAATTCATTGTTGGTGGAGCTGTGAGCTGAGCCAAACATTCTGGAGAGCAATTTGGAACTCTGCCCAAAGGGCTACAAAAATATGTATACCCTTTGACCCAGCAATGCCACTTCTAGGACTGTATCCCCAAGAGATCATAAAAATGGGAAAGGGTCCCATATGTACAAAAATATTTATAGCAGCTCTCTTTGTGGTGGCTAAAAACTGGAAATCAAGGGGATGCCCATCAATTGGGGAATAGCTGAATAAATTGTGGTATTGTGAATGTAATGGAATACTATTACGCTATAAGAAATGATGAATAGGAAGACTTCAGAGAGGCCTGGAAAGACTTATATGAACTGATGC
>CM053774.1:39746131-39805110 GCA_028658325.1 Potorous gilbertii
TTCATTGCAATGCAAGGACTTAAAAAATTCCCAATGGTCTCTTACGGCAAAATGCCTTCCATATCCAGGGAAAGAACTATGGAATTCGATTGCAGAATGAAGCAGATCATTTTCTTTTGTTATTATGTTTTGGTTTGTTTTATGATTTCTCCCATTCATTTTAATTCTTCTATGTAATATGACTAAGGTGAAAATTATGTAATAGGAATGTATGTATAAGAACCTATATAAAACTGTATGCCGTCTCAGGGAGGGAGTGGGAAGGTAGAGGGGAAGGGAGGGGAACAATCTAAGATATATGAAAGTGATTGTAGAACACTGAAAACAAATAAAACAATAAAGTGAAATAAAATAATTGCTTCATTCATTCATACCTACATACACAAGCACAGTTAAATGAGCACTCCAATTGTGCTAAGTATTGCTGTTCAGTCATTTTTCAGTCCTACTGACACTTCATGACCCCATTTGGGGATTTCTCGGCAAAGATACTGGCTGGTTTGCCATTTCCTTCTCCAGCTCACTTTACAGATGAAGAAACTGAAGCAAATAGAGTAAAATGACATTCCTGAAGTCCCTCTACCAACAGCACATTAATGCTCCTATTTTTTCACATCCTCTATGGCATCAACCATTTTCCTTTTCTGTAGGTGGTACAGGGGATAGAGTACTGGGCCTGGAGTCAGGAAGATTCGCCTTCCTAAGTTCAAATCTGGTCTCAAACACTTTTGTGGTTGTGTTACCCTGAGTAAGGCACCTAACCCTGATTGCCTCAGTTTCCTCATCTGTAAAATGAGCTGGAGAAGGAAATGGCAAACCTCTATAGTATCTTTGCCAAGAAAACCCCAAATAGGGTCACAGAGAATGAGAAATGACTGAAAAATTACTGAACAATGAAAACAACAAAAATCAATTCAAATCTGAGACCAGATTTGAATTTAGGTAGATGAGTCTTCCCTCTGGAAGACTCCAGGCTAGGCATTCTATCCCCTCCACACTTATCTGCCCTTTATGCGTTGTGGAGGATTCTAAACAAGCATAAGGCTTGCAGATTTCCACCCTCATGGACTTTTATACTGGTTGAGAAGCTAGGAAGCAAGTGCATGTTGACAGCAAGGGACAGTTCCTAATTAAATGAAAAAAACAAAACACCAGTGGTCCTGATGATAACAGGATTATAGAAACTTAAGATAGAAGATGATCCAATCTCCTAGCCAATGCAGAAAGCCCCTCTAATATATCCTGATAGGTAGCTTTTCAGCGTCTGCCCCAAAACTTTCTTTCAATATGTAGGACAGCATCCTGTAATCCTTGAGGTCTGATCATGAAACTCCACCAGGCTTAGCCTGGACAATTTTTAGACAAATTACACTTACCATTATGAACCTCATATACTTCAGTAGATATATCTATCAACCAGTCAATTGGATTGTTATTCTGAACTTGCACCAGTGTCACAGAGCTAGTAAGTGTCTGAGGCCAAATTTGAACTCGGGTCTTTCTGACTCCAGGCCCTGTGCTCTATCCACCTAGCAGCCCAAGAGTCAGGAAGACCAACAGTTTAAATCCTGTCTCAGACTCTTACTTAGATTTGTGGCCCTTGGATAAGGCACGTAACCTCTTCCAGTCTGTTTCTTCTCCTGTAAAATGAAGATTAAAATAATGCCTACTTCACAGGGTTGTGGTGAGGATCAAATGAGATGCTCTAAAGTGCTTTGCAAGCCTTACAGTGTCATATAAATGCTAGTTATCGCTAATCATTAACAACAAATGCTAACTATTGTGAATATTAGTAATAATACACTTGTCCCCAAACGACAGCTTTTCACATTCTTAAAGACAGCTTTCCTAGTCCTCCAATGTCTTCACTTCTCCATCCCTCCTTTTCTCTCCCATTCGTCATATGACCTGACTTTCAGGCCCTGCTCTGCACATGTTCCAATTGGTTAATATTCCTCCTAACATGTAATGCCCATAACACAGAGATATACTCTAGGTGCTGTCTATTGTGATTAAGAAAAGGAGAGATCAACTTGTGCTAGTACCCCCTTTGTTCAAAAACCCACAATAGCTCTCTTTTGCCTATCAAAGTTCAAACTCATCAGGTATTGCAGGTTCTCTATAATTTGTCCCATTGTATCTTTCATCTGTTGTGTGATTCAAACCAGATCTTTAGCTCAAACCCTCTCCCTTAGGCTAGCTGGTCTCCTAACTCTTCTCTCCCTCCCTCTATCCATTCCACTGTGCAAGTACATACATCCCTCCCTCCTTCCCTCCACCTACTCCTTACAATCTCTGGACTGGAGAACAGGTTGGGATTTTCTGCTCCTGGGGGACATGCTCTTCCCTTTTCTCACCTGCTCAGCTCAGGTCTTCATAAGGCGGAAGGCCACTCTGCCAAAGAAGTTAATTTCTGTCACCTACTCCTCCCTGCTCCCACACTAGTGCTTGTTTTGTATTCATTTATCATTATTTTATGTGTTAGTTTTCATTCCATAGTTTTAATATACACTGTTAAAAGGTCTAAAAGAGGGTCTCCAGACTCTCTGGGTGGCTGTTTTGTAGATGCTTTATCAAAGGACAGGTACAAAAATCACACAGGTTGAGAAGGCATAAACGGACTGCTGTTTGTACCTGTAGGGTGAATACTCCCAACAGGGAGATCATGGATCAATGAATTACTGTCCTTATTATTAATAATCTTTTTTCCATCTTTTCAGTGGTGCTCAGACAGAAGCAATTCTGGGGCAAGCTGATATTCTGCTAGTATTCTTACATTTAATGTTGTGGAGACTATATTGCACAGGTATGTAAAATAATTGCTTTTTGTAATTTAATAAAAGTATTATGATGTAAGCTCATCTTTTTAAGCTCCCTGAAAGGTTCTTTGGGACAATTCCAGCAGCAGATAGGATGATGGGGATGATATATGCCTCCTCCTATTCCCCTATGGTTTTGATTTCATCAAACTTTTCATTACCCATAGCTTGGAGATTAAAAGTATTTGGAATATGGGGTAGACAGTGCATATGAACAGTGAACTAGACCTAGAGTTGAACAAGGAGAAGGAGAACAGGATAAATTGCCTTCAGGAAATTGCCAAGTACTTTTAATGACCCCAAACCTCCTTTGGAAACAAAGATTCATCTTTCCAATGCCAATATTCTACTGGTGTCTCTTCAAATAACTGAAAGTAATTATCATCGAGAGGGCAATGGAGGGGGGTATATGGGTAAGTGTGAACAGAAACCTCAAAGAGGAACAAAGCTAGAAGGCAATTAATGGAAATTTAGAGCCTTAGGTAGTACATCACCTTTATAACAGATGGGAGTGCCTGAGCCCAGGTCGATATTCTTGATGAGCTGGTGGGTGATCCAATAGCTTTCTGTAAGTAGTGTCGATGTATATTGCTTGTGTTCAGTAAATAGAGTGCGCAGGCCAGAGCATAGCCGCCCCAGTTGGAAACACCTGACCCAAAAAACAGACTTGAAATCACAGGACCATAGAGAAAATTTGCTTCATTTCCTTGTCTTTAGGTAGGATTACCCCTAAACCACATGGGCAGAGGAGGTTCAGTCCTTTTACTGAGCTCCAGAAGAAAGGATTTCACAATATCCCTAGATATTTAATAACCCTCAAAATTAGGAAATTGACCATTTTGACTAATCTTAGAGTGGAAAGGATGCTACATTCAGTGACAGGAGATTTTATGTCCTAACTTGCCCACTTACTGTGTTGCTTTGGAGAAATCACTTCACCCTCCACCTCTTCTGTAAAATGAGATAATAACACCTATATTCCTATCTCACAGGAGTATCAGGAGGAAAGTGCTTTCAAACCGTGAAGCTCTATAGAGGTGTGAACTGTTCTATAATTACGTATAACGTTATTATATATAATATTATGATATGATTACATCACATCTAGCACAACATAGACGATCATATTAAAAGAGCATAATTATATTTATTTAAATACATTAATATTCCTATTTATTAAATATATTTATTATACAATAATTATAGAAAGTAATATCTATTATATTAATATAATATATTATATTATGTGATATGTTCATTATGGTAGAACACTCGATCTAGTGACACTGGCCTTCTGGTTGTTCTATGAACAAGATACTCCATCTCCCAGCTCTGTGCATTTTCTCCCACTGTCCCCTATGCCTGGAATGCTCTCCCTCCTCTGCTTGGACTCCCCTCTCTGTCTTCCTTTAAGTCCCAAATAAAATCCCATCTTCTAGAGGAAGGTTTTCCCAACTCCTCTTGATTCTATTGCCTTCCCTCCATTAATTATTTCTTATTTATCATATATATATAAATCTTTTTTTTATATCTTGGGTGTTTAGCCTAGCACAATAGTAGGTTCTTAATAAATGTTTTCTATTGATTACATAATATGTATATTTTTTTTTGCATTTTGTTCATTAGTTGTAATCTCCTCAAGGGCAAGGACGGTCTTTTGTTTTTCTTCATATCTCAGGCATTTAGCATAGTAGGTGCTTAATGAATGTTTACTGATTGATGACATCATTTCTTTGTACATTTTTTGACATATTGCTTCCCCCATTAGATTGTAAAACGTTGCAGGGCAGGGGCTGCTTTTCTTTGTATCCCTGGCATGTAGGAGGTGCTTAATGAATGCTTGTGATCACCTTACCAGCTATGACAGCAAAATCAGCTTCCACATCACAAGCTATGACATCCCCATTCTTGATGTATTTCTTCACATTTGCTTTGACTTTTCCCATCCCAAGTTCATTCCCTCCATCACCAATACCTAGGTGAGAAGGGGAAAAGGAGAAACAGATCAATTTCACAAACCAGAAAGAAGGATGCTATCTGTTGTTAACATAAAACAACCCAAACAATGCCATGTCTGTCAGATGAGGTAAATGAGGTATTCAGAGGGATCCAGGGACAGAGGAGGTGCTGCCCTGTGTCGGTGGAAGGAGTTTCCTCTTCTGGGAGTTTCTTCTATCAATGAAATCACAGCTCCAGTTTCTCATCTCTACTTGGGTATATGTTGTTTCCTTCAGTGATGTAAAGCACTTGTTGACTGAATGATCCCTCTAAATCCCATGACCACTTCTTTTTAGCACGGTGGCATAAGGAATTGAGCTCTGGGCCTGAAGTTAGGAAGACCTGAGGTCAAGTCCAGCCTCACACACTTACGAACTGTGTGACCCTGGACAAGTCACTTGACCTCTGTCTGTCTCAGTTCTCTCAGCAGTGTTGTTGTGAGAATAAAATGAAATAATATTTGTAAAGTACTTTGCAAACCTTACAGTACTACACAAATGCTGGCTATTGTTTTAGTGCAGGGGATAGAATGCTGGACTTGGAATCAAGAAGACCCAAGTTCAAGTCCACCCTCAGACATTTGCTAGCTGCATGATACTGGGCAAGTCACTTAAGCCATTTGCCTCAGTTTCCTTATCTATAAAATGGGGGTAATGATGCCTCCCCCTTCCACCCCGGGTCATAGTGAGAGTCAAATGAGAAAACACTGTCAAGTGTCAGCACACTGCCAGGCGTGTAGTAAGTACTGGAGGCATCTTAGCTACTGCTACTTTTTAAACATTGTTTTTCCAGAATAAGAAACTGAGGCTTAGAGTTGTGACCAGGGTCTCTGAATAACTTTTACTTTGCATTTACTCTTCTGTTCTCAGCCAAATACTGCTACTTTCAGAAAGTTTCTAAAAGATCCATTTCTTATAGAGTATGCAACACTGAGGTCCGCAAATATGCCCATGAATACGGATGTACACACACACACACACACACACACACACACACACACACACACACACAGTGTGGTACAATGGAAAGAGCTTTTGGAGTGGGAGACCTGGATTCAGATCCTGACTCAATCACTAACTCATGTGACTTTGAATAAGTTACTTCTCCTCCCTGGGTCTCAGTTTCTTCTTCTGTAAAAAAGAGAGTTAGCCTAAATGCTCTGTAAGGGACGTCCCAGCTCTAATATGTTATATTCTTCTGTTCCCATGCCTACTGTTACAGGGCATAGTCACAACTATCTTTATTTACAACTATACTTGCAACTTCAATGGTCATTATAGGCTTTCTGGTTAAGGCTGTCATTATGTCCTTTGTAGTCTCTTGGTAAAGTATGAGTCTCTTCATGAAAGTTCCCCTGCCTCCTTCCAGGCACAGTACCTGAAATCCCATTTGAGTTTAGTTTCACTGAAACTGATACACCAGAGGTGGAACTAAGATGCTGGCATAGAGGCAGCAACTCCTCCAACATTCCTCTCCAAACAAGTTTAAAATAATTCCTGAAACCAAATTTTGGAAGGGTAGAGCTAACAAAGGATCAGGGTGAGACATTTTTCTGGTCTGAGAGAACTTAAGGCACTAGAGGTTGGTGGCCCTGGGGTAGAAGCTTGTCTAGAGCCCACACTGGCCAGGGGCAACAGTGTGTGTGTGTGTGTGTGTGTGTGTGTGTGTGTGTGTGTGTGTGTGTGTGTGTGTGTGTGTGTGTGTGTGTAACTCTGTAGGGGGGAGGATAAATTAAGGGGGGGCAGTGGTTAGAAGCCAAATAGATTTGAGGAGGGACAGAATAAAACAGAGAAGAAATAGAAGAAAATGGGACAGAGAGAAATACAGTTAGTAATTACAACTGTGAAGGTAAATGAGTTGAACTCACCCATAAAACAGAAGCAGAAAGCAGAATGGATTAGAAACCAGAATCCAACAACGTATTATTTACTAGAGACATACTTGAAACAGAAACACATCCATACACACACACACACACACACACACACACACACACACTTAAAATAAAGGATTGAAGTAAAATTTATTATGCTTCAGATAGTTAAAAATGCAGGGGTAGCAATCATGACCTCAGACAAAGCAAAAATAAAAGTAGACCTAATTAAAAGACCTAATCAAGGAAACTACAGTTTGCTAATAGATGGTGAAGCTATATAAAAAATAATTTATGGCGAATTTCTCTGAGAAAGGCTTCATTTCTCAAATATACACTGAGTATAGAACTGAATCAAATTTATAAGAATAAGAGCCATTCCCTGACGAATAAATGATCAAAAAATATAAACAGGCAGTTTTCAGAAGAAGAAATCAATGCTATCTATAGTCATATAAAAATGTTTTAAATCACTATTGATTAGAGAAATACAAATTAAAACAACTATGGGGCATATTTCCTATCAGAAATGACAAATGCTAGACGGAATGAGGGAAAAATAGGTACACTAATGAACTGTTGATGGAATAGTGAACTGGCCTAAACATTCTGCAGAACAATTTGGAACTGGGACCAAAGGGCTATGTAACTGTGCATACACTTTGAAACAACAATAACACTACTAGGTCTGTATCTCCAAAACATCAAAGAAAAAGGAAAAGGACTTTTATGTACAAAAACACCTATAGCAGCTCTTTTTGTAATGGCAAAGAATTGGAAATGCTTATTATTTGGAGAACAGTTGAACAAGTTGTGGCATATGAGTGTGATGGAGTGTTATGAGAAATGGTGAAGGGGGCAGTTTTAGGAACACATAGCAAGACTTATATGAATGGATACAAGGTGAAGCGAGAAGGACCAGAAGATCATTGTACACAGCAACATCAATGCTGTCATCATGATCAACTGTTGAAAGACTCGACTACTCTGATCAATACAATGATCCAAGACAATTCCAAAAGACTCATGATGAAAAATGCTATCCACCTCTAGAGAAAGAATTGATGAACTCTGAATGCAAATTGGAGTATAATTTTCTCACTTTATTTTTCTGGTTTTTAAAAAATATGACTAATATGGAAATATATTTTGCATGATTTCACATGTAAAATTCACATATTGTTTGTCTTCTCAGTGGATTGATGCAGGGGTGGGAAGAAGGGAGAGAATTTGGAACTCAATTTGAAAAAAAGAATGTTAAAAATAAATAAATAAATTGGAGGAAAAAAGAAACTGCCATTCCAACTCTTCTGGGAATGGAAAAAATGGAGGGATATGGGTATTAGTCCGTCACACCTTGGTGTGAAGGATTTTAATCAGTCCACATTTTCTCTGAAGCCTAGATGAGAGGACCCTGAGGATGGGGATTCTGATGGGGAAGAAGGAAGAATCATTTTTTAGCATGGAGGGAAGGCCTGGGTGGGATGCTATAATAATGAGTCACATTAGTTGAGTTGTTATTTATACCTTTGTTTTCAAAGAAGAACAATGACATCACAGGGTGATGTTTTGAATTGCTAGTGAACTGGATTTAAGGGAAGCAGACTTGCACAGAGTTGTCAGCCTCACTCTCTCTTCCAGGGTAATTGATGTCCAGTGGCAAAAGTCACAAGAACTGGCAATGTCCCATGATGCAGCAGATGACCTTAGCATCTTTGATGTCTGACCAAGTGCTTAAGCTCTCCGCAGTGCCTGCTTCAGCTACCTTTATGACCATTAGAACAAAATGTTTTCATCCACCCATCCTGCTGGAGGAAGGTTTCATGTGCTTGGGGTAGACATCTTGTTAACTCACTGACAGATTTGAGATCTTTTAGTTACCCTCAATGTGTCTCTCTACCAAGAAGGTTTTGCCAGGATGTGGCCACTCTCTATGCTACAGATTCTTGGAGTCACAGGTGAAGAGCTGGGTCAAGGTGAACACCAAAAGCAGATGAGCAGTCCTGAAAATGGCTTGGCAAGCCCTCACATCGGAAGTGCTAGCTGTCTCTGAATGCCCTATACATTTCCCTCAGAGTAGTACTAAATGTTTGTGTGGGTCTCTGGTATGAAGGTGAAATTTATTAGAAATGTGAGAATGTTACCTGTCTAGATGCCTAAGTTCTTTTCCTTCTGGAGTGCTGAAGAGAATGTCCAAGTTATAGTGCGGTGTTAGGAACTGGTTAGGGAGGGGACCTAAATCATCACGGTGGAACATAGAAGTAACTGAAGTGTTAGGGATTGCCCAACTGGCCACCCTGAGTCTGGTTCCCTCACAAAGGTGGGGGGGGCAAACTACAGGGCAGTATTAGGCTTAAGGATCTCAGAGAAAAGTAAGACCCCCATCAGAGAGGGAAGAAAATTATACTGATCTGTTTAAGGGAATCTGTGAGTCCTCTTAAGTGTTTGCATTGCTTATAGGTCCTCGATGAGTCCTTTGTAATGTCCACATTTTTGGTAAATTGGAATTAAGTCTGTCCTGTACTTACCTAACATTTGCTTTATTACTTTGAGTGCCTGCATAGGGCTTTCATGACTCTGTTACTCAAATCTATTGAGACCAGACAGGAATTATATTTAGAGATTTCCCAGAGCAAACTCTTAGTTGGGAAATAATGAGCCAAAGAGAGTGATATTTGGTGGGTCATTCACCACGAACAGGTCTGGAATTTAAAGCACTGGGCCATAACTTCTACTACACACTACAACAGTTGATATTTAGGGACTGGGAACCTGAGGTAAAGGGAGTACCAGATAGGGAAAGACATACAGAAGGGGGTCCCTGATTGAGTCATGGAACATTAGAAGGAAAAACTGGAGATACTGTTCTAATCATCTAATTCTACCCACCTCATTTTTACAGATGAGGAAATGAGGTTCAAACGTGAAG
This sequence comes from Potorous gilbertii, assembly GCA_028658325.1. Lineage (NCBI taxonomy): Eukaryota > Metazoa > Chordata > Mammalia > Diprotodontia > Potoroidae > Potorous > Potorous gilbertii. Next base: position 39,755,751 of record CM053774.1, read on the forward strand.
AGTGAGTTACTCAGTCACACAGCAACTCAATAACAGCCACCACTGAAGTCTAGCTTTCCTGTCTTCCAAACTTGTGCTTTTAATGCTACTTAACTATATGAGTTTTTTATGTATATCACCAGCAACCACAAAAAGCTTCAAAAAGCTCGCCTTCAAGAGGAGATACTTAGAATTTCCCCACAGCATTTACCTCTACTGCAGAGGTTTTATTAACTTTTTCTTGGTCATGGGCCCCTTTGGAAGTTTAGTGAAACCAACGAACCCTTTTTCAGAATAATATTTTTATAATTTAAAAAAATTTCAGTCTGAGCTTAGCCAAAATAAAGATTATTTTTCCTATCCAAATTGACAGATTCTTTGAAACCCCTTTGGGAGTCTGTGGACCTCAAGCTAAGAAGTCCTGACTAGTGCACTGGAGACCATAGAAATAATAATATAACTCATGTATTCACAATAATTTATAAAGTACTTTACTCACAAAAATCTTGAAAGCTAGGTAAGCTCCATTTTAATAAAAGCTGATACTTTCATAGCACTTTAAAGTTCATAAGTGCTGCTCATATATTCTCATCTGACAAGTACGATTATTCTTTCCATTTTACATGAGGAAACTGAGGCTCAAAAGGTTAAATGACTTGCCCAGGGTCACACAACTACTAAATGTCAGCGGAAGGACTTGAATCCAGGTCTCTCTGTACTCCCAAGTCTAGAGCTTTTTGCTCCCCTCAATGCTTTTTATTCTGTGAACCCTTTTAATGACAACAACATGGGCTAATTTAATTAAAGGATATTTAAGAATTAAAGGATAATTAAATTAATTTAAAGATAGCATAATATGTTACTCATACTTTCTGCATTAATTTACTACCTAAGGTGCAATCAAGAAATTTTTAGCATTGGATCATTCTTGTGCACCCCCCCAAGGGGTCTGTGAACCAACCACTCAAATATACTTTACCATGCTGCCTCCTTCTTTTTATGGATGTGGCAACTCAGCCTCAGAGAAGTTATATAATTTGTCCAAGGTCACCTGGAACCAGATGTCCTGAATCCAATCTTACTGCTCTCTACTATGCCATTTGATGTTGTTCAGTTGTTTCAGTCATGTCTGACTTTTTGTGACCCCATTTGGGGTTTTCTTGGCACTGGAGTAGTTAGATATTTTCTTCTTTAGTTTATTTTACAGATGAGGAAACTGAGGCCAACAGGGTTAAGTGACTTGCCCAGGGTGACAGAGCCAGTTAGTGTCTGAGGTCACATCTGAACTCAGGTCCTCTTGACTCCAGGCTTTGCACACTGGCGTCACCTAGCTGGCCCCTACTATGCCACACTTGATTACTTAACCAGGCCTCTAGGTGCCAATCACTTTATCCAACCCTCTGCTAGCTGAAAACACAAATGCCCTTCAGCTAGGGAGGCCAGGTGCTGGAGAGGAAGAGGCAATAATGAGAAGAGAATGTGATCCTTTATTTCTGGAGCAGCCTTTCTGGGAACTTCAAAAGCAATTTGCAGTCATTGTCTAATCATCCCAGAGGCACCTAATTGTCCACTGAAACCTCAGAGGCAGTTGAGAGGACTAATGAGTCTGGGAAATACTCTGGAGTCTTCAGATGGAGTTGTAAATGAATACAAGAAGATAAGCCTCATTTTCCCATCGCCCTAAGAGACTGCATCTCTTTGGGAGCTGTATTAACCCTTTCAAAAGTATCATGCCTTCCAGAGCACCTAAGTCACTATTGTTGTTATGCAGTCACGTTCGACTTTTCATGACCCTGTGGACCATACTGTTTTCTTGGCAAAGATACTGGAGTAGTTCACCATTTCCTTCTCTAGTGGATTAAGGCAAACAGGTGAAGTGACTTGCCCAGGGTCACACAGTTGGTAAGTATTTGAGGCTATATTTGAACTCAGATCTTCCTGACTCCAGGCCTAGTGCTCTCTATCCATGGAGTCACTTTGCTGCCTCTTATGTTACTATCAGGAAAAACTAGATAGTCAATCATGGACTGTTAATCTTTTTTCCTAATAATATAAAAATCACACCATAATTACCAACACCAAATTAATGTGATTAAGCAAGCAGTTGGAACCTCTTTCAGCAAGTTTCCTGTAGGATCACAGTGCTAGGTCCTTGAAAAGACCTCTCACTTCACAGAAGAGGCTCAGAGAGTTGTATTTTCCCAGACATAATTCCCTATACCAGTAAAACTGATCCAGTCCCTATCACTATCGCACATAATAAATGTCTAAGGTCACAAAGGTACTTAGTGGCAAAATCAGGACTAGAGGCAGGCTCCCACTGCAAATCCAGTGTTCTTGCCATTTGCATGTGTGCATGGATCTGTTTTCATCTCTCCTTATTAGACTAAGCTCACTGAGGATGAAGACTGTTTCGATTTTGTGCCTTCCCCAAATGCAGACACAGTGTTCTGTGCACAGTAAGTTCCTAATAAATGTTTATTTAATTAGACATTATAATAGGATAGACCACATACTGTACTTGACAGCAGATCCATTAATGTGATCACTCTTTTCGCTCATCCATTTTTTCTTTTCCTATGTAACACTTGGCCTTGTTCTCCCCTCAATTCTACACAGAGAATCCCACTTAATGTATTGAGTGCCTTCTAAAACTATTATTGAACATGGTCAGCATGATACAAGGGAATAAATGCGTATTCAGAAATCAGAGGACTTGTGTTCAAATTCCCATGCACTTGTTAGCTTTGTGGTCTTGGACTAGTCACTTAACTCCCATGAGAAATCAGTTTCCTTATCCGTAAAATACAGAGGTTGGACTAGATGACCTCTGAAGTCCCTTCCAACTCTAAATCTATGATTTTCTTAACATCATATAGGCACCAAGCGAGCATATAGGTTTCCATAGTGTTATCCTTCCCCCTCAGTACTTGACCAGCCCACATACTTTTCTAGTCATATATCTCCTAAATGACAGGTTTTATACTACTCCTTGTGCAGTTCTTTAGTAATCTAGAACAACCTAACACTAATGTATTGGTCATGCAGCTTTGAATTAGTCTAAGCATTTTGGAGAGTCAATAAATAGTTTAGAGAGAAATGGGAGAGAGGGAAGACAGTGAGGAGAGGGGAAGAGAAGACAGCAGAGGAAGACAGAGGAGTGGGGAGAAAAGAGAAGAGGAGGGAGGGAAGAAGGGGGCAGAGAAGAGGAAAGAGGAGAAGAGAATCAGAAAGAAAGGGAGAGGAGAGCAGAGTAGAGGAGGCAAAGTTAGAGAGAGACAGAGACAGATGGAGGCAGAAGGTGGTAGTCATTGCTGTGGTTGCATTTGCAATAGTAGTCATGGCTGTAGCTGTAGTGGGAGCAATCCTCAAAGCCAGGAAGCTCTGAGTTTAAGTCTTACTTCTGACTCACTGACTGTGACTGCAGGGTGGGCCTCTTTACCTTGTGATGCTCTAAATCTATTCTCCTACATCATATAAATTGTAGAGAAGGTGTAGAGAGGGAGTTTCCTCATCTGGGAATTCTAACTATACCAATGAAATAGATTCAGTATATAAATGCAAAAACAAATTGGAAACAGTACAAAGGAAAAATACGTCCTTGATTGAGGAATGGCTGAGTAAACTGTAGAATTATAAAGGAATATTATTATAGCCTAAGAAACAGCAAACACAAGGAATTCAGAAAAACATAGCAAGACTTTTATGAACAAATTGATATATATTGAACAAGAACATTCTACCACAACTTAAATGAAAACAATACAAAAAGACAAATGAACTCAGATGACATCAATATTGGTTTCAGCATGCAGAGTATAAGAAACATTTCCTACCTCTCATTAGAAAGGTGGATAAATTTAGGTGCAGAATGCTACATACTGTTAGACATGGTTGCCATGTTGTTTCATTTTATAGTTAGGTGGTATTATAGTTAGATGGTGTTATAGTCACAGTCCAAGTCATTTAACATCTGTCACCCTCAATTTCTTCATCTATAAAATGGGGAAAACAGCACCTAATTCCCAGGGTTTTGTGAAGATCAAATGAGTTAAAACATGTAAAAGACTTTGCACACTTCAACGCTCTCTATACATGCTAGTTATTACACCATATCTACTTAACTATTTTCCCTTGTTACAAAGGAGTCTATCAGGAAATGACAGTGGCATAAAAAATCAAAAGGCATCGATAAAATGTAAAAATTTTTTTAAAATATGCCCTAGCCTAACGATCCCTGCCTTGCCTTGTGGGTGATCGGCAATTTTGCAGATGACCACAGTATTTGGTGAGCAGTAGTCCATGTTTCCTAATCATATAATATCATTAGAAGAATATTGGCGTTTGAAAGATGGCGTTTTATTGCATGGCTTTGTATATACTTTGTACTTGCTTATCTATCCACACATTCTATCCTTCCAGAAGGATGGCAAGATCTTGCATTCAGGGACCATTTATTTTTTGTTTGTTTAAATAGCTCACTAAATGTTTGCTGAATTCAGGTGAGGAGAGAAGTGTGCAGGCATGAAAAGCATCATGTGATTTTCCAGATACAGTTGAATATCCTCCTCTTTCTCCCATTTAATTCTGCTTCTTGTCCAGAGTACTGATAGAGCAGCAGTATTAGGTGTCAGTCAATCCCATATCATAGCCTGAACAAAAGACATTCTTCATCTACTTGGCTTTCCCTTGTGGACAGTTAGATTAAACTCTTTTGAGTGCTTGTGGATATCATTTACAAGGATGGCTTTGCTGTATACTCACTTTGGAAGCACATATACTAACACTGGAACAATACAGGAAGATTAGCATGGCCCCCAGGACAACACAGACACATTCATGAGGTGCTTCTTATTTTTTAAACAAGCTGTGGTATATAAATGTATATATAAATTACTGTGCTATATTAAATGACAAAATATGATGAATACAGAATAGCATGCAAAAATTTACATGAAATAAGCAGAGCTAAGAAAACAATAGGCACAAAGACTACAACAATGAAAATGGAAAGAACAGTCACACGCACAAACACAAATGGGTGTTGCAGAATTACAAAGAATTAAATGTGGCCTGAAAGAAGAATTAGGAGAAGAAACCTCCACTTACCCCTCTGCAGAGGTGGGAAGTCCATGCTTGTTGCACACTGCATGTATTTTCAAACTTTTAATGTATTGAGCAGTTTTGTAGATGTTTTTCCCCTTTGGGGTAGCCTCTGATAGTTATTTGATTCCTGATATCAGTTCTAATCTGGGTTCTGACAATAAATAGCTGTGTAATCTCAGGAAATCACTCTTCATGTCAAGGTCTATTTCATTATGGGTACAGTGGGAATTACACCTGCCCCACCTACCTCATATGGTTATGTAAAGATAAAATGAGATAAATATAAAAAGGATTCTTAACCTAGGATCTATGAACTTAGGTTTAAAAATATTTATTTTGATAACTATTTAAATATATGTGATTTCCTTTGTAATCCTCTACATTTTGTTTTATGTATTAAAAACATTGTTCTGAGAAGGGGTCCATGGCACACACAAAAAGATTAAGAATCCCTGCTACGTAGTCTGGAGTAAATAGTAAATAAATCTATAGAAAAGTAAATTATTACAAGTAGTTCTAATTTTGGTTTGGGGCAACAATGGATAGAGCACCAGGCCTAGAGTCAAGAAGATCGGAATCCAAATCCAGCCTGAGACATTTACCAGCTAGATGATCCCGGGCAAGTTACTTAACCCCTATTTGCCTCAGTTCTTCATCTATAAACTGGGGACACACCAAAGATGGAAATGGCAAATCACTCCATTATCTTTGTCAAGGAAATCTCATGGACAAAGCCCATGAAGCTTCATGAAGAATCAGACATGACTGAACAACAACAAATTTTGGTTCAGCAGTCAAGAAGAAGAGTTCCATGTTGAGACATTATCCGTCTTAAATCCAAGTTTTCTGTGCTCTCTTACCAGTTGATGAGATTCTACGGATTTTCCGTGCAGCAAGGAAGAGATCATCAATGGGGTCAACTAGATGCTTAATATTAATTTTTCGAGCATTGTAGTAATTGCCATCAGCTGCCCTTCCTGCGCGCTCTATAGCCACCAAGTGATCATATCTGCAGAAAGGAAAGAAAAGAAGCAGGTTATGGGTAATATCCCTCAGGGAACAAGCTATTGGTATAAATACACAGGGATAGAGATTGGTTCTATGATTTCATTAGTATATAGGAAACTACTGAATAAAAAAACTCTTTCTGCCAATGCAGAAACTTCTGTGTAACTTATAAATAACCTTAAAGAAGTGTGTAGGGCACTGAGAGGTTACGTGATTTATCTAAGGTCAGACAGCCAGTATATGTCAGACCCAGCTCCAATGTCCTATGCCTGCTGTCTATCTGCTATACCACACGGACATACACATATGTAGGTACATACGCATATTTACATATAAATGTAAATAGGCATTGTGTTTGTGTGTATGTACATGAAGTAAAAATCTTTACAAGTTCCCATTTCAGAACTGTGGGATAATTAGTAATAGCAGTGATAACAGGAAGAAGAGCTAACACTCGGAGTGTTTGCTCCAGGCCAGGCCCTGTGCTAAGCATTTACAGTGATTATCTCATCTAAACCTCACAACAACCCAGGGCGGGATTACTATCCCCATTGTACAGATGACGAAATTAAGGCTCACAGATGGCAGCGACCTGTCTGAGGCCACACAGTTAATGCGAGGGAAGTATATTAGAAACCCACAACCAGTCCACAAAAACTCTGCTTTAGTCCTGACTCTGACTGCAATTTCTCATTCATTGCAGCATCACCTCAGTGGGCTTAGGGTGTCCTTGCTTCCTGGATTTACCTCTAGGCCTGTCTCCATACCCCTTGTTTCATCACTGGTATTCTGGTTCCTATAATCATGTCCCTTCCTCAGATCTGGCACCTCATTCTCCCTGCCAGACATTTTCCCCTCACTATTAATAAGAGGCAGTGAGATGGCTCAGAGGATAGAATGCTGGACTGGAGTCAGGAAGACTGACTGGCCTCAGTTCAAATCTGGCCTCAGAAACTTACTAGCTGTGTTACCCTAGGCAAGTCACTTAATTTCTGTTTGTCTTCACTGACTGGAAAAGGAAATGGCAAACCGTTACAGTATCTTTGTCAAGAAAATCCCAAACGAAGTAACAAAGAATTGGACATCATTAAACAACAACATTAATGACAGATGATAATGGAATCAAACCCCATCTGGTTCTGCACTCTTCCGGTAATTGGCAATAATGACCACTTGGGGCCCACTGTCGGTATCTGGGCCTAGTTGGGAACCTGATACTCTCTGCGATGTTGGAGGTCTAAGCAAGGCTTTTTGTCCTGCTGCCACCTCTATCTCTCCCCTCTTCCCACTCCATTCAATCCTTCCCCCCTTGCAGGACACAAGCAAACAAAACCTAAGGTGGTTTTTGCTCTTATCACTGCTTACGAGTCATTTCTCAGTCACGTCTGACTCTTTGTGACCCTATTTGGGACTTTCTTAGAAGAAGATACTGGAGTGGTTCACCATTTTCTGGTCCTTCATTTACACATGAAGAAACTGTGTCAAAACAGGGTAAAGTGACTTTCCTGGGGTCACACAACTAGTAAATATCTAGCCCAGATTTGAACTCAGAAAGGCCTGGTGCTCTACCCACTGAGCTACCTAGCTGCCCCCTTTTACCGTTATAGGTTTTCTAAACAGGACACTGGGGCTTATCGGTTAAATAACTAAGGTACTTATATCTTGTTGCAAAATACAAGATCCCTCGCTCTCTTTTGCCAATCCTTAATCTGAAGGGTTAGAGGGATGATGGCCATGGTAGAGAGAAAAAAAGGAAGATGTCTTGGGGGAGGGGTGGAATCCATGTATTCACATACATAGCACGTGCCTGCAGAGTACAGGTGTGGATGAACAGAGAGATAGCTGTAAGGTAGAAGGGACAGAATGAATGGTCAGGTAGTAAAAATGCTAGATTTGGAGTCAGAGCACCTGAGTTCAAATCATTGCTATGCAAATGTGTAAAAATCACTTAATTTCTTTAGGTTTCAGTTTTCTCAGCTAGACAATCAAAGGCTTGGTTCAGATCAAGGCCCTCTAAGGCCCTCACATCTCTAGATTCATGATCCTGTGATGTTGTCTTGAGTTACCTTCTCAGCTCTGCCACTTACTAACTATGATGTTGGGTAAATCTAACATGTCAGCCCCAGTGATCATAACTGCAAAATGACAGGTAGGTGAGACTGCCTATAAGGTCCCTTCTAGCTCCAAATCTATAATCCAATGATCCTAACATCTCTATAGTGTATCCCCATAAAAAGTAAGCTTGGAAAACTCTGAAGTAGAAGATGGTATGGTACCAGAAAAAAATGAGTTTATTTGATATTTCCTGTGAAACTTAATTTTTATATCATCATCATTGAAATGAATAGGTAGGGGTTTGGGCAACTTTATGTTATACAGGGATTTTTATTGCAAAAGTAACAGGTATTTCGATTTGTGTCTTGTTAAACGGAGTAAGAAGAGACTGGTGGCTTTCACCTGGCTTTCTGTTTCCCCCTGGGTTTTAATGCAGTTAAAATGAGAAATGAGAATAAGAAAATAAGAATGCCCATTCAGATCAATAATTTCTTCCCTTCCTGAAGGAATACACAGCACTGCTCTCTGTGTCTGAATCTTTCCACAGAAGGAAAATTAAATTACACACTGTGCAGAGGTGTATTGATTTTTCAGGCCAGAAGGGGCCACTTAGCTATGGAAAGAAGCAATTAACTAATTGGTACTTTCTGGTCTGGAAGAATTAATGCATTTCCCCTCAAAGAAAGCAACTCACTCTCTTGCCATTACAGAATGTGGCCTACTACCCTTTCCTTACCAAATACAAGGAATGCCTTTTTTTCCTCGTTTTATTGGGGAACAAGGAATTTTCTGAAAACTGGTACTAAATTTTTCAACAAAAATTTACCCATTTGGATGAAAAATTTTTCTAATACGTACTTACTATATACACTTATCTATCAGATTAAACAGAAGATACAAATCATGTCATCATCTTCTGATCATTCTGGGTTATTTATTAAAAGTGATAGAGTGATGCCCTTGAGGATGTTGGAGCAGATAGAGCTGTTTGCCTCATGTTGAAAGGCCCCAACTGTTGTGGTTTTTATATTTCTGCTGTTTCCTTCCTTCTTATCAGATTATCAGCTGTCACTTCTCTTATCAATATAATCATATTAGGAATATATATAATATATAGCTACTCATTTAAGTCAAAATGAGGGACTTGGATCCCTGTGGAATAAAGTAAATGGGGTTTTTTGTTTGTTTTTGTAAAACAGTTTGACACAATGAAGCTGGCCTTAAATTTAAGCTGGCCTTAAAACTTAGCCTTTGAAACCAAGAAGACCAGAGAAATATCCTCTCTGACCCATACTGGTGGTATGGCCCTGGGAGAGTCACATTCTCTCAGTAGTGACACTTGAAAATCAATCCTGACTGGTGAACAATTAACGAGGGGGTGGACATATTAATGAGTAAGTTGGCTAAAAGTCTTCGGCTCCTCCTCCTGAGAAAGTGACTTGATCATGAGATTCAGCTGCCTCCAGCAATCTGGACAAAGGAATCTATTTCTCTACCCAGACCACTCTGGTTGGTTTTCTCCTTCTTGAGCTGGGTTACCTTCGACTCCAATGGAAAGGTGCAAGGGCATAGACTTGATGCTCTGGGGCTGGATTTCTTCTAGACTAGATTCTATTTACACTCTAAACAAAAATAAGTTCTCCTAGCTGGGTGCTGATTCGCAGTGGTAAAGAACTTTTCCTCATCTGGGAGTTCTCTAACCTAATAATTGCCCCTATTCTATGTTCTATGTTCTGAAAGAATGAGGTTGACAGTAGTCTGCCACATCAAAAAACAAAAATAAAAACAGAAGACCCTGTTGTCTCCTTTAACTCTATGATTGAAACCATCTGTCAGAAGCCTCCTAATCTTCCCTCCTCCACAGCTCAAAACCTCTCCATGTTTTCACACATCTTGCCTATTCAATCAATCAAGAAACATTTACTTACAAACCACCCACCATGTGCTAGGCACTGGAAATATAAAGAATGAAACAATTTCTACTCAAAAGGAGCTCACATTCTAGTGGAGAAGACAAGGACATATGTAAGTATATGCAAAATAAATATAGTCTAAGGGAGTTAGGGAGGGGGGACACCGGTATTTGGAGGATCAGGAAAGACTTCATACAGAAGATGACGCTTGAGCTACCTCTGGAGGAAAATGATGGACTCTGAGGCTGGGCTGAGGAGGACATGAATTTAATCATCTCTTTTTCTTTACACACCGGTTCCTTCCCTGATGTCTATAAATATACTTAAATCTCCACACCAACTTTTACTAATCCAGCTGTCCCCTCAAGCTATTTTCTACAGCTCTCCTCCCTGTCGGCCTAAGTCCTTGACTCCTTGCAATTACCACCAACTTCTCAAGTTTTACTCATTCTCTTAAATCCTACAAAAATCTGGCAGCCCACTCAACCATCCTTTTGAAAGTCTTTTCCCTAAGCTTATCCGTGGCTCAACCAAATGACCTTTGCTTAGTCTTTGTCTTTCTTGATTTCTTTACAGAGCTTGACCAGCTTCTTCCTCTATCCTGGCAGTAATCTTTTCTGGTTCTCCTTCAATGTCTGACGTGCCTTCGCTGTCCCCTTTTCTGGATCCTCCTCCTGACTGTGGAGCACCTCCCTCCTTCTTCCTCCCCTTTCTCTGACCTCCAGAGCTTTTCCTGTTTCTCTTTCTACCTCTTCACAGATCATATTCCTTCTCCTGCTCCGTAAGTGTAGTTGCTCACTAAGGCTCTGTCTTCTCCTTTTTCCCTATATTCCCTCCTTCGGTGATTTCATCAGTTTGCATGGGTTTTATCACTTTCCCAGATGTTTATACTTAGTCCCAATCTCTCCTTTGAGTTCCACCTCCACATTCCCAACTATGTACTATACATTCTCACCTAGATATGCTGCCAGGAACTTCACATTCAATTTTTCCAGAACTGAATCTGTCATCGTTTCCCCTAAACCTGCCTTGATTTTTAATTTCTTTTGAAATTGGACATTCTCCAATTTCTTACAACATGAACCCAGATAAATACTATTCTCCTCTCTAGTCATATTGCCACCACCCTAGTTCAGACCCTCACATCCTCCTTCCTAGAATATTTTAATATACTCTGCATCCTATCTGTCCCGTCACTAAGCTATCCTTCCCATCATTACTAAAACAATCATTCTAATGCACAAGGCTGACCATGTCACTCCTCTGCTCAAAAATCTCTAATGGCTCCCTATTGACTCTAGGAGAGAACACAGATTCCTTCGACTGACACTTAAGATGCTCTGCAATCTGGATCTAATCAGCTCTTCCAGATTTACTTCACTCTCCTTCCCACCATGCTATTGCCTCTGTATTAAGTACAGGCCAAATTTCAGAATACTTTTCTTCCTTTACCTCTTCCATAAAGCCTTCCTTTGTCCTCCCAACTCAAAGAAAACATCCTTCCTGTTTTTGTAATGCTTTGTTTAGATACTTCTTTGCCCCTATCACACGCTATCTTGCATCATATATAATATATATGTATAGAGATATATATGTGTATACAAATATACATATTTGATTATTCCTTATTCCATTGGTAGGTTGTAAACTCTTTGAGGGCAGGGGCCATATTTTCATTATCCTTTATCTTCAGCACTTAGCATAAGGTCTTGAATGTAACAGGTTTTTAAAAAATGATATTTTATTTTTCCCCAATTATGTATAAAAACAATTCTTAACATTCACTGTTTTTTACATATGGAGTACCAAATTCTATCCCTCCCTCTCCCCACCTCCAAGGGATGGTAAGCAATCTAATAAAGGTTATACATGTGCAGTCATGAAAAATATTTTTATATTAGTCATTTTGTGCAAGAAAACTGAAAGGAAGGAAGGAAAGAAAGAAGAAAGGAATGAAGGAAGAAAGAAGGTAAAAAATAGCATGCTTCAATTTGCATCAGTTCTTTCTCTGGAGATGGAGAGCATTTTTTATCCTGAGTGCTTTGTCTTGGTTCTTCTCGTATCCCTTTGTATCAGTTCATGTAAGTCTTTCCAAGATTTTCTAAAATCACCATTTGTCATTTCTTATAGTACAATAATATTTTATTACAATCATATACCATAGCTTGTTAAGCCATTCCCCAATTAATGGGCATCCCCTCAATTTCTAATTCTTAGCTACCATAAAAAAAAAAGAGCTGCTATAAATATTTTTGTACAAATAGGTTCTTTTCCCTTTTTAAAAATCTCTTTGGGGTAGAGACTTAGTAGTGGTATTGGTGGATCAAAAGGTATGAACAGTTTTATAGACCACTGGGCATTGTTCTAAACTGCTCTCCAGAATGGTTGGGATCAGATCATAACTCTATCAACAGTACATTAGTGTCCCAGTGTTCCCATATGCTCCCCAACATTTATAATTTTTCCTTTTTTGTCATATTAGCCAATTTGATGGGTGTGAGGTGGTACTTAACAATTGTTTTAATTTGCACTTCTCAAATCAATAGTGATTTAGAGCATTTTTATATGACTATGGATAGCTTTGATTTCTTTGTCTGAAAATTGCCTATTCATATCGTTGGACCATTTATCAATTGGGAAATTACTTGTATTCTTATAAATGTGGCTCAATTCTCTATATATTTGAGAAATAAGGCCTTTATTAGAGATACTTATTGCAAAATCCCTCCTCGGTCCCTCAGCATTCTGCTGTTTCTCTAATTTTGGTCACAATGGTTTTGTTTGTGCAAAAACTTTTTAATTTATTTAATTAAAATTATCCATTTTATATTTCATAACATACTCTCTAGCTTATTTGGCCCTAAATTCTTCCCTTATCCATGGATTTGATGCTATTTTATGCTCTCCTAATGTTCTTATGGTATCACCCTTTATGTCCGAATTATGTACCCATTTTGATTTTTTCTTGGTATACGGTGTGAGATGTTGCTCTATACCTAGTTTCTGTCATACTGTTTTCCAGTTTTCCCAGCAGTTTTTGTCAAATAATGAGTTTTTGTCCTAAAACCCTGGATCTTTGGGTTTATAAAGTAATAGATTTTTAACAAACATCTGAATGAAAATTTTTAATGAATGAGCAAGCAGAATGTTACTTTACCTTGGGGAAAATAGTCATGGAAGGATGAACTTTACACTAGAATGCCACAGGACAGGACATACCTTGGTGATCTGGGATTCCCATCCTTACACAAGAACATGAAAGTTGATCCTCCTACTTCTTCACCTTGGTAACTTAACAGAGGAACTGTTGTCTTCAAAACACCTAAAAACAAAGAAAACATATGAAACTATCCTCCAGAGTTGCATTTGGGAAGGAAATAATTACTCACAGAGCACCTATTATGTGCCTGGCACCGTGCTTAGTGCTTTTACAAGTGTCGTCTCATTCCATTCTCACAGTAACCCTGTGAGGCAGGTCCTACTACGACCCCCGTTTTACAATTGAGAAGATGGAGATAAACAGAGATTAAGTGACTTGCCCATGGTCACATGTCTAGAAAGTGACCAACTCTGGATGCTAACTCCAGTCCATCTGCCTTTATTTACCATGTTGGAGATCACCACCATCGTCAACAAACATGCATCAGCTTATAAGTAAGACACAAGTCTAGGTGAGCTAATATTTAGGCAGGTCATATTGGAAAAGAAAGTTGATTTCTTTCACTCGTTGATTAGGTAGGCTGGTGTAACTAGGATTGTGGCTGGTAAATAATGGAGATTCACTTTCACTGATCATGATAAATGTTGTTTTAGGAACCTCAGCTATGCTAATGCCATTCCTTCTACCTAGTACCCTTCCTTTTCATATCTGACAATGGAAATCTCATCTGTCCTTCAAGATACAGTTTGCTCCTCTTCCATAAAGGCCTTTCTGGCCCCACTCCAAAACCCCCAATCAGAACAAGTCTTCCTCCTTTATTATGTTTGCTTATAAATAAGTCACCTTTTCTCTTTCTGTATTTTACTAGATAGTAAGTTTAGGTTGGGTGATATTAAATATGATAGATCAAAGGAGCAACAATATCATGTTGCAGGTAATCTGAGTTGGAAATATGAGACTGGAAGATGAGAGTTCAATATAGAGATATCTGTGAATTTATTTTATGTTCTTTGCTACATTGTAAACTCCTGAGAGTAGGGACTGTGTCTTATTCTAGTAGAAGTAGGGTTCTCATTGCCCCAGGAGTCCAGTTTAGCCTCAACAAATGTTTGTTGAATTGAACTAGGGAGACAATATATCTTCCTGTTTTTCTATTTCTTCTACACTGAATTGAATTGGGAAGACAGAGTATATTATCTCTGAATCTTAAGCAGTTTGGAAAATGAATAGAAGGGACCTCTACAGGTCTTGAGTTGACCCTTTCCATACAGCTTTGTCAAACCAAGTCAAGTCAATCAATAAGGATTTATAAATTCTTTGTAGGGAATAAAAAGCGTGGTCCTGAGTTTCAAAGAAAGACTTGTTTATGGCTCAAAACAAGGATGACCTTCATGCTATATTGCTGCTGGACTTTTTAAAGAGCATTTAAAAATTCCATGTTGTTTCAAAACAATTTAATTCAAAAAACATGTCGAGTATCTATTGGATGTAAAGTTGTAGCAAATACTGGCTCATGTAGAAAATTTAGTTCAGACATTATCTTTTTGCTCATGGAGCTTACAGACTGTTAGAGATGTATAACGTATTCAAATAAGCACTAATGTAGTAAATGCTTCAAGGAAGTCCTAGAAGTGTCGAAGGTCAGAGTAAGACTAGTCATCTCTAAAAGGATAGATAGGAATTACCCAATCACTACCTTATAGATCCCACAGAAATTAACTATCATTCTTTTGTTTGGCTGGAATCTTTGGTTTTTGCAGCCAGAACCCCCAGTTTTACCAATCACTCTCAGAGGTTACTTTAGGTATAGGTAATCATTTGCACAAAAGCACAAAGTAATAATTAGAGGCGGCTCAGCAGCTCAGTGGATAGAGGAGGACCTGCCCCCAAACCCCGCCCCAGACACTTACTAGCTGTGTGATGCTGGATGAGTCACTGAACCTCTACCTCAGTTTCCCCATGTGTAAAATGATGACAGTAACAAATGACACTTTTATTCCCAACGTAGCTGTGAGGATAAAATCAGTTAACATTTGTAAAGCACTTGGCAAGCTCTAAAGCTCTACCCTAATGTCGGCCAGAACATATTAAGTATCCTATGATATGTAAGAGGTGATAAAACTAATCCAACTGGGCTGGAAGAATTGGTCCACAATATTCACATAGTTTACAACTGGAGAGGCAGGGTCACATCAGAACATGGAAAGCCTTGAATGACAGCATAACGGAAGGAATTTCATTTGGTAGGAAAAGAGGGAGCCATCAACTGATTTCCTGAAGAGGAAAAAGATGGTCTGATCCATGCCTAAGTATTACCCCCCTTCTGCTTTGTTATGCTCAGAGGAGGGAAGAAGTCTTTAGTTCTATGCTTTGGGTTGACCCTAGATATAAAACTTTGGAAAGTCAGTCACTTTTAAAGTACTTACTATGTACCAGGCACTATGCTAATTACTCCGGATACATAGAAAAGCAGCCAATAATTAAGACTATGGGAGGAGCTAAAAAGCAAATGGGAGAATTGGGTACAGCCTTTTATAGAAAGTGACACAGGCTGAAGCTGGGGCACACATTTGGGAAGAAGCAATAGGGTGAGGGGAAAGGATTTAGGGTACTTATATAGCTTTTCTTCTATCCATCCATTGGATGGAAATGAAAAATGTGTACTTGGTGTGACCACTGAAGACCAGCATCCTGTGCACTTACAAGGGTAAAGAAAGATGAGCAGACAAGCAACAACGATAGGGCAGACTGTAAAGAACACAAGTCCTCAGAAAGCATAACTCAACTCAGTGAACGGCACTGGCACCTTGATACAGCAACAGCAGGAGGTTTAAATCTGACCACATGAACTGTATGTCTTTTAAGTTTCTGGTTAGCACTAAGGCCTTCACTGTGTCACAAAAATTAAGAATTCATGTAACTTGGAAAGACTTAAGAACTCTAAGCAATGCAATTATCAACCACAATTCCTGAGGCTTATGATGAAGTATGCTACTTAACCTGTGACAGAAAGGTATAGGATTCAAGGTTCAGAATGAAGCATACATTTTTGGACATAACCAGTATAGGCATTTGTTCTTCTTGACTATACGTATCTGTTGAAAGGGTTTTTTTTTTCCTTCTTCAAATTGGGGCAAGAGGCCAGATTTCAAATTATATTACAAAATAGTAATCATCAAACAATCTGGTACTGGCTAAGACCCGGTAGTGAATTAGTGGGATAGATTAGGTATCCAATACACAGCACTAAATGACCATAATAATCTAGTGTTTGATAAACTCAAAAATCTAAGCTTTTGGGGCAAGAACTCTACCATTTGACAAAAACTGGAATGCAGTCTGGAAGAAACTAGGCCAACATTTCACAACACAAACCAAAATAAGGTCAAAATGGGTGAATGATTTAGATGTAAAGGGTAAGTAAATTAAGTAAATTAGAGGAGCATGGAAAAATTTACTTGTCAATCTATGGATAAAGGAAGAGTTTATAACCAAACAAGAGATGGCAAGGATCATAGGAAGTAAAATGAATAAGTCTGATTACATAAATTAAAATGTTTTGTACAAACAAAACCAATGCAGCCAAAAGGGCATAAGATGGGTACAGTGCTAGGCCTACAGTCAGGGAGACCCACTTTCCTGAGTTCAAATCTGGCTTCAGACAATGTGTGACCCTGGATAAGTCACTTAACCCTATTTGCCTCAGTTTCCTTATATGTTAAATGAGCTGGAGAAGGAAATGGCAATGGCACTTCATTGTCTCTGCCAAGGAAATCCCAAATGGGGTCATGAAGAGTCAGGTACTACTGAAAAACAACTGAATAACAAAGGAAACTGGGAAGAAAATTTAATATTTTTTTTTCCCAATTACATGTAAAGAAAGTTTTCAACATTCACTTTTACAAGATTTTGAGTTCCAAACTTTTTTCTCCCCGCTGCTTCCTCTCCTCCCTCCCCAAAATGGCAAGCAATCTGATATAGATTATACATGTACAATCATATTAAACAACCTGACATGAGTCAGGTTGTGAAAGAAGAGTCAGAACAAAAGGGAAAAACCAAGAGAAAGAAAAAACAAACAAAAAATGGTGAAAATAGTATTCTTTGATCTGCATTGAGATTTCATAGTTCTTTCTCTTGATGTGGGTAGTATTTTCCCTCTTGAGTCTTTTGGAATTGTCTTAGATCATTGTATTGCTGAGAAGAGTCAAATCTATCAAAGTTGATCATTGTGCAATGTTGCTGCTACTGTATTCAATGTTCTCTTGGTTCTGCTCTCTTCACTCAGCATCAGTTCATATAAATCTTACCAGGTTTTTCTAAAATCTGCCTGCTCATCATTTCTTATAGCACAATGGTATTCCATTACATTCATATACCCCAAGTTGTTCAGTCATTCCCCAACTAATGAGCAACTCCTCAATTTCCAATTCTTTGCCACCCCCAAAAAGAGGTACTACAAATATTTTTATGCATGTGTGTCCTTTGGGGAACAATTTTTACATCACATTTTTCTGACAAGGACCTGATTTCTCAAATATGCAGAGAACTAAGTCAAACTTATAAAAATAAGATATACTGATAAATGGTCAAAGTATATGAAGAAGTATATGAACAAGTAGTTTTCAGAAGAAGAAACCAAAGCTATCAATAGTCACTTTAAATCACTACTAATTAGAGAAATGCACATTAAAACAAATCTGAGGTGCCACATCACACCTATCAGATTGGTAACATAACAGAAAAGGAAAATTATAAATGCTGGAGAGGATAAGGAAAAATAGATTCACTAATGCGCTGGTAGTGGAGTTGTGAACTGGTCCAACCATTCTGGAGAACAATTTGGAAAAATGCCCAAAGGGCTATAAAACTGTGTATATCTTTTGATCCAGCAATACCAACACTAGGTCTATATCTCAAAGGACCCACATCTACAAAAATATTTATAGCAACTTGTTTTTGTGGTGACAAAGAATTGGAAATTGAGGGGATGCCCATCAATTGAGGAATGGCTAAATAAACTGGCATATGATTGAGATGGAATACTACTGCACTTTAAGAAAAGATGAGGTGGATGGTTTCAGAAAAATCTGATAAGACTTATATGAATTGATGCAAAGTAAAGTGAGCAGAACCAGGAGAAGATTGTACACAGAAGATGATCAATTTTGAAAGACAACTATAAGATAAATACAATTTATAAATACAATAAATTTTATACAGTGTATTCATAAGATAGATACAATAATCCAAGATAATTTCAAAGGATGAAAAAATGCTATCCATCTCCAGAGAGAACTGATGAACTCTGGATGTAGATTAAAGCATATTTTTTTCACTTTATATTTCTTGCTTTTTGTTGTATTTTTTTTCAGCATAGCTAATATGGAAATATGTTTTATGTGACTTCACCTATGTAACTGACATTTCTTACTTTCTCAATGGGTGAAGGAGGGGCAGGAGGAAGGGAGAGAATTTGGAACTCAATTTTTTTAAAGAAAGGTTAAAATAAATAAGTAAATGAAAAAATTAGGGGAAGAAGGAGAGAGAAGGGAGAGAAAATAAAGTCTTATTGATTGAAAAAAAGAATTTATATTGTTACAATCTCAAGAGTCTGATACTTTTATTTTTTTTACTTTTTTTTGCTCTTAGTGTCACAGGAAAAATACTTAATCCACTTTATCTCCCAAATTCAGAACTGGTGAGTAGATCAATAGAAGAAAATTTCCGTTATTAATCATAGACCAGTTCAAGAGTGAGGTATGCCTCTGACCAGATTAAAAGTGTAAATTCTTAGTTTTCTGAGTAGACAGAACTTCCCCACTGGGATGAGTACCAATATTAATATTATTACTGTTCATTTTGGTAACTAATTCAAAGACTCTAACTGAAACCCACCTACTTTTTTCATTGCTCTTGAATTTCTTCATCTTGTGTTTGATTATTACTAAAATATGCGTTAGAAATTGCTTGCATCAGAGGGCTTTTCTGACAAGCAAGAGGAATTCTGTTGAATGCAATTTTCTGTCTAGGCAAAAATGTTTGTCTATTAATCAGTTATGTCTCTGGAAGATTTTAGTTAAGAGACAGGTAGGTAGCATAGTGAATAGGATGACAGACTTAGACTCAGAAAGACCTGAGTTTGAATCCTGCCTCCAAAATATTGAGTAGCTGTATGATCTTGGACAAGGAATTTAACCTCTTTCAGTCTCTGTTTATTCATCTCTTAAATAAATTTAATAATAGCAGTTGTTGTGTGGATCAAATGAGATAAGATATAAAAAATACTTAATAAACCTGAGAGCACTATAAATGATAGTTATCACAGAGAATAGATTGTTTTCCTCCCCTTTGGGTAGAAGAGCTTGCCTAGAGACTAGAAGTTCTGAAAACAGGGAACTGAGTGCAAGCGGTAACTGATTAAATATATTTAGTATTTTCCTTGTTTTCTATAGTTAAATGTAAAGAACTATATACAGATAAGCTATAATTACATTAGGCATACTTTTGTGTTTTAAGTCCTAAACATAGCAGTGAAGCAAAGCTAGCAGAATTTTCCAGGGGAATGGATACCACAAGCCATAAGTGTCAATTGCATAAATCCACACATACCACACTTTGACACTCACAGGTGAGTGTTACCACCCACAAAAAGGGCAGTTCTGGGAAACAGAGGAAGCTCTCTCAAGATCATACAGAGCATGGTGTTACTTCTGAGTACCCTCTGGTTTGTGCTAGAACACTGACACTTGGCCTATACCACTAAAAAGGATCAGGCATTTGGCCAGTAGCACTCCCTGGTAATTAAATAAGGAAGATTAATCTTACAGCACAGGAAAGGATGGTTTGGAGGAGGGAGAGAAGAGGTTAGGAAATTATTGCAATAGCATAAGCATGTAGTAGGCCTGCATTGGGGTGGGAGCAGAGGGAATAGAGAAGCGGAGATTCCAGAAGTAGAGTTGATAGCACTTGGAAATGAGTTTGACATAAGAGGGAAAATGAAGCATTAAAAAATAACATGAAGATTTGGAAGACTGAGTGAATGGCAGTGATAATAACTGAAACAGTGAAGTCGGGAGAAGCAGGTTGAGAAGGCAAGACAGTAACTATGGTTTGGAGCACACTCAGTTTGAGGTTTCAAAGAGGCATTGAGTTGCACACATTCTGTAAGCAATTGAAGATATAGAAGTAGAACTCTGGAGAGAGGTGAAAACTAGACATATAGAAGATAACAGTAACAACAATACTAATATCTGGCACTTATATGGTGACTGGAGGTGCGAAGTCATTTACAAATATCTCATTTTATCCTCACAACAACCCAAGGACATGGGTACTTTCATTATCCTCATTTTACAGATGAGGAAACTGAGACTGAGAAATATTAAGTGACTTGCCTTAGGACCATGCAATTAAGTGTTTGAGGTCACATTTGAACTCAGGTCTTCCTGACTCCATGTTCAGCACTGTGCCACCTAGTGACCTCTCTCCCTCCTTCCCTCCCCTTTGCTCTGCTTTAATATACACACATATATGTACATGTATAGATCCATGTATGTATGTGCATGTATTTGTGTGTGTGTGTGTGTATATATATAGATATATATATGCATATATGCATATGCATTTGTTAATTATTGGCATAGAAGTCATCATTGAAGCCCTAGAGATTGCCAAGGACAAAGAGAAAAGTTCAAAGACAGGAAATACCCATTTCAAAGGGAATGGGAAGAGGCCAGAGTCACAGAGAAGAGATGATTAGCGTAGCAGTTAGAAAACAAAGAATATGGTATTTCTGAAGTCAAGGCAGAAGAGCCCCATTAATGTGCTTCCATTAATAGGAGGTGGTCAAATGGATGAGAACTGAAATACGACCATTTTCCTTTCTAGGACTCATTTTCCTCACCTGTAATAGGGGAGAGGATGGATTTAATGTTCTTTAACTTCCCTTTTATTATTTGTTTATTGGGAGGTCATAACTGACTTCTAAAAGAGTAATTTCCATTGAATGGTGAGGAGAAAAACACCATTACAAGGGGCTGAGGAGAGGTAAAGAAGGAAAGGCATCAGTAAATAGTCAACTTTTTCAAGAATGTTAGCAATGAAAGGGAGGAGAAATCTGGGTGGTTAAGTTAAGGGACAGATTTTTTTTTAGGTTTGAGGAGATCTGAGCATATTTAAGAACAGATGCAGAGAGGTGCTATCAGCAACTTTCACACAGATTGGGCCAGTTTTTCTTTATGGGGACAAGGAGGCCAACCTTGGCGTATGGTTGACCTAGGGGATCACTGATATGGTTTCCTCATGAAGAGTTGGCATGTGGTGGTTTAATGGAATTCTCACAGCCCTATAGGATGTCTTTCCAACCCAACACTCCTGTAGCAAACGTAGAGGCACAAGAGACAATCGTCCATTTGAGTTAGTAACAATATACTTTTAAACCTTGGTAAATACATTTATTCTTATTGAATATCATCGCCCATGAGTGTTTCATGGCATTCTAATTTCACACTTGGGTAAACTAGCCTGATCTTGGCTAGGCCCAGAAGAGGAAGAAAGCAATGAAAAAGGAGAAAATGAAGATAAATCCAAGTAAAGAGATAGTTGTAAGGTTCTCAGGAAGTCAAAAGGGGATGGATCAAGGATTCAGACAGCCACCCTGAGATGGGATGGAGAGAAGGGAGGATGGATGGGGATGCTGAGAAAGGTTGAGGGAGTTCTTTTAGGATGGCCTCAATTTTCTCAGTTAAGAAGGATATGATCTTGAGGGTAAAGGGATGCTTCAGACAATGAGAAGAATAATTCTGGGAAATGAGTGACAGGGTCAGTAACAGTAAAGTAGAATTACAGAGCAGTGATGAGGATTCACATTATATTACCAACCATAAATTTATCATGCATGAGATCTGGACATTATAATGAGTGGATGAATATCCCCATTCTCATTCCGATGGAATTTCTGCTTAGCAATACCTTACAGTCTTAGGTTTTCCCCAGATAACTGAAAGTTATTTACATTCAAATTGGGTTGAAATAATTCTCACTGAAAGACCTAAAGGTCTTCATCTTTTTCTTCCAAATTTAACGAAAGCTTTCCAAAATCCACTGTATCAAATCATCCATTCAAATCACAGGCTAAGCCAAGTGGGGATCAGAATTTATGTACAGTGGGAGTCCACAGCTTGAGATTTCAGGAGATTGATTTCAGAGAATCAAGGTGGCTTTAGGAACTTGGTCAAGCAAAAAATCAGTCAAGACAGCTATAAGAACTGAAGTCAAAATCATTCTGAGTTTACTTCTAAAACTACAAGCCCAACAGGAAACAGAGTCATCATACTTCAAATATGGAAGAGACTATTAAGATCAAATGGTTTTACAGAAAAGGAAACTGAGGCCCAAAGTGGTGAACTAATTGGCCTTGATGCTGAGTTAGTGGTATAGTCAGCATAAGCTGGTATGGTGCATAGAGGGTAAGACTTAAAGCTAGGAAAATCTGAGTTCAAATCCCACTTCAGGCACCTACTAGCTGCATGACCCTAAACAAGTCATTGAACCTCTGTCTCCCTCAGTTTCCTCATTTGTAAAATAAAAGATTGGATTCAATGGCCTCCTAAGTTGCTTCCAGCTGTTTCTATATTACAAATCTATGTGCCTATGTTGCCTCTCTAGAATCTCAGTGATTTTAAACCAATAACTTTCTGGGACTCAGGCCCTCTTATTATAAAAAGCATCTCTGGGAGTGTAACTTGTTGCAGGGAGAAGGACTAAAGGAGCAGACTGTGGAAAACAGGTTAGAATATCTATCCTCCTCTCCTAAACACCACTGAGAATCAGGAAGTAATGATGTAGAGATGGGTAGTGACCTCAATCTGACATCACAACATGTTGACCTATTTCTAGCTGATAAACATTCCTGCTCTGACTCTAGATAAGTATTGCTACCCACAAAAGAGGCAGCTTAGTGGCTCAGTGTATAAAGCATTGAGCTGGGAGTCAGGAAGACCTGAGTTCAAATCTAGCCTCGGATACTTACTAGCTGAGTGACCCTGGGCAGGTCACTTAACCTTGCTTGCCTCAGCTTCATCATCTGTAAAAAAGAATTGGGGAAGGAAATGGCAAATACTCCAGTATCTTTTAGTTATGTCCAACTCTTCAGGATCCCATGGATAGCATTGGCATGCTACGGTCCATAGGGATCATGAAGCGTCAGAAAGGACTGAACAACCAAACAACACCAACGCATATAAAGGGGAGAGAGATGGGTACACAAACCTCTTGTCTAGCAATTAGTAGCCACTTAATAATATTTGTAGTTTGGAATAAAATTGAATTCAGGCCTCCTCCACAGCCTAAGGATCACCTTGTTACCTGAAAGTGGTCATACTATCCTAGAGAAAAAGTATCTTATCCATACCCACATGCTTCTCCTTTGGTTCAACTCACCTTGATCGACTGAGTCTTCAATAATTTTTCTATGCAAGCTCATGGCTCTCTCATCAACAACAATAGCAACCTCCTTTTCTAAAGCTTGCAAAATGGCAGCCATTGCGATGGCTCCTGGGGGACCATCAGTCTCTTCAGGTGGGTCATGAGTGAAATGGGTAGGGAACCCAGTAGTGATGAGTACCGAACGAGCATGTGACAGGGACAGAGAGGCCTTTAGTAGTTCATCTTTGTTGAACAAATGTTTTATTCCTCTGTTTCCTAAAATTACAAAAACAATATCTTACAAATATTTTTTTTAAAAAGGTTAATTTCTTGTGTGTATATGAGTATTATTATTTTGTTTTTGCTTTAAAGAAATCATTTTTGGCAAAAATATCAAAGAACAGTATCAAGAGGAAGGACAATGGTGCTGATGAGTTAAAGTCATTCACAGTTGGAATCATATCCTCATTAGACTGTTACTAAATTGCCAGGGCTGTTTAGACTGACTTCCAATGACCTCCTATGGAAGAGGAGATGCGAGGGTAAAGCAACTCCCCATACAAAGAAAGGCATGACAATAAGAAAAATGATGATAATGACGATGACAAAGTTGGTGTAACATTTTCCTCACAAAAAGACGTGGATAAGGAAACTGAGGCTTTAAACCATGATTTGTGGATTTGGGGACAAGACTACTTATTTTATCTGCCTTGGGTGGGCTTGATAAGGGATTCCCTCTGCCAGTGTGGGGTCGACACCAGCTCTGCAACTCAAAGTTTCAGATCACCCTGTTTTATACACAAAGAAACTGAGGCTCAGAGTAAGCCTTGTATAACTAGTATATAGATGAGCCAAATCTCTTTCTACCATACCAGGCTACATAGCTGGGTCCCAAGCATAAGTACTGGAACATTATAACACACTGAATGGAGTGCTGAAATTAGAGTCAGGAAGAGTGGGTTTAAATCCCACCCTAGACACCAGCTCTATGACCCTGAACAAGTCATTTAAGCCGCCAGCCTCAGTACACTCACCTGGAAAATGTAGATAATGATATTTGTAGCACTTTTTACAACAAGGTTGTTGTAAAACTCAAATAAGATAATGCACGCAAAGCACTTTTCAAACCTTAAAGCAATGTATAAATGCCAGTTACTACTGCTACTATCATCAACATCCATTTTTGTGATATCAGCATATTTAGTATGTGAAACTCAAAATATCTCTTATTCCCTAGAATTAAAGATGCCCTCTAATAAAAGTATCATTTTGTTTCCCAGGCTTATTTATAAGCCTGTATTTCCAAAGCTTTATGTTTCAGATTGTCAAGATGATACTATCCAGTCACCTGTTACTTCCCTGCACTAGGGGAATGAAGTAGGGAGGGGTGTGTTCCATATCCAATGGTTTTTCTTTGGAAAGCATTATGTAACACTTTGCAACTTTCCCTACCCACAGCACTGTATGGGAGAGTAATAGTGACTGAGAATACGCCACAAGCCACTTTGTCTATACACAGACAGAGGCACGGAGAAAGCCTGGGAGAGTACTGGTGACTGGGAACATTTCAACTGTTTGAACATAATGATTCTCTGGGATTTTCTAAGTACCACATCATATCATCTGTAAAGAATGACAGCTTTATTTCCTCATTATCTATTCTAATTCACTTAATTTCTCTTTCTTTTTTTACTTCTATAGCTAACATCTTTAATACAATATTAAATAGGGTACAGGCAATAATGGACATCCTTGCTTCTCCCCCTGATTATACTGGGAAGGCTTCTAGCTTATTCCATTATAGATAGTGCTTGCTGATAGTTTTAGGTAAATATTACTTGTATTTTAAGGAAAGCTCCATTTATTCTTATGCTCTCTCATATTTTTAATAGGAATGGGTGCCATTTTTAAAGGCATTTTCTGATATAATCACATGATTTCTGTTGGTTTTGTTGGTCAGTTATGCTGTTTCCCTAATATTAAACCAGATCTGCTTTCCTCGCATAAATCCCACCTGATCATAGTGTGTGATCCTTGTGACATATTGCTGTGATCTCTTTGCTAGTGTTTTATTTAAAATGTTTGCATCAATACTAGGGAAATTGGTCTATATTGTTTTTCTCTCTGTTTTGGCTCCTCTTGGTCCTCCTGGTTTAGGTGTCAGCACTCTATTTGTGTCATACAGTTAACCGTGTATTTCCCTCCATGCTATTTTTTTGCCTGTTTATCCCTCTCTCTCATTCCTCCCCTACCTTTTCTCCTGTCACAAGTATTTTGGTTCTGATCACCATCTTTCCCAATATATCCTCCCTTTTATCAGGCCTCCTTCCTCCTTCTATCCCTCTTCCTTTTTAATTCCCTATAGAGTAAGACAGATTTCTATATCCAACTGAGTGTGTATGTTATTCCTTCTTTGAACCAATTCGGATGAGAGGAAAATTTGAGCTTTGCTCACCACCTCCCATCTTCCCCTCCATTATAATAGCTCTTTCATGCCTCTTTTATGTGGGATAATTTATGCCATTCAATCTCCCCACTCCTTATTCCTCCAATATAATTATTGGGATGATATCCCCCAAAAAAAGAGGTGAGAAAGAAAATTATATATGTCACCTTATATCCACTATACTCTATATACTCTATACTCCCTCTAATTGCTCTTATATGTAGTAAAGAGCTACAAATATTATCATGCCCATATAGAAATATAAAGTTTATTTAGCCTTATTGAATTTCTTATGTTTTCTCTTTTTTATTTCTTTGTTGCTTTTTTATGATTCCCTTGATTGAATCTTATATTTGGAGGTCAGATTTTTTTATTCAGCTCCAGTCTTTCAATTAGACATGCTTGAAAGTCCTCTAATTCATTATTTATCCATTGCTTTCCCTGAAAAATTATATTCAATTTTTCTGGGTAGGTAATTCTTGGTTGTAATCCTAACTCCTTTACCTTACATATCATATTCCAAGCCCTCTTATTCTACAATGTGGAAGTTGCCAGATCTGATTGTAGCTCCACAATATTTGAATTGTTTCTGTTTTGGCTGCTTGCAATACTTTCTTCTTGATAGGTGAGGTCTGGAATTTGACTATGATGTTCCTGGGTGTTTTCATTTTGGGATCTCTTTCAGGCGGTGACCAGTGGATTCACTCAATTTCTATTTTGCCTTCTGGTTCTAATATACCAGGGCAGTTTTTCTTTGATAATTTCTTAAAAAATGTTGTCCAGGCTTTTTTTTTTATCATGAATTTTAAGTAGTTCAATAATTCTTACATTATCTCTCCTATATCTATTTGCTAGGTTAGTTGTTTTTTCGATGAGAGATTTCACATTTTCTTTTATTTTTTATTTTGTTTTATTGTATCTTGATGAGTCATTAGTTTCCCCTTGTTTACTTGTAATTTTTAAGGAATTATTTTCTTTAGTGAGCTTTTATACTTCCTTTTCCCATTTGACCAATTCTATTTTAGGGATATCTTTTCCCATGCTATTGACTCTTTTTTCATGATTCTTTTGCATTACTCTCATTTCTTTTTCAATTTGATTTCTACCCCTCTAATTTGTTTCTTAAAATCCTTTTTAAACTCTTTCAGGAATTCTTTTTGGATATGAGACCTAATTACATTTTTCTTTGAGGCTTCACATGTAGCCATTTTGATACTATTGTCCTCTTCCAAGTTTGTACCTTGCTCTTGCCTATCACCATGGGAACTTTCTACAGTCAAGCTCTATTTTTATTTTTTGTGCATTTTTTTCTGGTTTTTTTTTTGTTTGTTTGTTTGTTTTAGTTGGTATTTTTATGTGAGAATTGGCTTCTGGTCCCAGGTTTTTTTTGGGCTGGGGCACTGGGTCTTACTGCTGGCTTTCACTGGGTTTTAGGCCTTAGCTGCTTATTTTCTCTGGAGGGTAGGTTTCTCTTCTGGCTTGTAGTAGGGGAGGGAGCTCCCTGTTGGGCTCCCCTGGGTGTGGGGTTCAGTTGCTGGCCTGTTCCAGGGGTGGGGCCTTGCTACTAGATTGCTATGGTAACAGAGTATTTCTATAGGAGTGATATTGTTGCTAGTCTGTACCAGATGAGAGAGTAAAGCCTCATCAAAGAGTTAATTATTTCTTGTACTACTGAAACACACTCCCTTGAAAAACAACATCTGCAGCAAGCGGACCTTGTAGAGAAACAGACTTTGTTTCCTTGAATCCTGTACTGTGTCCCCTGTCCTTCATCCCGATCTTGTTTTTAGGTACATAGCAGAAAGAATAGCATATGCCCTACTCCCCCTCCCCCCAACTTAAACTGCTTACCCTTGCAAACTTTCCAACCAAGCTTGTGTGTTCTTTATGGAAGATTTCCTGGAATAGACTGTGCCCCTTGAAGTCCAGTCACTGGGATAAGGGGAAGGGCATTAGGGAGGAGGAGCTCACATTACAGTATAACAGACCTTGTTTTCTGTAACCACCTTGTACTCCCTGATAGGTGCTATTAGTGTGAGAAGGAGTGGTAAGTTTTTTCATGAGAAAACAATAAACTTCTTTCTGCTTTCAAGGTATCTAAGTCTTTGTCTTGATTTTGAGTAGTGGTCTCAGTCACACACACACAGGGATAAGGCCCTGCTGCTGGACTGCTATCAAAACAGGCCTTCTCTCTGCTGCTAGGCCCTGGGGTGGGGGTGGGGGTCTTGCTGTTGGCCAGGCCTGGGGAAGGGCTTCGCTAGTGGTCAGCAATGGGGTTGCTGGTGGTTTGTGCTGGGGTAGGGTCTCCGAGGTGGATTTTTGCTGCCCTACACAGACTGCTCACTTGCCTAGGGGGCTGTTAGTTTGCCAGAGGGCAGGGCCTCACTGGTAGATTGCTCCAGGCTTGAAGCCTTGCTGCAGGCCCCCTACTGTGAGGCTAGAGGCTGCTCTTGGACCTTATTCTCCTCCCAGCCCAGTGAGATAGACTTTTCCTGCCAGGCTGGTAAGCTGCTTCCCTACTCGCAGATCAATTCTGGGGTGATTTTCCCGTTGTTTGGAGGGAACTTTGGAGGACTTCAGAGGGTTCATTCCTCTGTCCACCATCTCAGCATCGGAAGTCCCATACAAATGTTAACATTGAAGCTCAGAGAGAGTGATTTGTCTGAGGTAACAGGTATGGTCAGACTGGGATAGAAATGCAAGCCTTTTGACTACAAATCCAGAATTGCTACCTTTGGGACTTGACATAAGCTTGAAGGGATCGAGTACAAGCCTGTCACTTTACAGGTAAGGAGACAAAGAATTATAGAAAGGTTCTAGGCAGAGGTGTGCTCATAAATGTTCAATAATCAGCTCTCTGAGGAAAAAGAAATAAATGCCAAAAATATTTTTAAGTTGAACCTGAGCTATTAACATTTTCTCCATCATTTAAGTCAATCAACAAAACAGTAAATCAAGTCTAATTTGTAACTTGGAGGATTTCAGAAGTGTAAATGTTTAAGCTAAAAATTTTAAAATCAGCTCTTCTGGTTGGAACTGGTTCTAGCATACTTCTGGTCAAATCACCCAAGTGTTAAGTAACAGCCAGGATTTAAATTCAGGCTCTCTGATTCAAAATACAGGAATCTTACTTTTCCATCCAACATATACTCTGATTCTAAATCATGTGCCTATACTACTGCTACATTAAAGACACAATAACTACATTTAATTTCCCTCCTCCAACTAGCCTCAGTTTCTTCATCTATAAAATGAAAAGGTTATAGATCAGGTGTTCTTAACCTTTCTTTACGTCACAGACCCCTTTGGTAGTCTGATGAATCCCACAGACCTTTTTTAAGAATGTTTTTCAATATATAAAACAAAATACACCAAGTTGTAAGGAAGTGAATTATATGGAAATTTTTTTTTAAAAAAAGAAGAGTTCACAGATCCTAAAGTTAAACACCTCTGAACTACATGGTCTATCTATGAGGTCCTTTCCAGGTTTAATATTATATGTTCTAAATTTTTCATGGCACTCGTCATGTGTACTGAATGTACTTAGCTCCCTCTGGTGGCCACTCTTAATTTAAGATGTAGAAAAGAACTTTGACTATAAGGAGCTCCTTCTCTTGAGATGAACCTCCTCTAGGCCTCTTTCAGGGACCTTACTCCAAACAAGTAACAAACAGAAGCATCCACAGAACCCTGGTCTGAAGCCCAAATAATGCCCTCCTGAATATCTTGAGGGTTACTTGGCCTGAGATGGATTGAGTTTGCCTGTGCTTAGGTCCCAGCATTTGCTCATAAAGGTGGTGGCTGGTATGATCATGCCATTCTGACCAAGGTAAGCTGTTAGTTGTTCCACGGTTTCCTAAGAAATGGAGTGCAGGTTTTAGTCTGAGGAGCTTAGTGGACACTTGGGCAGATAATGTAGAGAAAAATGATATAGGATATATCTGATCTGGTAGTATCAGAAAAAGAGGTGCTTGAACAAGCACAGGTAAGGATGGGTCTGCCTCATACTTTATGGAATTCAATCCAAAACCTAAACCTATCTTTACCCCCATGTCTATGGGTCTAAGAAGTCTCAGAGAAACAGCATGGGGTAATGATTAGAAAATATATCTCTGAAGCAGGAAATCTTAGATTCAAGCCCTGTCTATTACACATGCTCGCTATGTGACCCTCAGCAAGTCATTTCCTCTCAATGAAGTATTCAGGAGGGGTCAACCTACGCTGGTAGAGAGAATTTTCTTATTGGGAGTTCTCTTAGGTCAGGATGCCTCCCCTATTATCTGCATAAAAAAGTTTCAAAAGATCAACAGTTTTCAATGGTCTTTTAAATGCTAAGAGTCCCAGAACTACCTGTCCCACTCTAAGTAAAAAAGAGTAAAAAATAGAAAATTGGAATAAAACTAGCAAAAACAAAAAAAGAAAAAGGAAAAACTGAGCTTCTCTCACAGGGAAACTTCTGTAATCCCAAATGAGCCCTTAGATTACAAGAGACTCTTCCCCAGGGGAAAAGCACAAGTAGAACTCTACAAACAAGGAATGAGTGGGGGCAAAGGTGTCTCTTGAACCTCACTTTGAACTGATGTAGACTGAAGAGTGCAGAACCAGGAAAACAATTTATACTTTAACAATAACACTGTGAAAATGAACCATTTTGAAAGACTTAATTAAGACCTCTGGTTAACACCGTGATAAATATTCTAGAGCACCCATGATTTTGAATATTGCCCATCTCCTGACAGACAGATAATGAGCTCTCCTGGACATGGTCAATGTGGGAATATGTTTTGCTGACTATGTGTATATATTGGAGAGGCTTTATTTTTCTTGGAAGGGGGTGATAAGGAGAAGTGGAAAAGGGGGCAGGTAGGTGCTTGTTAGGAAAAGATGCAATTTTATTTATTTTTGCCAAGTTTGTGGGTGTTAGGTTGACAGGGTAAGGGACCTGGCAACCCAGCTCCTGAACTTTCCTACGCATTCCCCACCTAGATACTGAGTGGAATAGGTTTAGTGAAGACTTCTAATAATATGTGTTATATTAATCTGACCCCTTCATGAACTTTCAGGTATTTAGGTTCTCCTTTATTTTTATCATTATAATTTTATAGTTCTTCTTACACAGATTCTTTGTAATTCCTACGTCGGTTAATTCCCAAATATTTTTATAGTTTCTAGAGTTACTGGAAAATGAGTTTCCCTTTTTCTGCTATTACTTAGGCATGCTGATGAGTATATGAGTTAACTTTATATTCTGAAGCTTGGCTTAAATCTATTTTTTTTTGTAAAGGATACATTATTATGCCATATATAATGATATTTTGACTTCTTCACTTCTAATGTTAATCCTTCTAGTATCTTTTTCCTGTACTATTGTGATTTTGAAATTTTCTAGTACTATGAAAGTGAAAATACTAAAGGAGTGAGAATGGGCATCCTTACTCTGTATCTGTTTTTAGTGGGTATGTTTCTAATTATGGGGTAGCTACATGGTAGAATGAAGACACAGCAGGGCTTAGAGTCAGGAAGACCTGAATTCAAATCTGACTTCAGACACTTACTAGTTGTGTGACCTTGGGCAAGTCACTTAACCCTGTTTGCCTCAGTTTTCTTATCTGTAAAATGATCTGGAGAAGGAAATGGCAAACCAGTCCAGTATCTTTGCCAAGAAAACCCCAAATGGGGTCACAAAGAGTTGGACATGACTTAAAATAACTCAGTAATTCTAATTGTATATTATATTGGCTCTCAGCTTATTGTTTTGAAGAAAAACCTCTTTATATCTATTCTTTTTAGTATTTTTTGCCATGAACAAATACTGGATTTTATCAAAGGTTTTAGTTGCAACTATTGCTATGATAAACCCCTAAGTTTCAGAGGAAGAAACTGAAGCCCAAGGTCATATAGTAAATGGCAGAGTTGGGATTCACACTTTTATTACAAATCTTTTGACCTTATCTCCAAGTTTAATTCCTTATTATTGAAGGCAAGAAAATTGAGGCCTGGTGAAGTTAAGTAATTTAAGTAAATTCCTATTCTAGAACTTTACACTAAAGCATTTAGGAGTCACTATGACAATGCTGTAGCAAACCATAATAGACTGGCTACGACTGGATGGGAGATCTGACATGTCTTTGGTACCACCAGCTCATCTCTCCCATCTCCTTTGTAAGGGTCTACCACAATACTATTTAGAAGGAAGCAAAGTTAGCAGCAATCCAGTCAGATGTTTAGTACAAAAAAGTCAGTCGTATACATACTAAGTTTAATCTTCATGTTCAGTTTTAGTTTTCTAGACCCACAAATACCTTGATCCCAGGAGGTTTCCTTTTTTCTTTTCTTTTTTCTTTCTTTTTATTTTTTTTTTTTGAGGGAGGAGAGGGGTATTTGTTTTTCTTACCTGGATCTCTGGCAATTATGTTCTCTAGCTCTCTAATTTTCTGTATACTAGAAGATGAAGAAATGCTGTAGTACAGAGGATCTGGGGAAATGCAGTGGACCTCTGGGATTTCTTCAGGATGACTCACTTGAATACTTTCATCCTTCTGGTCAATAACAACTGCACACCCAGGAGCACTGGTAAAAGCCAGCGGTGACCCTGAAATAGACAAGAAAATAGACATTCACTTCTTGGGAGGAGGGATTTCAATTCAGTACACCTTAATTATGCACCTACCATATACAAAACAGTGTGTAAAGTAGAACACTGCTGGTCCAAGGCAAAAAGTCTTTTGAAAAGAATTGTTTGATAACAACAAAAATAGTCTCTGGCTATGAACTAAGGGAGGGGTAGCAACATGGATCAGTGGATAGAGTGCCGCGCCCAAGGTCAGGAAGACTTGCATTCAAGTCAGACGCTTACTAGCTGTAAGACCCCAGGCAAATCACTTCACCCTGTTTGCCTCAATTTCTTCATCTGTAAAATAAGCTGGAAAAGAAAATGGCAAAGCACTCCAGTACCTTGACCAAGAACACCCTAAATGGGGTTGTCAAGAGTTGGCCACAAGTAAACAACAACAGCAATTGAACTAAGGGAACATGGGAGTGCCTACTCTTCTCAAGAAGAAACCACCAAGAACTTAGCTGAGCCTAAAATTCTGGAAGCAATGTCATACAGAGAATCATCCAAAAGATATTTTGTGCTATCAAAGCAGAGATAGTGAAGATTATGTGTCCAGAGAACACCAGTGGGGAACAGGCCTTATAGAAAACAACATGATACTATCAGCAGTCCTGCAGTATCAGATACATGAACTGCCCCTTTACTCATGTGCCCTGACTACGTGTGCTCTCTGTGTGTGTGTGTGCATATCCATGCAAATTCTCTGTAATCGTGGGACAGTAAATCTCAGGTTTATATAGAGGAAATGTTTTATTGTCATTTAAAGATCTGTGTCCTCCAATGGTTTTGAGTGGGTACACACGCACAGAAAACCTTGAACTTGGAGGCAGCCACTTCTGGAGGATCTGTCCTTTGAGTTAGGGGGGAGTCCCAGGGCTCTGTTATTTTGGGGAAAATATAAGGGGGAAATGGAAGAGGCTGTCCATTGCTGATATGCTCAGAGAATTCTCTTGTTCATTCACAGAATTATAATCTAAAATGTTAAGAACTAGAAGCGATCTGAGAAAGAGAACATCTAATCCAACCCCTTCTTTTTTATAGAAGAGGGAGACTTAGAAAAATGTTACAACTTATTCTAATTCACACAGGTATCTTTGGCAGTGCTAAAACTAGATCTCAGCTCTCCTGACTCCCAATCTAGTGTCCTTTCTGCTAGATTTCACAAATATATTTGAATTTCACAGGCCTTATAGGAGCCAAATTCATTCAGCATTTTAATACAGAAAAACCTTTAATGAAGACATAAAATGTGATTTAAACAAATTAACATTTTGCATTGAACCAAAGTGAAATTAGAAGAACAGGTTTCATGAATTAGTTCATTATTCAGTCATGATACGGTCTTTTGGAAAGAGTCTAAAAAGGGCCAATAAAAAGATATTTTCTTTATGTCTTGTGAATCTAATTAGGAGGGATTTAAACTGAAAAGGAAAGACAAGGAAGGGAAAAAAATCCTCCATAGATATGACAAGGCTGATACCATAAAGGGTAGCAGCTACAACATACAAGAAAGAATAGTAGAAGAAAATATGGCTAGGAAACAAGGTGAATTAGTAACCTGAATGCAAAGAGGAAAGTTTGATCTCACAGGTATCATAAGACTTCGTAAGATAGGGCCTTTGAATAGAAATTTAACTCTAGAAAGGTATATACCTTATTCAAAATGAGAGGGAAAGATAAAAATAGGGTGGGTGGATAATATGGTGATATATTTATACGAAATCGCCAAAGGATTTTCCTTTAATGGAAAAGCTTTTGAGTGGCAAAAAGCAATTGGATGTGAATCAACAAAAATAAAAAACAGAAACAATATTGTTATGGAGTATATAATAATTACAACCTGGGCTCATTCACTCCTCCTTAGGCAACTTGGTCTAGTCTTCCTTGGAGGCTTACTATATGGATGCTGAAATTACTGTGTACACCTAATCAATTACCATTAACCCAGACTCTAGCCATCTGCTGGCCTCAGCCATCCTGAGCTTCAACCATGATTCCAGGTGTGTACCATCACACCGAGCAATGATAATCATTTCATTTTTCAAAATGGTATAGAAAGCAACAAGATTTTTTTTTGAGTTGTGCAGCCCTTTATTAGCAACTAAAATAGAATGTGTCTGTTGTATAACATGGGTAGTAATTTACTATAGTGGAAATTTTTTTACATGCTAATACTGATAACTTATAAATTCAATTTTCATTATTAGAAAGCTTCCTTTTTTTGTTTATTCATAATTGGCAAAACTATTCTGAAAGCTGAATATATGTGCACAAGTCTGCAAAGAGTACAAATTTAGAATACGGTAAAATGCTTCACAGGTTGTATTAGAAGGACCATCTGTGACCATAACCTTACATCCATCGTCAGTTTTTTGTTATAAAATATTTTGACGCTAGCCTTCCTTCTATTGTCTCAAACATTTTATAATTAGTTGAAATTAAGAAAATACTACACCTACTAGAAAAGAGGAGAAGAAAGTTCTATTAATTTTGAGGTTTCAGTATTCCCAAAGATTAGGAACTGTATATTTGGAAGGGCTAGGCTGAGACCCCATTTAGAGTATGAATATATACAGGTCCCTGAGATCTAGAGCAGGGGTGTAAGTATCCACTCGCTGAATCATCTTACTAGTTTCTATACCGACTTGACTGGGCATAATTCAGAAACAAAAAGCTCACACTCATTGCACTTTTCTGGAGCTCAACAAGAGGAAGGTTCATTGAAATAGGAATGTGAGGAAAGGAGGAGGAGCAAGTTCAAAGGCAGGACAGCTCGGATTCAGGGGCCTAACACGTTGTCGTGAATGTGGGTCTGACAGGGATGGGAAGTTCTCAAGATGAAATTCTTAAGCTAAGCAGAGATGATTGTTGCTCTTCCTTTGTTCTCAAAGAATGACATCATGAGTGATGTCTCCACTGGAGCACGAACTGGATTGAAGTGAGGCAGAGCTGCCAAAAGTCATCAGAAATGATCAGATGGGGAAAGGGGACACTGATTCAAGGGATGGAGGCAGATACAGGGAACTAGACAAATTCAGATTTAGACAAGATTTGGATAGATTACGGAAGCCAAGCCGAGTAAGTGAGCGTAATGGGAAGATTAACCTTTGCCACTTGTGGCAGAGTTACTAACAGCTGTTACCAATGTGAGTATTTCTAGTGCTTTCTTGAGTTTTCTCTGAATCTCAGGGGAATTTGCTTGACCTGTTCTTAGTCACCACTAGTGATAAAAGGAATGATAGGTATTCTATTAAGCCTCATCATGAGGGAAGGGCACAGGATTTATTTTTAAGTCCTTGTTTTCTACCATTGGGTTCCTAGTGCTATGCTTCCCCATAGTGGGTGTGGCTGCCCACTATGTCTTAGTCTAAGTATCCAATATATGCTTTAAGGAAAAGAACCACAAATGAGTCTCTGTTGATTTAGGACAAACCAGTCCAGTTTCTGGATCTGTTGTTGTTACTCAGTCATTTCAGTCGTGTCCTACTCTTCCTGACTCCATTTAGGGTTTTCTTGGCAAAGATACTGAAATAGTTTGCCATTTCCTTCTCCAGCTCATTATATAGATGAAGAAACTGAGGCAAGCTAGGTTAAGTTACTTACCCAGGGTCGCATAGCTAGTAAGTGTCTGAGGCTGGATTTGAACTCGAATATTCATGACTCTAGACCTGGCACTCTACTGTACCACTTAGCCGTCCCAAGAAGACTGAATTACCCAGGTCTTATTTTGTTTCTCTGCTTATATCCAGTAAGAATGACTTTTACATTGCACAGAACAGAACAAAAATGATTAGCATGGAGTGAAAAATACTGGTAAGTGAGGAGATGGGCAGTTCAAGTTAAGAGGACCAGGCAACTAATATCTTAACCATACTTGAAAGAACTAACAGTTATGATTGCTAAGTCAATATGGGTAATCTTTAAAAGAGCTTGGAGTACAGAGAGATACTGCTGTTGTTTCAGTTCATTCTTTACATTCAAAGAGGATCAGTGACATCATGGGGTGTCTTTACTTGTTCATGAACTGGATTTAAGTGAGGCAGAACTGTGCAAAGTCATCAGCCTCACTTTTCTCTTCCAGAGTCACTGAAGGCTAGGGTCAAGAGAAAAATCAGGATGACTGAAAATGACCTGGAATGCTATGGACTTTGGAGTCGTTGATGTTTGACAAAGCTCTAAGTGATCCATAGCGCCTTCTTTAGTTGTCTTCCTGGCTCTGTTGAAATAAATTGTTCTCATATCTGTCCATTCTACTGGGAAAGTCTTCACATACTTGGGGTAGATAACCTCCTAATTCACCGATGGGTTTTTGAGGTCTGTTAGTTACTCTCAACCTGGATGAGTCTGTCTGCTAAGACAGAGTCACAGGTGAGAGTTGTGTGGCAGGTGGACACCAAAGGTGGATGAGAAACCTGAAAAAGGCTCAGCAAGGCCTCACACCAGAGGTGCTAATCCT
The DNA here is from genome assembly GCA_028658325.1 of Potorous gilbertii. Lineage (NCBI taxonomy): Eukaryota > Metazoa > Chordata > Mammalia > Diprotodontia > Potoroidae > Potorous > Potorous gilbertii. The sequence continues at coordinate 39,792,918 of CM053774.1, forward strand.
CCCTGAATAGTTTATACACTCCAGAGAGATACTACAATACTAGAGGACAGATGTCTCTCTCATTGACTATCCTCAAAAGAATATTCTCAAGAGAGTTGTCCCTCCCAACTTCAAGATTCTGTGACTTTTTCAGTCAGTTGACAAGCATTTATGAAATGCTTACTATATGCACTGTGCTAAGTGTTGGAGACATAAAGAAAGGCAAAAACATGATCCCTTCTCCCAAGGAGTTCACATTCTAATGGAAAAGAGAAGTAAATAACAAGGTATATGCAAGATATCTACAGAGTACATAGAAGGTCATCTGTGAACTCTCTGCAAATCATTTCAGCAGAATGAAAAGGAACAAAATAATTAGTGTTTCCTCCTTGTTCTTTATGCTTGTCCAATGCTCAGTGTAAAAAGACTGAGAGTCACTGGCTCCCATCTCTACGGCTTTTCTCTGTAGTGATGTGGGCTGTACCAAGCCTTAGAAAGATTCCCTAGAATGGAAACCCAACACTGGGAGAACAGAGAACACTAATTTTTAAGTGATAAAATATGGAGATAATTCCAGGGGAGCTGGCTGTGGATGGCATGTTAAACCTTAACAAAGATTATAGCCATTAATTCAGCCAAATTACATCACCTACTCTAGAAAAGAAGTCATAATGAGAGTATACTCACTGCAGCTGCTAACAGCTTCCAGGCTTGTCACCTCTGAGGCCCAAAACACTGGGACATCTCCTGGCTGAAGCATCACTGGTTTCCCATACTCTGGTTTGGAAGGATCTTCGATTCCCAAAAGGTCTAGAGAGGGCAGATGGAGAAAGGTAATATATCATACAGACAAATGAACCTCTGAGACGGTGCAACTAAAACAGAGACACATGTCTTACGCACGCATGCACGCACGCACACACCAGGAGCTTTTCACACAGGGTTGTGTTTTTTTTAAAACATCTTTTGGGAAGAGAGAAGGAAGGAGGGAAGGAAAAAATAAAGAAGAAGAATAAATAAGAAAGGGAGGGAGAAGATGAGAAAGAAATAAGGAAAGAAATAGGAAAGGGAAGGAAGCAAATCAGGCAGGCAGGAAGGAAACAAACACTTATTAAGTATTTACTATGTGCCAGGCACTGTGCTAGGTGGGTTGTTGTTCTTCATTCCCTAAGACGATGAAAATGACATCATTATGTTAGAGTCAAGTTATAATGCGGCTGACTGTGGCTGATCTTGGAATGTTCTACCACAGGTCAGGCACAAATAGTTCATGTGAACATGGATTCTCTAAATTTACTCATGTTTCTTTTGAGTGACTTTAATTTTGCTTTGCCTCCTTTTATATCCCCAATGCTTCACACAGTGCCTGGCACATGCTCATAGGAGGTACTTAATAAATATTCATTGATTCAGTATTTAAGGTCAAGTTGGAATTCAGATCTTCCTGATTCCGGGCCCACTGTTCTACCCACTGTGCCAGTAAGTTTTCCATATAAGAGATTTATTTTCTTTAATTTGCTCCTTTGGTTAGAACATAGGACTACCAAAATACAGGCTACAAGTTCAGTCTTCATACTGACCAGTTAATGGTACAAATAACAACTGTTTTCTAGCCACAGACTTTATTTCTGAGCCCTGACTGGCTGCCTAATAGATAAATGTCGCTGGATATAAGGAGGACAGGGTCAGAGATTATGAATCACCCATTCCCACTTGTAGAAATATGAGTACTAATATGTTTTACTGATATAATAAGTCAGGGTGATCAGTTGTGTATAAAAAAGATAGCACGTTGCTGTTGGATGTATTTTTAACAAAATATAAAGGCACCATGGTTAGAGATCTATGCTTGGCAAAACTCCTGCATATGGCACTTACTAATTATGTGATCATGAGCAAGTGGCCCCAGGCAATTAAGACTATATAAGTTATAGATGACTTGCTGATTTACATTGATGGAGGTAATTTATACACCAAGAATCCCCTATCACAGAAATCACAGAAGTCAACTCCCCCACCCCCACTCCAATGTTTGTTTTCAATGAAGTTTTATGCAACGTCTTTTCCAGAATTTTGCATTATTAGGCAAACTAAATCACACAGGGAACACACTCATCCTACACTCAGGCCAGATCCTTTTCATCTGAACTCAATAGGATCTTTATGCCTACAAAATACACCATTTCCACTAGTGATCTTAAACAATGTTAAATGTCCAGAACAAGGGAGTTGATAGTATTCTGGCCCTGTGGGACAACTTTTAGTATACTGTGTTCATTTCTGGGCACCACATTTTTGGGAAGACAATGACAAGCTCAAGAAATACTTTCTTAACCTCTCCCCTGACCCTTCCCCCAACTTCTAGCATCTTCCCTCCCTTCTTCAATACCATTTTGTATTCAACTTTTTCTATATATTTTTATATATTTTCCTATATATTTTTATTCTGTACTTACCTATGCAAATGTTGCTTCCAAATATAAGAGTAATGGATTGTTTCATTTCAATAAGAACCGAGATATTTTTATTTTGTTTTTGATCTTTTGTTTCTAATCTCCAGCAGCCTCTAGTACAAGTGCTTGGCATATAGCAGGCATTTAATGTTTGTTTGCCTGTCTGCCTGACTGTCTGTCTGACTGACTGAAGTGCAAAGGAAGAACTACCAGGACGATGAGTCTAAAATTATGTTGGATTAGGATGGGCTGAAGAAACTGGGGATGTTTAGCCTGGATATGAGAAAATTTCTCAGGGGGGTGAGGGAGGGGAAGATGATAACAATGTATTTGAAGGGTTGTCATGTTAGAAGAGCTATTAGATGTGTAGAATTAGGAATAATGAGTGAGTAGGAGTTGCAGAAGAACAGATTTAGACTTGATAGAAAGAAAAACTTCACAATTAGTGCTATCTAAATGGAGAATGGGCTGGAGAACAGTGGGTTCCCTATTAGTGTGTGTGGGAGGCTCTTCAAATAGAGACTTGATGACCACTTGTCAGGGATATAGAGAGGATACTTGTTCAGGTATTTAGATTAAGTGACTCTTGATGTTCATATTCGGATTTTCGAAAGTGGAAAGTAGGAAGTGAGTTACTGTGATCACAAACTTACCTAACAAGACCTCAGCTTCTTTTCAGAAAGAATGGGGCCCTGATAAAATTCAAGGCCAAATTCTGCAAGGGTCTTTCAGACTCCTTTGTTAATCTATCAGTCAAGATACACTTGCTAAGTCCTTACTCCGGGCCAGGCTCTATGCCAAGCACTGGGGATACAAAGAAAAATAAAAGGATGTCCCTGACAGTCTAATAGTGAAGATAACATTAAAAAAGACTTTTACTAACAAGATATTGTTTTTGTTTAGTTCCCTTTGTTGTTCAATCATTTTTCAGTTGTGTCTGACTTTTCATGAAAACTCAGAATCATTTTGTTGTTACTTAGTCCTTTCAGTCAGGTCACACCTTTTGTGACCCCATTTGGGATTTTTCTGGCAAAGATATTGGAGTGGTTTGCCATTTCCTTCTCCAGCGCATTTTACAGATGAGAAAGCTGAGGCAAACAGGGTTAAGTGATTTGTGCAGAGTCACACAGCTACTAAGAATCTGAGGCCAGATTTGAATTCAGAAATATGAATCTTCCTGACTCCAAGCCCAGCACTCTATCCACTGAGCCTAGATATAGACAAGGTAAACTGAAGAGAATCAGCAGCGGGAAGGCACTAGTCTCCAGGGGCAGAGGCGGGCTGGGATCAGGAAAGGTTTCATGCTAAAGTAGGATTTTAGATGAGGCTTGAAGGATGTGGGGGTAGGAGAGCTGTTAGGGGAGAGAATTCATGGATAACTTTGACCTATATTCCCCATCCTAGAAATGCAATGGAATGCCCCACTCCTTTTGAACCATCTGCTTCTTCTACACAGTCTCAAACTGGGGCAGCAGAATACTTGAACCATAGGGACACGTATTAAGTCACTGACCTGGGCAGCCTATGTGAATGGGCACTCCTTGTATACCTCTGCTTAGGTAAATGTCACGCAGAACGGCTTCCAGTTTGTCCTTGGAAATAGGCATCATGGTAACCACTAGAGGGCAGCAAAAGTTACCAACAGTGCAGCAAGGAACATCTGTCTACAAAAGTATACCACATGAATGTGAAATTAAAGGGAATTCAAGATGTCTTTTTTAAACCCCCTTCCCTCCTTTTTTGCACCACTATCATTACCCACTCACCCGACAAAAAGTAAAAAAAAATCCTTATAACAAAGAAGTATAATCAAGTAAAATTATTTTAAAATTCAAGGTAATGAAATTTATGAGACATTATAAGACAAACTCTGCAGTCCCTTCCAGATCTCATATCCTGGAAGGACAGACATAAGGGCTGGACCTGTGATTTCAGGGGTAGAAGGGAACTCCTAGATGAGAAAACTATCTTTACCAATTCAATACATTTTTATTTATTTCATTAATTTCCCATTATTATTTCCCAATTTCATGTAATTTTTTCCATATTTTTTCTTTTTTAAAATAGTATTTTATTTATTTACTAAACATTTAAAAAAAGTTTTGAGTTCCAAATTCTATCCCTCTCTCCTCTCTCCCAGGCAAGCAATATGATGTCAATTCTACATGTGAAGACATGTAAAATATAGTTCCCTTTTTTCTGATTCAAGTGAGCATCTTCTCTGAAATTTAGAGTTTTAGTTTGCCTGGGATATTGCTGGGGCTGCTAGGTGGCACCAGGCTTAGAGTCAGGAAGATATGAGTTCAAATGTGATCTCAGACACTTACTAGCTGTGTGACTGTGGACTATTCACTTAACCCTGTTTACTTCAGTTTCCCCTTCTAAAATCACTCTGAGCAAGTGATGTAATTTCTCAGTACTAGGCAAGGTGCTGGAGACCTGTTTTGCTAGAGGAAGTTCTTCTCTGGAAACTCCCTATATATATGAAATTACAGGTCTAGTTTTTTTTAAAAAGGCTAAAGAAGCCAGAAGATTTATCTTTCCTTTGATGAGTAGATCTTTTCATTGAAAGGGTTTTGGCATCTTGGCTCTTTTGAAAAAACCTTTTCAAAAATCTGTATAAAAGTCTACTGAGAATATCTTTACTCTAACCTACTTAAAGTTTTATATGTGTGTTATCTTAATATTATTCATGTTAAATAACATGAACATAACATGATTATAAGTAAGATAAGTGAATGTATTAAAATGAAATACTAATATAATATCAAAAATTATTTTAAACTTCTTCTGAGGGGTTTGATATATCCCCCTGTGGAAGTACAAGAGAAGCTGAGCTAGTAAAACAGAATGCAGGTGTCTTGAGAGCAGGGACTATTTCATTTTTGACTCTGTATCCTGAGCACTTAGAAGAGTATACAGTATACAGTAATCAGTGAGTACTTATGAAGGGTTTACTGTATCCTAGGCTTCATGCTAAGTGCTGGGGATGCAAATAGAAGCAAAAGAAAGAAAGTCCTTGCCCTTAGGAAACATATTTTAATAGAGTTAGAAATAAAAAGAAATGAAAAAGTATATATGTGTGTGGGGGGGTGGGGAATGATAGCACACGGTCACATTGGGGAATGGTGTAGAAAGAAGTCCAGAGAATCAGGATAAAGGCCCAGAGAGGAATGGAAAAGTGAACACAGCTTGCCTGGTGGTCCTTCCTAAAAATGGAAGCTCCAAGAGAACACGAGCAAAGAGGAACTGGGATCTGCCATTATAAGAAGGCTGCAGGGGCACTTAGCAAATGATTGTTGGTTGATTAATGAATATAACCAGATATAATAGGGGGTTAATAGGATTTAGATCTGGAAAGGACCTTAGAAATCACCTAGTCTGCTGGTATCTTTATTGTACATAAGAATAAACTGAGGCCCAGAGTGGAAAAGTGATTTGCCCAAGGTCAAGATTAAGTAGCAAGTCAAGATTTGAACACTGGACCAATTGAAAAGAATGGTTGACTGAGGTTATGAAAATATACCTTCATCTAGATTTGATATAGAGCGGCTTCCTCCTGACTTAAGAGAGACTTTGTGGTTGTTGTTCAGTCATTTTCAGTTGTATCTGATTTTTCATGACTCCATTTGCAGTTTTCTTGGCAAAGACACCAAAGTAATTTGCCATTTCCTTCTCCAGCTCATTTTATAGGTGAGGAAACTGAGGCAAACAGGGTTAAGTGACTTGCCCAGGGTTACACAGCTACTAAGTGTCTGAGGTCAAATTTAAACTCAAGGTCAGTCTTCCTGATTCCAGGCATAGCGCTCTATCCACTGGGCCACCAAACTTCTATCGTATTGTTACTATTCTCACAAAGGCATGACCCTGACTAGAAGGAGGACCAGGTTACAGAATATCCCAAATATTTTACCATTATGATAAAAGACAACTCCAGGTTCACACTTCATCTACAAGAGATTGGCACACAGATCTGTTTCTAGTTGTAGAATCATTGAGATGGACAGAGAGCTGGAGCAGAAGCCAGGAGGACTCATCTTTCTGAGTTCAAATCCAGCCTCAGAAACTTATTAGTGAGGTGACCCCAAGCAAGTCACTTAACCCATTTTGCCTTAGTTTCCTCACTTGTACAATGGGCTGGCAAAGGAAATGGTAAACCATTCCAGTATCTTTGCCAAGAAAACCCCAAACAGGGTCATGAAAAGTCAGACATGACTGAAAATGACTGAATGACAGAAACAAAAATGGAATCATTAAATGTTAGAATAGGGAGGCATCCTTAAAGATTCACATTATCCCACCCTCCTTTTTATAGATGAGGAGAAGAGAAATGATTTGTCCAGGGTCACATAACACCTGCTAGTGGCAGATGGGACTTAAACCTGGGCTCCTTAATTTTCAGTCCAGTGTTCTTTCAGCTAACTATGCTTCCCAACGTAAAGTCCCTGAGATCAGGGGTTAGAGATTCATTTTGTCTTTGTGTCCTTAGGACCCAGAATCCTGTCTTGGCTCTAGCAGATACTTAGTAAGTACTTTTTGAGTTGAATCAAATGATAGCCACTTAGAACTAAGGAACTCTAAGACTTGTGGTTTACAAGAAATGTTATAATTGGTTGGTGAAGGAAGTGACATAAATTTAGGCTATCTTGAAGAATCAGAGGTTAAATAAAATCCCATGTTCATGATAATGTAGTACTTAGAAACTATGAGTAAGCCCATAGGGATTATGGCCACTCTGCATTTTTGATCAGTTGCACACTATATTACAAAGCCTTTCATCATAAATCCTGAGACATTTACTTATCCAGGCACATCAACACAGGGATGATGCTGTGCCTTAAGTCTAGAAAAATATATACTTTAAAAAAAATTTATCAAGCCTAAATCTGTCCTCTGCAACTCCTACTCATTCCTAATTTTAAAGTTTCTAGAAAATTTTAAAATATTTTAAACCCTAAATCTAATTTTAAAAAATTTAAATTAAATGTTTTTAAAAATTTGAAGAGAGATGCCCAAAGCTTAAAAAGAAAAAAATTTCATTAGTTTTGATTCACATAGTTATACTCAACCAATCAAAAAGCATTTATTAAACACCTACTATGTGCCAAGCACTGTGATAAGGCAAAAATGGTCCCTATCATCTAGGATCTTAAATTCCAGTGGAGGAAACAACATATAAATAACACTTGTTGTTTATTCATACCTGAAACCCATGTGGGCTTTTCTTGCCAAAGATACTGGAATAATTTGCCATCTCCTTTTCCAGATCATTTTACACATGAGGAACTGAGGGAAATAGAGTTAAGTGACTTACCTAGGGTCACAGATTTGAATTCAGGAAAATATGCCTTCCTGTCTCCAGGCCCAGCACTCTATCCACTTTGATACCTAGCTGTCCCAATAAATAACTAGGTATATGTAAACAGAATGAATGCATGAAGGACAAACTTAGAGGGGAAAGTCACTAGCCGCAGTGGGAACCAGAGAAAACCTCCAGCCCAATCCACACATTTATTAAGCACCTACTATGTGCCAGGCACCAGGCTAAGTGTTGAGGATACAATTAATAAAAAGAAATATATTCCCTGTCCTCCAATGGGGAGGAGGGGAACAACATAAAAGGAGGCAGGAAAGGGGAGGAACGAAGGGGTATCTTGTTGCATGAAGCTGAAACCAGGCAGAGTAGTAGGTGCAAAGAAGAGTGAACTGAGAGCTGAGCTCAATTTCAACTGACTCTTGAAAAAATCCAGGAAAACTAGGAGATGGAAGTTAGGCAGGAGAATATTCCAGGCATGAGGGACCACTGATTCCAGAGAGAGAGATGGGAGATGTAATGTGATGTGTCAGATAGAACAAAAAGACTAGGATGGCTGGAAGTGAGAAAAAGTATAAGAATCAATCAATAAGCATTTATTAAGTACCTACTATGGGCCAGATATTGTGAGATACAAACTGGGGAGACAAAAAGAGGCAAAAGACAATCCTTGCCCTCAGGAAGCTTACAACCTAGGGAAGACTTCCTGAATTGATATTGATAACAAGGAGCCATATTATAACAAATTACAAATACCAAACTAAGGACTTTAAAGTAAAGCTGGTTAGTTAAAATACAAGAATAAAAACAAGCCAAAATTTTACACCTCTTCTGCCACTTTCCTGCCCAGGTCCTACCTTGTATATGCCCATGTTGCAGTGATGTTCTTTATTCTTTACCGGAATCCCTGCCTTCAGCATGGCCTCTTTAGGTGAGATGCTATGGTCCAAGTAGAACATGACCATGTCTTTAAGCTGTTCCGAATAACCTTCTAGGCTTGTCAAGTTGTCGGTGCAGGAACCAAATTCATATTTCTTGTACTGTGGACCATCATTTCTGGTGAGAACATTAGAAAATTGCAGTCATGGACTGTTTTACAACTGGCAATGTCCAATTCTTTTCTTTCTTTGTCCTACGGCACAGAACTTGCCTTATACATAGTTAAAATCACTTTGTCTTTGTATCTTTTTGATAAGATATGATCATTTTTACTCTATGATTTCATTGCCTTCAGGAACTCCCAGTGTAGAAACTCTCCTCACCAATGCATATCAGCAACTCCTTTATAACTCTGTAAGTTCAGAGAATACCCTAGAATATTTAGATGTCAAGTGATGTGCCCATGACTAATATGTGTCTTTGACTCACTTCTTCCTGATACCAAAGCTGGTTCTCCATCCATTATCCCATGTAACACCTCAGATTTTTTTGTAGATTAGAACCATAGATTTAGAGCTAGAAGGGGCCTTAAAGGCCATCTTACTGTACCCTCCCTCAATTTACAGATAAGAAATTGAGTGACTGAGTAATTTATTCAAGGTTATATAGATAGTAAATAGCAGACATGGGATTTGAATCCAAATCTTCTGAATTTAACGAATCAGTAGATGCTCAATAAACCAGCATGGCACTGGAACTCTGCAATGAGAACTGGAAGAACTGGTTTCTAGTTCCATGCCTGCAACTAATTAGCTATGTGGCCTTTTGGTGTTATTCATTGTTGTTGAGCTATTTTTCAGTCGTGTCCAACTCTCTGTGACCCCATTTGGAGTTTACTCGGCAAAGATACTGGAGTGATATGTCACTTCTTTTTCCAGCTATTTTACAGAAGAGGAAACTGAGGCAAGCAAGGTTAAATGACTTTCTCTGAGAAACTCTACATGAGTGTAGGCTGTGACTCCTTAAATCTAGAAGATCATTATCTTGTCCCTCATTTTCCTCACCTACAAAATCTAGTTGGACTGAATTTTGTGTGTGACATGAATTTCTTGGGCAGTCTGGTGAAACCGGGGAACCCCTTCTCAGAACAAAGCTTTTAAACACATAAAATAAAAAAAAATGTGAGATTACAAAGGAAATCAATCTACTGAAGGAAGATGTATTTTTCCCTTCCAAATTCATGGACCTTCTAGAATATATTCATCCACCCTCTGAGTGGGTTCAAGGACCCCAAGTTAAGAACCCCCAGACTAGATTATCTGAAAGACCTCTTCCAGCATGCTTAGACTGATTAGACCAATCAGACCTGTCCCTCTCAGGGTGGGTGGAGGGATAACATGCTGATAAAACTCATTCTATCTGGAATGACTGGTGAATAGCCAGTCTTCAGCCTGACTTCAGCCTGACTTCAGAGGAGTTTTACCAACAGCTTAGACTTATCTACTTGCTTTAGCTTGGTACATCTGTAAGGTTTGTTAACCTCAGTATAAAATACACAGCCCTCAGAACTATGAGTCATCCTGTAGACAATATAAAATACCTGGGAGTCTACCTCCAAGACAACCCAAGGATTAGATGAACACAATTTCACAGAAACACTTTTCACAGAAATAAAGACAGATGTAAACAAATGGAGAAATATTAACTGATCAAGGGTAGGTTAAGACAATAAAATAAAAGTGACAGTATTACTAAGTTAATTTACTTATTCAGAGGCATACTAAAGGACCCATGATTAAAGATGGTATCTATCTACCTCCAGAGAGAGAACTGATGAATTTTGCATAAAGAGTGAAGCATGCTTTTTTAAAAAAAACTTTTTTTCTCATTTTATTTCATTTGTGTTTTCTTTCTCAACATGGCTAACATGGAAATATGATTTACAAGATTTCACAAGTATAATGTATAGCAAATTGCTTGCCTTCTCAAAAATAGGGGAGGAGAAGGAACATGAAGGAGGGAGAGCAATTGGAACTCAAAAAAATTTTTTTTTCCTTTTGTGCCTATTTTTTAGGAAATTATTTTAGTTTTCAATATTCATTTCCCCAAGATTTTGAGTTCCAAATTTTCTCCCCATATCTCCCCTCCACCCACCCCAAGACAGCATGCATTCTGATTGCCCCTTCCCCCAATTTGCCCTCCCTTCTATCAAACCTCTCCCTTCCCTTATCTGTATCTCCTCTATTTTCTTGTAGGGCAAGGTAGATTTCTATATCCCATTACTTGTATATCTTATTTCCCAGTTGCATGTAAAAACAATTTTTAACATTCGTTTTTAAAGTTCCAGCATCTCTCTCTTCCTCCCTCCCCACCCATCCCCACTGAGAAGGCAAGCAATTCAAAATATGTTATACATGTGTTATGCAAAAGACTTCCATAAAAATCATATTGTGAAAGACCATATTTCCCTCTATCCTGCCCCCCCCAATTATTCAGTCCTCTTTTTTGACCCTATCCCTCCTCAAAAGTGTTTATTTCTAATTACCCCTCCTCCCATTTGTCCTCCCTTCTATTGTCCCCCTCATACCCCACTTATCTCCTTCCCCACTGCTTTCTTACAGGGTAAGAGAGATTTTCATACCAAAATGAGTATGCACCTTATTCCTTCCTTAAGCCAAATATGATGAGAGTAAGGTTCATTATTTCCCTCTTACCTCCCCGCTCTTCCCCTCCATTGAGAAAACTTTTTCTTGCCTCTTTTGTGTGAGAAATAATTTGCCCCATTCTATTTCTCCCTTCCTCCCTCTCCCAATATCTTCCTCAAACTCCTTATTTTTATTGTTTTAGGTATCATCCCTTCCTGCTCTATTCACTCTTGTGCCCTCTGTCTATATGTATATAATCCCTCCAAATACCCTAATACTGAGAAAAGTCTCAAGAGATACATGTATTATCTTTCCATATAGGAATGGAAACAGTTCAAATTTAATAAGGCACTTAGGATTTTTCTTTCCTGTTTACCTTTTCATGCTTTTCTTGATTCTTGTGTTTGAAAGTCAAATTTTCTATTCAGCTCTGGTCTTTTCATCAAGAATGCTCAAAAGTCTTCTATTTCATTGAATGACTATGTTTTTCCCCTGAAGTATTATACTCAGTTTTGCTGGGTAGGTGATTCTTGGTTTTAATCCTAGCTTTTTTGACGTCTGGAATGTCAGGGCAGTTTTCCTTGATAATTTGATGGAAGATAATGTCTAGGCTCTTTTTTTTTGATCATGGCTTTCAGGTAGTCCAATAATTTTTAAATTATTTCTCCTGGATCTATTTTCCAGGTCAGTTGTTTTTCCAATGAGTTGTTTCACCTTATCTTCTATTTTTTCAAATTTTTGGTTTTGTTTACTAACTTCTTGGTTTAACTCATAGTCATTCGTTTCCCTGAACTCAATTCTGTCTTTCAACGAATTATTTTGTTCAGTGAGCTTTTGAACCTTCTCCTCCATTTGGCTAATTCTTCTTTTTAAAACCTCCTTCTCCTCGTTGGCTTTTTGGACCTCTTTGTCCAACTGAGTTA
>CM053774.1:39805610-39830150 GCA_028658325.1 Potorous gilbertii
CTCCTCCATTTGGCTAATTCTTCTTTTTAAAACCTCCTTCTCCTCGTTGGCTTTTTGGACCTCTTTGTCCAACTGAGTTAGTCACTTTTTAAAGCTGTTATTTTCCTCAGCATTTTTTTGGTTCTCCTTTAGTAAGCTGCTAACTTGTTTCTTAGGGTCTTCTATTGCCTGAGCCCATTTTAAGTTCCCTCAGGAAGCAAAGGCCTTGACTTCTTCTGACAGTATGCCTTGCTCTTTCTTTTCCGAAAGGATCAGGGGAGACACCTATTTCCCAAGAAAGGAACCTTCTCTGGTCTTATTTTTTTTACCTTTTCTGGGTATTTTCCCGGCCAGTTACTTAACTTCTAAGTTTTCTCTCCACACCCACCTCGCCTCCAGTTCCACCCAGCCACCACTTGGGGGCTGAGATCCAAATGCTACTCCCAAGCCTCTAGGGCTTTCAGCGGGGGTGGGGCTGCTATTCAGTGTGAGATTAAGTTCAGCTGCTCAGGTCAGGGCAGGGCCACCACACCAGGTTCAGTTTCCTCAGGGGGTTTACAAGTAGACCTTCCACAATGGATGCAGGCCACTGCCTGCTTTGGGAGCCCCATCCGCCACCTCTGGGGGCCTGAGTTATGGGGACACCCTGCTCCCGTCTTGGCCAACCGAAAAGACCCTCTCACTGACCTTTGGTGCCTGTGGGTTGGGAGGTATGCGCTGCCACTGGAGATTCTGTCCCTGAAGCCTGCTTGAATCTGCTCTTCCTGATGCCCATGGCCAAGGCAGGGCTGGGCTCTGCTCCACGTCCCACATGTGACAAACCTTTCCTGTTGCTTTTTCAGGTCTCTCTGAAACAGAAATCTCCTCCACTCTTTTGTTCTGTGGCTTCTACTGCTCTAGAATTCGTTGAGACTTCTTTACAGGTATTTTATGGGCTTTGGAGTAAGAGCTATGCGTATGTGTATCTTTCTACTCTGCCATCTTGGCTCCTCAGCTCCAATAATTTTTAAATTGTCTCTCCGGGATCTATTTTCCAGGTCAGTTGTTTTTCCAATGAGATATTTCACATTGTCTGCTATTTTTTCATTCTTTTGTCTTTATTTTTGCTTAATTTTTCTTTTATCTGCTCCATTCTAATCTTTAAGGAATTAATTCCTTCAGTGAGCTTTTGGACCTCCTTTTCCATCTGGCCAATTATGCTTTTCAGGGCATTCCTCTCTTCATTGACTTTTTGGATCTCTTTTGTCATTTGGGTTAGTTTATTTTTTTAAAGTATTATTTTCTTTAGCATTTTTTGGGGCCTCCTTTAGCAAGCAGTTGACTCATTTTTCATGATTTTCTTGCATCACTCTCATTTCTGTTCCCAATTTTTGCTCTAATTCTCTTATTTGATTTTCAAAATCTTTTTTAAGTTCTTCCATAGCCTGAGACCAATTCATATTTTTCTTGGAGGCTTTCGATGGAGGAGCTTTGACTTTGTTGTCTTCTGTTTGCATGTTTTGGTCTTTCTTGTCCTCAAAGTAAGATTTTATAGTCTGATTCTTTTTTTCGGTTTTTGCTCATTTCCCCTGCCATTTAGTTGACTTCTGAGTTGACTTTTGTGAAGGTAGTCCTCTTCTTCCAGTGGGGGTGGGGGAATGTACTGTCACCTGCTCTATCCCCCCACAATCTGTGGGCCTAGAGTTCCAGAAACAGTGACTGCAGTTGCCCCTGCTGTTGCTGTGGCTGCCCGGGGTTCCTCAGCCCACTCCTCCCTGGCTACCCTGTGGCTGTGGCCTGACCATTCTATTCTCTCACACAGATCCCACAGGTTTTTTTCCACTGACCTTCTAATTTGTCCTCAGCATTTTTCAATTGTGAAGTCTGGAAACTGCCACAAATGTGAGAGATTCGGTTTCCCCAAGACCTGCTCAGGTTCCTTTTGTGCACAGCCCACATTGGACTGTGCTCTGTTCCCGGTGTGGTGTGATAGACACTTCCCAGTTACTGGAAGGCTGTCTTGAGCTGGAAATTTGCTTCACTCTGTCATTCTGTGGGTTCTGCAGCTCCAGAAAAGTTATTTTTTACAGGTATTTGGCTAGGCTTGGGGGGAACGCTCTAGAAAGTCCATGTTGTCACTCGGCTATCTTTGCTCTGCCTCCCTCAAAAATGTTTTAAATGTGTTAATTTTTTTTACATATAACTGGGAAATACTTAATGAAATAAAAACAATTTTAAAAATAAAAAAACTGAAAAAAATTTAAACCAAAAAACCAAAAAGAACTATGGGCTATCCAGTGAGGAGGCTATAATTATCTAGAACTGACCTTCTGGGAGCAGTTATGTGCATAGCTTCATTTCAATTAGCTGAACAAAGATGATACTCAGCAGGAGGCAGTGAGGCTGACCAAAGAATACACATCTTTTTGTACTTCGTATGACTAAGCAATGTCATTTGGTTTGCATGTTATTCAATAAACTAAGTTTATTGAAGGGGAGCCTGGCTTATGTCTTTGATCCTTGAAGTCCTAAATCTAACATACAGCCCTTATGTTCTAAGATTATGAATATTTGTTGAATAAATGCATCAATAAACAGACTAACAAATGAACTAAAGGCATAATTTAAAAGAAGTATGAAAAGATCTAACTTTTCCTTCCTTTCTCACCTTGGCTGTCTCTTCTATATTGTTACTCCATCTTTATCTTAGGCCTTAGTTCTGAAAACCCTGACACCTAGACATGAATTCTGAAAGAATATGCTTTTATTAATTATTAGCCCAGCAATTAAGACAGAACAACTGAATTGTGAAGGCAGCAAAGTGGTACTGTACCCAGCGGCCCAGAAGAGGGGAGCGTCTGCCTCCGATTCAGGCACTGTCTACATCCAGCACATACAACAGACAGAGGGTTTTCACTGTCAGTATTTGAGATGACCTTTTATGATACTGCTGTGCAAAACCTTATTAACTGTGGGACTCTCACATCTGATACCATGCACATGCAATAGAACAGGAAAGGGCTCTTGTGTCAAGAACACAACTGTTGCTGACCTTGGGAGGAAGAGTCAGCCCAACCCAGCCCTCTAGTGTAGTACTTTGTCTCTAAGGCCCCAAGCCAACAGCACCACAGAGAACCACAGAGAAAAGATACTTGGGTAAGAAACAGTTTTCTGGTCTAGTTCTGTAAGAAAGAAGTCATATCTGGCTCTCCTCTTCTTCCTTTTTTCAACAAAATCAGCTTTAGAACTGTAGTTTAATATCCATTTTAGGATATCAGAGGCCTGGGCTATCTTTCCTTTAATATGCTGCCTTTAAGCAGCATTCAAGTAGGAAAGAAGCTAGACCTCTTCCTTATGGCAATTGATAACAGCTTACTACCATTCTGTTGTTAGAATTCAACAGTCTCTGGATGCCCTAGTTTTGTGGTGATAGCCTTTCAGGAGAAGAAAGGAAGGATACAGGTAGAATTTTATCATATCAGAGGAATGTGCCTACAGAATTTGGGCATTCTGGCCACTTATCTTTGTGATTCTGTGAGTTAGTCCTATGCTACATGTATTCCCTAAGGAAGCCTTTAATTTAATTGTTTGACTGTGTGTCTGAACCGCCTGAGCACTGAGAACACCAAAGAGTTGGGTGGTGATAAGTCACAAGAGAGGAACAGCCGCATTTTTACTGACATTTTCTGACTCCTTTCTTCTCTAAGCCAAGTCTTTATCAATGGCTGGAGGACCCTTGCATGAACAATGACAATAATATTTTGTTACTTGGCCTAGTTCTTTCCCTAGTTACTCATTTTAATCTTTTAAAGAAATTAACTACCATGAAGTCAGGAGTTAAATTTTATTCATCTTTTTACAGAATGTCCCAAGAGTCTTAGTGCAACCTGAATTATTCACTCTGTGCCCTACACATAAAAGATGCTCAATAAATGTTTTTTGAGTGAATGAATAAAAACAACAAACATTCACACCTTTACTCTAGATAACTGAATGAAATATAGTATGTATGAAACACAATAAACGAACCAGAAATTTCTCCCAAGGGACTTCCAATCAAATTCTAGTACTCCTCCTGTCTGTAATGGACAAGTATTCCTAAATCCCTTATCTCTTTATTGGATATGATCAAACAAGAATCTAGAAATTCCATGGTAATATTTTTTCCAGACCTCCACTTTGCCAAAAACACCACCTTTAAAAATAAAGCATGGGTTTCCATTGATTATATCTTTTTTTCTTTCTTTAAAATTTGTTTTTCAACTGCCTTTCCTACCTTCCCCCACCAATTAAAAAAGAAAGAACAATGAAACCTTTGTAACAAATATACTGCTTCCAGCTATAGAATTTGAATTGAGTATAGACTAGCTCTATACCCCTGAAAAACTGGACTATACTTGCCATCATCCCCCAATCATGCCTCACCTCCATGACTTTATTCACACTGTTCATTAGCCCTAGAATGCCCTACTCTTACCCAGACTTTCTGCATTCCTACCCATACTTTGTTTTTTATTTTAATAGTATTTTTTTCTAATTATATGTAAAGGTACTTTTCAACATTCATTTTAAAGAAGATTTTGAGTTCCAAATTTTTATCCCTCCATTTCTTTCCTCCCTCCTCCCCAAGATGGGAAGCAATATGATATAGGCTATATGTGTGCAATCATGTTAAACATATTTCCCCATTAGTCATGTTATGAAAGAAGAAACAGAACAAAAGAAAAAAAGTGAAAATTACATGCTTCAATGTGCATTCAGACTCCATAGTTCTTTCTCTGGATGTGCTTAGCATTTTCCGTCATAAATCTTTTGGAATTATCTTGGTCTCCCCATACTTTGAAGCCTCCTCCATGACATCTTGATTCTCCCCACCCCACCCCCTGCATTTGGTAATAACCCTCCAGGATTCCACAAAGTCCTCCTCTTGCTCTTCTCATCCAATTAGTCAGTGAATAAACAAATATTAGGTACTTATTATATGCCTAAGAGTTTGGTTGTTAGATATTCAACTTTAAAGAGAATGTTTGATATAGTCTACATTTACTAAAGGCTTTAACTTATTCAAACATTCAAATTATGATAAACTCTGGCCATACGAAGAAAGGAAAATTAGTCTCTGCCCTCAAGAAGCTTATATTTGAATTAGTAAAAATGCAGCTGTTCCTATCTTGTGACTTATCACCACCCAACTCTTTGGTGTTCTCAGTGCTCAGGCAGTTCAGACACACAGTCAAACAATTAAAGGCTTCCTTAGGGAATACATGTATCATAGGAGTAACTCACAGAATCACAAAGATAAGTGGCCAGAATTCCCAAAATATATTTGAATTTATATATACATGATACACACAAAATAAACGGAAGGTAATCTCAGAGGGGAAGACTAGCATCTGAGGAGGTCTCCTGTAATGACCCAAGTCTTGAAAGGATCCAGGAAAAGTAAGGGGTGGCTGTGAGGGAGGAGATCATTCTAGGTACGGTCAGACAGCCAATGCAAAGGTAGAAAGATGGGAGAAGAGGTGTGGTGTGTGTAGAACGCAATTGGGTCAGGAAGGTTAGAGTGTATGTACATGTGTGGAAGAGGGAGAGTCAAGTATAAGAAGACTGGATAGAAGAGGAAGAGGTTAAGAAATGTTATAAATGCCAAGCAGATGAGTTCATATTTGATCCTAGAAATAGAGCCGCTAGAATTAATTGAGCAGAGTGCTGTGCTTTAGGAAATTCACAAACAGAAGATGGATGGAAATGGGGAGCTCTTTGAGGTAGGGAGTCCAGTTAAAAGGCTACTGTAACAGTCAAGACGAGAAGTGATAAAGGGTGATACTAAGATTGTGGGTTAGGTGAGTGATGAGGAGATCTATACAGGAGGTACTATGAAGGCAGAAATGACCAATGAGTCCAGGATGATACTGAGGTTTGGGGCCTAAATGAATGGGAGCATGATGGATAGTGCCTTTGATGATAATAGTGAAGTTGGGAAGAATGGAAGGTTCTGGAAGAAACATAATGAATTCTATCTCTCAGATATCAAATGTGAAATATCCAACAGGCAATTGCTCATATGGGACTAGAGCTCAGAAGTGAGACAAGGATTAGATACAGAGATCTAGAAATTATCTGCATAGAGATGATAATTAAACCCATAGTAATTCATTATATTCTGTTTGGTACTATAACTATTTGTGCATGTATCATACCCTATCACTAGCCTGTAAGCTCCATGAAAACAAGAAAATTGAGTCATCTAAACCTCATCTTAAACCTAACACAGTTCCAGCCTGCAACAGGCGTTTAATAAATATTTATGGAATTGGACTGATTCTAGAGTAGGTTGCAAACTTGAAAGTCATCTAGGTCTACCTCTCTCTTAATGCAGCCTAACTGGTATTCATTCAACAGATCAATATTTTCAGTGGTGAGGAACCTCACCTGGCAGACCACTGCATGACTGGGAAGCCTTGGTCATTAGAACTTCCTCTATTCCATTGAGCTAAAAGAAGTGTCCCTTTAACTAAGACTTACAGGATATTAGAAATAGAAGGTACAATAAAGATCATCTGGTCCAAGCCCCTCATTTTATAGATAACTAATGTGGTTCTAATTCTGCCTTCTGGGGATAAGTAAAACAATTAGAGTTCCTATTTCACATGACAACTCTTCAACTATTTAAGGAAAGTTATTCTATTCTTCCCCTCCCTACTCCATGTTTTCTCTTCTCCAGACTAAACATCCCCAGATCTTTTGAACATCCCTTAGATGATAGAGATTCCCGAATCTTCACTACCCTGGACATCTTCCTCTAGACATATTCTGATTGGATAAAATTCTTCTTACTAGTACTCAGAACTGAAATTTTAGGACACCACGACTTGTTACAGATTGATTGGGACAAACCACCTCCCTCATGGTTGTAGTTTTTGAGGTTTAGTTGATTAATCATGTTCAACTCTTCATGATCCCATTTGGGATTTCTTGGCAAAGATACTAGAGTGGTTTGCCATTTCCTTCTCCATCTCGTTTTACAGATGAGGAACCTCAGGCAAACAGTGTTAAGTGACTTGTCCAGGGGGTCAGAGAGCCAGAAATTGTCTCAGGCCAGATTAACCTAGCAATCTATCCACCATGCTGCCTTGCTGCCTTTTGTCATAGTTACCCCTTGGTATTGATCAGGGCCTTTCTGTTCTCTGATGAAACTTCCGAAGTTAGAAGCCTCTTTAGCCAAGAGGTCAAAATTTTCTCCCAGGGTTAATCTTTTCCATAGGACAATGGAAGTGCTGGCCAGGGGGTTCACAAAATCACAGATTATTAGAATTTGAAGGGATATTAGAGATCATCTCATTGAGGGTGGTGCAACTTTCCAAAGCTCATAGAGTTATTAAGTGGCACATCAGGAACTCAAATCCAAGTCTTTTGACTCTTAAGTCCAGCAGGATCTGGAGTCAGAGGGCCTGAGTTCACTAATGTTTACTACCTATGTGACCTTAAGTAAGTTATTAATGTCCCTGGGCCTCAGTATTATCATTTTAACAATGATAATAAATAATATTTGTATATCACTTTAAGGTTTGCTAAGTACTTTACAAATATAATTTCATTTTATCCTTACAACAACCCTGGGATGTAGACACTATTATTATGCTAATTTTGTAATTGAGGAAACTGAGGCAGATAGTGGTTTAAGTGACTTGCCCATTATCACATAGCCAGCAAGTTTCTAAGGCTGGATCTGAAACTCGGGTGTTCCTGATTCCAAGTTCTTTTCAGTTCTTATACAACATGCAGGGCCAAATATATCATCCCAAATCACATGATACGGAAGACCAGGAACAGTCTCAGCATTTAAATACAATGTTCTATTTTCACCCCTCACCCAATTCCTCTTCTCCAGAACTCTGGTACACTCACCTGATGTCCAAGTCAGCACTCAGAGTAGGCAGCTTCCATTCACCAGGCTCACTTCTATAGAGCAGAGGCAGAGCACCACTGTTGGCCTGGCAGAACTTTTCAAAGTCCTCTGCAAAGGATCTGGGCAGGATCACCACATTCGCCTGTTTAGGTCCTGTGTTGTTTTTTTTAAAGAGCAGAACAGATAAACATCCACATTTAATTGCTCAGTTAAGTGATCATTTATAGGAAATCTCACAAAAGATTCTCTAAAAGCCATGACACAAACTATATGGGAAATTCTGTGGTTCCAAATGTGATCAAATGAGTTTAAGAGAAGGATGTTTGAAAAATAAAACTTTTGAGTAGAATAGTGAGGAGGCCGGGAGCTATGATGGCATTAGTTAAAGGGAACTCCTGGAGAGGAAACTCCTTCTATCAATGCATGCTAAATCATTTTTGAGGTGCCTTCCAGCTCTGGTGTGATGGTCCTCTTTTCTCCATCACATGCTGCCTCCAGGGGCTGCCCACACCATTCCAATGCATCTTCTGTGCAATTTCAATTACTGTTGCTCAGTTGTTTCAGTCGTGTCTGACTCTGTGACACCGTTTGGTGTTTCCTTGGCAAGGATACTGGATATAAGCAGGGGTTATTAACCTGGAGTCTACGAACTTGTTTTAAAAAATCAATAACTCTTTAATAGAATTGATTACTTTTGTAAGTCTGTGTACTTCGTTTTACTATTTTTTTAAAAATCTGAGAAGGGAGCCATAGGCTTTACCAAACTGCCAAAAGGGGCCATGACACAAAAAGGGTTAAGAATTCTTTTCTTGAACTTCCTACTTGATAAAAATTGATAGGGAAAACTGAAAGTGTCTGAAAGAAATTTGGCTTGCACCAACACTTAATAGCACATTCATAATACATTCTAAATGGACACATGACCTTAATATTAAAGATAATTTTATAAAAAATTTGAAAAGAAGCAGATCACATACATCTCAGTTTTGGGTAGGCAATGTATTCTTAACCAAACAAGGGATAGAGGCAATTACAAAAGATAAAATAGGATAACTTCAATTATACAACACTGAAAAGATTATGCACAGATAAAATTAATGGATCTAGGATAAGAAGGAAAGTATTTGAACCAGGGAGGGTGGGAAATTTAGGATCAAATTTCTCTGATAAAAGTTTGGAATCTGAGAAATATAAACAATTAACATACAATCTGACCAAAGTGTGTGTGTACATATATATGTATATAGACACAATATACATGCATACACACATACATATGCATATATGCATACACAATATGTATATGTGTACACATATACATAATAAGTATGTAAACAAATATATATACACACATACACATATATATAACCAAAAGCCTTCCCCAGTAGATAAATGGTCAAAGGATTTGAAGAGTTTACAAAAGAAGAATTGCAAACTTAATCATCTGAAAGAATGCTACAAATCACTAATAAGAGAAATATAAATCAAAATAATCCTGAGGTTTCACAGGCAAACTGGCAAAGATGACAAAAGATAAGAATAGTCAATGTTGGAGGGTTTGTAGGAAGATAAGTATATTGGTACATTGTTGGTGGAGTTATGAATCAGTATCACTGTTTTGGAAAGCAATTTGGATTTATGCAAATAAAGTTTTAAAATTTCCATGCCTTTGACCCAGACATTCTATTACTGAGCTTACTCCTCAAAGAGGACAGTAATAAGACAAAAATCCTTCTTGTGCTTTACTGCCCTAAGCCTTCAAGTACCCAGGGTCAACTTTAGGCCATAACGAGGCATCCAGGAGAAGATGATGATGGCAAACATTTATATAATTATAATGGGTTGGCATGTGGGTGTTGCTTTGTTTTTGCCCTATATGTTACGTGTGCCCACATAGGTCTGTCTAGATGTGGCTCACAGACAGAGAAAAAAAAGATCTCTAGTTTTTCCTCAATAAGCCTTCTCTACCAGTGAGGAGAAAGTCCCATACATTCTGCTCTTTGAGGGTTACGTAACACTTACAGGTTTACAAAACATTTTACATGTCATCTCATTTGGTTTTCACTGAAATTCTCTGGGATAGATTTTACAAATGAGGAAACTGAGGCAAATTAAAGGTTAAGTATCACACAGCCAATAAAGTCTTCCTAATTACAAGTTTAGCGTTCTCTCTTCTAAGCTGCCTAGCTACCTTGGTTGACTTCAGCTGGAGGTGCTTTCTAGGCTGGTTCGTATTTTAGTGCCTGGTTTTTCAGAAACAAGTCCAAATGGCTGTGAAATATTGATCTGGATTACAGGAATAAGCTATGGAATTTCCTTCTGTGGACACTCTGGATGCTTGCATTGACCACCATCTTTCTGGGAGAGTTCAGGCCAGTCCCCATCTCTTAGGTCAACACAGGATATGGAACTCATTATCTCCAGTGTGATACTTGTCCAGTCAATGTTACATAACATATTTTTAAAATGAGGACATATGAGACCATCTCCATTATTTAGTTGAAGGAAGTTTACTGAATGTTCAGAACAAGCCCAGTATGACTGAAAATAATTTGATATGCCACTAAAATGAATGTCACTCTAACTTTTTCTGCCTTGTATTCCCAGGCTAGGAAATAAGGACAACAAAACTAGCCCTCCATCCCTCAGAGGCCTGTGGTGGGAACAAATATGATTTCTAAAACCATAAGTCAGTGAGGTGCTATGTTCAGAAAGTATTTTTTATTGTTTCACTTTCCCCATCACCGTCTATTTTTAAAGTCTCCTTTGATGGTAATGGACAGACCTCGAGTCAGCCTCTTCATGTTAGTAATAAAAAATGAATTAAATAAATGCCTTAAATTGTGCCTCTTTTGTGATTCTAGGGGGAACATCAGAGAGGTGAGGGTACTTAATTTTCTAATATAGTTCACACATTAACAGATGAGCTAAATCTTTTGGGCGTCAGCTGAAAGGACTGAGATAATACCTCCCTTCCCCTTTGTTTTCCCCCTCTCCTCCCATCTCCTCTTTTCTCTTCTCCTCCTCTCCTCTCTTCAGTTTTTTCATCTGGACAATGAAAAGGGCTTGGCTAAATGAGTTCTATAGTTCTCATAACTTAAAATATACATCTAGGTGCAAGGAGTAGTGGAAAATAACACGAAAAAGCCTCATTTAATGATTTTTTTTTATTTTTTAAATTAAATTTTATTTTAAATTCTCTTACTCCTTTCTCCCTTTCTCCACCCACTGAGAAGGCAAAAAAACCAAAATCCATTCCAAATATATATATAATCAAACAAAGCAAATTAGCCATGTCCCCAAAAATAATTAAGAAAAAGAGAAGGAAAAAGGATTCAAGCTGCATTCTGAGGCCATCAATTAATCAATAAACATTTAGGTAGTGCAGTGGATTGAGCAGGAGTCAGGAGGACCTGAGTTCAAATCGCACCTCAGACACTTGGCACTGCTGGCTGTGTGACCTTGGGCAAGTCACTTAACTCCAATTGCCTCATCCTGGGTCATCTCCAGCCATCCTGATCAACATCCAGTCACTAGATTCAGATGGCTCTGGAAGAGAAGTGAGGCTGGTGACCTGCAAAACCCTCCCTCACTCAAAATAAAGTCAAGTGCAAGTCATGTCATCATTTCTCTGATAGCATGGTCTTCTTCAGCAACGAAGGACAAACACACACTGTGCTAAATAATAAACAGCCAGATGGTATTATATAATAATAATATGCCTAAATAAATAGGTGTGTAACACCTTTCATCATGAGTCCTTTGGAACTATTGTTGATCACTGTGTTGGTCAGAATTACTTAGTTTTTAAAACCTGATTATCTTTTCAGTATTGCTGTTATTGTATAAATTTTTCTCTTGGTTTTGCTCATTTCATTTTGCATCAGTACATACAAGACTTGTCAGTTTTTTTCTGAAACCATCCCCTTTATCATTTCTTACTACATAACAGTGTTCCATCACATTCGTTCACATACTGTAACTTGCTTAGCCCTTCCCCAATTGATGGGTATCCACTCAGTTTCCAATTCTTTGCCAATACAAAGAGCTATCATAAATATTTTTGTACGTATGAGTCCTTTACCTCTTTCTTTGATCTCTTTGGGGTAAAGCAGTAACATAGTACGATCACTAAGTAAGAGAATATGCACAGTTTAATAACTGTTCGAGCATAGTTTTAAAGTACTTTTCAGAATGGCTAGACTAATTCAGAGTTCCACCAATAGTTTATTAGTGTACCTGTTTTCCCATAGCCCCTCCAATCTGATGTGTATGAGGTGATACCTCAGAGTTGCTTTAACTTGCATACAATTAAAATCCAGAGGCAATGATACTCCATAACTTTGTGCCAAGAGGGTGCCTACCTTTGCTTAAACTCATACAATGTTGAACTTGGAAAGAACCTCAGAGAACAGCTAGTTGGACCCCTTCATTTTACAACGGAGAAATGGAGGCCCAGAGAGGCATGTACAAAGTTGCTCAACCAGTTTGTGGCAGAATCTAGACAACAAACCAGACCCTCTGACCCCTTAGCTGTTCTCAGAACATCATACTGCCAGGTGTGACCTCTGTTCTACACATACTCCCCGCCTAAAAAACACCTCGACTTGAGCCTAGTGGCATCTTCATGTCTGAAACTAGGCTTATTCTCTCTCTCTTTTTTTTGAAACATACTCTTCCTTTTGACTTTACTATTTCTATCTGTAGCAACACCACTGGCCCAGTCTCTCATATTACAAACACACAACTTGGTGTATTCTTTAATTCTTCTCTCTCCCTCACTTCTAATGCATTGGCTAAGCCCTGTCAATTCTCTCTCTGTATTAGCTCTTCTAACCATTTCCTTATTTCCCAGTAGAATTCTGTTACTTCCCCAGTGGAAAGGAGGATAGACAGAGGCCAGAATCACCGCTGAATCTCTCTAGGCCTCAGCTTGCTCATCTATAAAACAGGCACCAGAATATTGGCAATAACATCATAGATTTCGAGCCAAAAAGGATGTTGGAGAACATCAAATTCAACAACTTTCTTTTTGCAAATGAAGAAACTGAGGCCTAGAGAGGTTAAGTGATGTACCCAAGACTACAGGTTGTAACAGCAAGATTATGAACCCAATGTCTCTGACCCCCAGTCCCACATTCATTTCACTGGAACTTGTAGGCCTGACATGCTTAATATAAGCCTTTGTTACCATTCATCAGGGCTACTCTAACAGCAGCTCCACACTCCTTTGCCCCACCTCCCAATCTATACTTTTACTGCTATCAGATTAATCTTTCTTATGCCCAAGTCTGATCAATGTCATTCCTCTGATCAAAATTCTAGTGTAGTTCCTATTCCTTCCTGAATAAAGCTCAAACTTCTCAGTCTAGCACACAGGAACCTCATGGAGCTTAATATTCTCATCCATAAAGCTAAGGGATTGGACTAAATGATCTCAAAGGTAGCTCTTCCAGCCTAACATAAGCAGAAGACATTGGCAACATCTTGTGCTGTCAGAGGTCTGAGTTATCCTAGTTATGGCCCAGCCTCTCCAGGCACATGTATCCTTATATATGTTATATGTTATATGTGTGCCTTCCACATGACTACTCTGTCCATGTGCCCCCTTGGTATTTGCTCCTTTCAAAAACATTTCCCATGTCTGTGCCCTCCAAGCTTGTTATCTGGTCACATGTGTTCTCTGCATGTATGCCCTCCTCATTGTTGAGGGATTTTAAAATATATACATACATGTATACACATGTATATACACATATGTATATACATGCGATACATGTGTATTTGGTGTATGTATATGCATACACACATTTATGTATATGGAGGTGAGAAATTTTTTATTGTCCCTTTATTTCTTGCTTACAGTGCTTTTTGGTTTTGAATAAATATGTCCTGTGGCTGGTTGGTCAAGGTATGCACAGGGGAACTTCTAAAGATAGTTGTGAATAGATCACCACTGATTGCCTCAAACCTGGGATAGCTTTTCTGAGAGTACTCATAGTGGATATCCCAGGTACTATATTAACTTAGAAACACACTAGTGTTCATGGATAACATAAATAAATCTTTGGATCTCACTAGGAACTCAAGTGACTTACTGAAAGTAATGGCACCTCTCTGTTGTCTCTTAAACTACGAAAGGTCAGACACTGACAAAGGCACAATATATATCAATAATCTGAATGGGAACTGCCTTATTCTATCTCCTTCATCCAAACTGCTCGTTTATTTTTCCTTTGGCAGTGTCATCTTCATGGGAAGGAATATTCCTGTTGCCATCCTGTTGATGGATCTTTCTTTTCCCCTTCTTAGGAGTCCCTTAAGAGGCTCAAGTAGCCCTTTGGGAAGCAAGAAGATGGATGCTAACTATGAAATAGGGTAATTTGTTGTGGGTGGGGATGGCGTGAGGCTAAGGTAACTCCTCTTGAGTCACAAATCACACTTGCACTATGTGTGATAATTTGGGATCACTTTTTCCCCCTAAAAGGTAAAAGTTAGGGTTTTATAATTTCATCACTATGATGATTATATTTATCCAATTTACATGTACTGCACTTAACCTAATTAATATTTCTACATCCCTCAGATGAAGTTTCTGTGCCTCAAGTCATAAATTCATTGCGTTTTAGAATCAGAATCTTGTCCAACCTCTTCCTCAGTCATGATTTCTTGCTACAATACCCCTAACCAGTAGTTGTGTAGACTTCTCTAGGACACTTTCAGAGCTGATAATCTCAACAGTTATTTAAAAAGTGCTTCCTTTTTCTGAGCTACAACCAATAGGCCTTTTATATTATATGCTACATGTCAGGCACTGGAGATACAAAGACAAAAAATGAAACAGTGCCCTCAAGATTACCTTCTCTCATGGAGACCATACATACATAGAAAATATAATATAATTTTGAGAGAAAGGCACTTGCAGCTGGAGTGGAGGATAATGTCTATCTTCTTAAGTAACATGATTTTAGGAAATGGTGTGCTGCAGTGGGAAGAATAAAGGCTTTGAAATCAGGAGAGACCTAGATTCAAATTCTGCCTTTGATCTTCACAACTTACAGTCATATGGCCATGGAAAAGTCACAATTTAAATGAGGATTCAGTCAGATACCATATATAAAATGTGTGTAAGCTTTAAAACATAATTATCAGCTATTAGTTCTCTGTGATGGCATGTTAATGTTTGCCTGATACAGGCATCATTTCATCTATTATTCCCTCCCACTCATTATGCTGAAAGTAGAAGACTGTAATTCTCTTTAAAGTTGCACTTTGAGTGTAAAACCTCTTTTTTTAAATTTTTTGGTCTTTATCTCTCTAAGATCTAGTTCCATGCATCTAAGAATTGAACTGAATTGAATTTACATTTCCCATCACTCCCCTTTATACCTTCTACTTTCCAGCCAGACTGGCCTACTTACTGCTCCTGCAACTAACTAGCTGTCCTCCATATACGACATTGTATCTCTCCATCTCTGTGGGCTCTATATTCCATGTTGGAAATGTGATCCCTCCTCACCTCCACCTCTGAGAATCTTTAACTTCATTCAAGGGTCATCTCAGCTGTTACTTCCTACTGGAAACTCTTTTGTGATTCTTCTAGTTTCTTAGGGTTGGTTTTTTTTTTTTGGTGGAGGGGGCAAGGAGGCAATCAGGGTTAAGTGATTTGCCCAGGGTTAGGCAGCTAAGACGTGTCTGAGACTGGATCTGAACTCAGGTCTTTCTGACTCCAGGCCCAGCACACTATCCACCATACCACCTAGCTGCCCAGAGGCGGGTTAATTTTTTCCTTATTTTACTCATTGAAACTTACCCCCTGGCATGCCAGAAATATTTCTAGAGCTGTATTTCTTCTGTAGAATCAAACTTCGAATTGCAGGAGGAAGGCGTGTCCTCAGATAGGTGATGAAAGTCATTTCTCCTGGAATGAGACAAGGTCAATTTGGTTAAGCAGAATGAGAGGTAAGGGGAAGAGATGAAAAAGCCTCGCTCTCTGAAGTATCAGATGTTCCTAATTACATTCTCAAAATCCCTGAGTCTAAGCAATTATTCTCTCACTGCCTACTCCTGGTTCTGATCCTAGATTAATAAGAAGAAGAACAACAGATAACATTTCTATAGCACCTACCATGTGCCAGGCGCTGTGCTAAGTGCTTCACAATTAGTATCTCATTTGATCCTCCCAAAAGCCCTGGGAGGCAGTGCTATTCCTACCCCCATTTTACAGATGAAGAAACTGAGGCAAAGAGAGGTGATTTAGGGTCACGTGGCTAGTACAAGTGTCTGAGGCTGGAGCTGAAATAGTCTTCCTAACTCAAGGCCTGGTACTCGATCTACTCCACCACCTAGCTGGTGATGGTGAGGAAGGTCCCTGGTTACCTATGCCTCAGTTTCTGATCAGAAGTCATGCCACTTCACACTACCTTTGCTGTGATTCACAGGAAGTCCTACTCTCAATCCTCTCTACCTAGTCAATCATTACCTATTCATTCCTCCCCACTTTGCCCAAGCCCCACCTCTTTCAGGAAGCCATGATCTCTCCACCTTTCTAGTTCCTACTTTCCTGAGAACTACTTTTTTGTCTCTACTGTGGCACTTAATATTTTCATAGAGATGGGATTCTTCACTGTGTGTTCGCGCACGTGTGTGTGTATGTGATGGACATCTTTGCACTATGGACCTATACTCAGAATAATGTACGTTGCCTACATTCATAATTGAAGGAAATACTAAACTTCAGTAGAGATTAGTGAAAATAAAGATCTAATTTTTTCCCCATCCAAATTCACAACCCCCTTTACATCTATACACAGGTCCCTTTGGAGGTTGGAGGGGTATCTGTGAACTCCAGGTTAGGAATTTTTATCATAAAATCAATAACATCCAGAGATGGCTGGTCAGGGTTCAAGGTACTCTGCAAGTACATGTGCAATAAAACCATATCTTATAAATCTCCACTGGTGTGTTTAGTTTTAATAATCTGCTACAGGACATAATTCCAAACAAATAGTAGAGTAAGAAAAGAGGCAATGTGGAATTTGCCCCATATACCTGGGGCATATCATACCACAAATAATATGCAATCATTGGGAAGAATGGGCATACATAGGGAATAAATGGGTTTAGGGTAACTGGAAGGGCACATACATAGTGCACAATGAGGTGGCACAGTGGATAGAGGACTCTTCTTCCCGAGTTCAAATCTGGCCTCAGATACTTTCTAGCTGTGTGGCTCTGAGCAAGTCACTTCACCCTGTTTGCCTAAGTTTCCTCATCTGTGAAATGAGCTAGAGAAGGAAATGGCAAACTAGTCCAATATCTTTGCCAAGCAGACCCCCAATGGGGTCACAAAGGATCAGATACAACTGGAAACAACTCAGCAACAACACACACAGTGAACATGTTTGGCCAAGGGGTATGAGCAGAGAGGCTATGGAAGCTTCCGAGGTAGTAAGATCACTGACGTCCTCTGATGGAGGGGGAGGGTGTCTTTGCAGGATGTATAATATTCACTGGCTACTTCCTTGCTAAACTTTCCTCTCCGATCTGCTGCCAGACTCAACCTAGTTGGCTATGCGAGTATCTGACTTCAGCCAAGATTCTTGGCTGTATTGTGGGTCATTTCAGTCATTTCAGTTCGGTCCTACTCTTTGCGACCCCATTTGGGGCTTTCTTTGCAGAGATACTGGATTAGTTTGCCATTTCCTTCTCCAATTCACTTTACAAATGAGAAAACCGAGGCAATTATGATTACAGTGACTTGCCCAGGGTCACAAAGCTAATAATTGTCTGAAGCCAGATTTGAACTCACAGAAATGAATCTTCTTGACTTCAGGCCCAGCACTCTATCTACATGTGCTGCCTAACTGCCACTAAATATCTCTATTTTATGAGAAGAAAAGGTTCTGTGGTACTTCTAGTTTAAAAAATCTCTAATTTTTTAATTAATTAATTTAATTTAATTTAAAAGTCTCTAGCTTTTAAAAAAAAAGTCTTTTAAGAAAATGACCACCACAGATAAGATCAGCAAAAACCTTCCCCAAGGTGGGGGATAAGAGGAAACTTTCTCAGCTTTTTCCTCCTCTTATGCAATGAACTGGTTCATCCCTCTCAATTCTGACTATTAAGGATGCAGCATAGTACAATGGAAAAAGGACTAAATCTCACATCTGAGGCTTACTTCCTTTGTGACTTTGGGCAAGTCACTTGACCTCCATGGGCTTCAGTTTTCTCATTTTTTTAGATGGCCTCTGAGATTCCTTCCAACTCTAAATTTATGATCCCATGATCCCCTGCAAGAATCTCAATCGTAGGCACTAAGATCTTTAGGAAAAAAGAGCAGAATTACATGTAGCTGGTACTGTTAGGTTCAGGTTGGCCTTTTATTAGACTCAGTTTTTTTGGTTCTGGGACTAAGGTTTCTGTTAGAGACCTCACTGTCCTTCGTGGTATACATATGTTATACTTGGAGAATTTAGCTTCTGAAGGTTAGGCTCTACCTGATCTTTATTCATGTAAGGGCTCATAATCCAATACCTACCAAATTGTTCTGGAGCTTGAGGTCCCCAGTTTTTTTTTTTACTCTCCAAGTCTTTTCCCTCTTCTTTCATGTAAATGAGTAGAAAGGAAAGGAAAGGAAAGGAAGAGAGACAAAGTTAAGTCCAAGGGGCAAGGTCATTGTCTCTTTTACCTGGGTAATGGGGGAAGGGAGGCCTGGCATACTTCAGAACGCATCAGTTTGCTAAGAGGGTGACATCCATGTGGAAGGAGATAGGGAGCAAAGCATCTGCTTCCACATTTTCCTAGCAATTTCTAGGTAAATGATGTCATTTTAACTGATGGTTTTGGCACATGTGCCAGACTCCCTACAAATCTGCTTAGCCACATTCCTGATCTTTAATCTGTGGATTTGTCCAGCAAAACCTAAAAGGCTTGCATTTGTGCAGAGGCAAAATAAATACAGGCTATCTCACTGATCAAACCTCTGACCTCATTTAGCACAGCCCCTATAGTCCCTATATAGTACCCTATATAGAGTATGGTCCTGCTTTCGCTCCAAAGAGAAATTCAAATGGAATTCTTTGCCACCAACTCATTTTTTTCAACCTTAACTTCACAGAAGAATAACAAGCAAACTCCAGGGCCATTTCGATGACTCTTTGGAGATGACAACAATTTTCCACAAACAAACAAAAAACAG
The DNA here is from genome assembly GCA_028658325.1 of Potorous gilbertii. Classification (NCBI taxonomy): domain Eukaryota; kingdom Metazoa; phylum Chordata; class Mammalia; order Diprotodontia; family Potoroidae; genus Potorous; species Potorous gilbertii. The sequence goes on from CM053774.1 coordinate 39,824,678, forward strand.
TGGTATCCAAATTTGGCTTACTAAGTCCCTGGGTAAATAACTCCTCAAATGAATTCCATACAGCATGTAAACATATTCAGCAGCTTAAAACAGCTGTTGTGGTTGTTTTAAGTCAAGTACACTTATGCCTCCTGAGATAGAATTGAACACTTCTGGGTCCAAGTAAAGACAAACTTGTCAGGCAAACATTCTAAGGTCATCCTTCCCCTGCCATTGTGAAAGAGTTCTGAAAGCTTCTCATGCAAATGTCAAGACTGCATGATGTCTGATAAAGTGGCATGATAAAATATAAGCAGTTTGACTAACAGTCAGGAGACCTGAGTTTGTATCTTGACTGTGACACTTAATTATATGTCCCTGGGAAAAGCATTTCCCAAGTCTTGGAGACTTAGTTTCCCCATCTATACAAAAGGGTTAACAATACTTACGTCACCTATCTTAAAAGGTTATTTTGAAGAAAGTACTTTTTAAACCTTCAAGTAACATAGATATCCACTTTAATGCTCCTGTAGAAGGGGTAGGGGGAAGGGAATAAGCATTTATTAAGCACCTATTACACATCAGGCACTATGCTAAGGACTTTACAAATATTATCTCATTTGATCCTCACAACTATTAGGTGAGGTAGGTGCTATTACCCACATTTTACAGATGAAGAAACTGAGTCAGACAAAGATTAAATGACTTGCCCAGGGTCACAGAGCTTGGACGTGTCTGAGGCTGGTGCTTAGTGAAAGTCAGAGAGAGAATCTCAGGTAATCCTTTCAACAACCAGACTAGATTGTAAACAAGTTATCATTCTACTTAATAATCATATTTCCATTTTATATATTTGAAGGCAGAGAAGTTAGGAAAGTCCATTGAACCTCAGTTAAGATGTCTTCAAATATTTAACAGACCAACAGAGGGACTGTGGTTCTGTCACAAAATCTGAGAAAGTACAGAATAGGGCCAGTGGCCCAAATCCCACCACTAGAGGTTTATTCCTTTGGTCTAGATCTTCAAGTGTTCTCCATTCAAGAGTGTATATTCTCATGTGGTTATCAGCTTATCCATTTATTTGGTATTAGGGGACAAATAAGAGCAAGAAGAAATCCTTATGGGGTGGGAGTTTGGATGAGTATCAGGAAGGTATGAAATTATCACTATTAAAATATTAACTGTTCTCCTCGCCTATCTCACAGTCTTCTCAGGACTGGCAGTTTTGAATTGAGTTGTATTTTGTGCAAAAATCCTGCACCCTACAGAATAAACACCTGACTCTCAGTTTGATATCCAAAGACCTCCCCAGAATGGCTCTAACATTCCTCTCCAGCTTTTTCACTTTTCCCCTACAAACTTCCTTCTAGTTACTAATTCTCAAGCTGGGGTCCATGATCTTTGGTTTGCTTTGTAATCCTATGTATTTTATTCTGTGCATTCTGTAATATGCTGAGAAGTGTTCTGTAGGTATCACGACACTGCCAAAGGGTCCACGACATAAAAAGGGTTAAGAACCCTTTATGTAGCTGAAGTAGTCCTATGCTTACCTTATAAAGAGAGTGTGGAGGATTATTCTGCTGAACCCCTTTCCTGGAATACTCTGCTCTTCTCTGATTACCTCCATGTAACAGATTGGGAAAAGCACAGTTTAGAATCCAAAGACCTGGGCCCGAAGCCACTCCACTCTTACTTTATGACCTATGTGCTCTTTGGCCAATCAATTCACTTTCTAGGCCTTGTCTGTAGAATGACAGGTTTGGACCAAAGGGTCCCTTCCCATTCTAAAATCTTAGGATAAATATTCTTTAATCTTCAAAGTCCACCAAATCCTACCTCTTCCATAAAGCCTTTCCCTGATCACATCAGCTCACCATGATTTCTCCAGCTTTTGACCTTCAATAATAAGTGACACCGTATAAAACTGGTAAAAATATTTCAGGTACATTATCTCATTTCAGCCTCACACCAGTCCTAGGAGATGGGTACTAGAAGTGTTGTGACCTCCATTTGGGGCTTTGTCATCCACTCTGACATTCTCATCCTCCTTATAGCTTTACTTTTTTATATATGGTCTCCCCCAAGTTAGGTTAGCCTTCTCATCTGCCCTTTTAGATTTACTTTTTTTTAACATGCTCTCTCCCCCAAATAGTGTTAGCTCTTTGAGAACATGGACATTCTTATGTTTTTCTGTTTACATTCCAAGCACTTAGCATAGTGCTTGGCACACAGTGCACAATAAATACATTTTCATTCATTCATTTTACAAATGAGGAAATGGCGGCACCGAGAGGGTAAATGACCTACCCATCCAATCTCAAGTTCGTGATGGCAAGAACTGCTTCATTTGTCACTTTTGTCCCAAGCTCTTCATCAATTGGTTAGCACAGAATAGGTGCTTAATAAATTGATGACTGCTAGGGTTGTGGTCCCTACAATCTTTTGTAACTTTCATTTATCTCTGAGCTATTTCATTTTAATGAATTAAAGTTGATCAATGGAAAATTAATTGGAATCAAAATAAAAAACAGTTTCTTTCTATGCCTTTCATCTGACAATTACCACTGTGCTGCCATATGCTGTGATTATGTATGTCTTGCTAGACTGGAAAGTAAGCCCCTCAAGAGTACCAGATGGCCTTATGTATCTACCCTAAACCCTAACCCAGGATACTTGAGCCATTCCCCTCAGTTGCTATTAATTGACTGACTACTTTTTTTGGAGCGCATAGTACCTGCTGGGCTCAGCATGGAATGGAGCTGGTATGCAAATCACTCCATACTCACTGCAGAATGATAAAGAGAACTGAAGTTGTACAGAAGCTGCTTTAGTGTGGGATTCATGAATTTTAATGATAGAGAAGAGAAATACAGTCTGGAGAGAACAGCAGCATTTCTGAATGTACATCGTATGCCTGTGTCCCGCTGCTGCCTCCTCTTCCCCCAACTGTACCCCACCCCTGCCACATCAGAGTAACTAAGTGGCATTAGGTATAGAAAGAGACTTTTAAAAAAGAAAATCCGCTCTCCCTGTTATCTTTTAGACTTTTGGTTTAACATGCTGGTTGGCGAAGTTACAGCATTGGTATAAATATAACCCCATGTGAAGGCTAGGTGGGTTAGACGTCAGTAGCACAGTCAGCAACACCTCCCTGATGCCTCCTCTTCTCTGACCTGAACTTCAGGTCCCTGATCAGTTGAGCCCAAAACAGCTGCCCATGCCTCCTCCACAGGCAAACAGAGGTAGGCAATCCAACTGGGTTTGTCAGCTTGTTCTGGGAGCTTGATTTGTTCCCCCAGGTTAACCAGGGTAATGACCCAAATAGGAACACTATGCCCATACAGTGCTGGGCATACATCCCACTTTCCAAGGAGAGGTTTTGTTGTTGTAGTTGTTCTGGACTGGTAATAAACGTCTGTAAAAATGAACTAACAACCGTCTGGCAGCCCTCAGTGTGACAGCCCTTTCTGTCACCTTGAACTGTCTGAGCAGGGCACAGATCAGCATCCCCTCCCCCTTTCCTTCTCTCCAAAATAGGGAGAGGGAATGGATTTGTCCCTCTAGATATCTGAGGGCACCTGCCCTGGAGTCACTTCCTAGCTGTGTGATCCTGGGCAAGTCCCTTCATCTCTAGTCTCAGTTTCTTCATCTATCAAACGAGTGAGCAAAGGAAATGGCAAAACCTCTCCAGTCTCTTTGCCAAGAAAACCCCACACGGGGTCACAGACAGTTGGAAATGACCCAACAATAAGTGAATCTCTTATTTCTGTGCCTTTACCCTGACCATCCTCAGCCCCTGCAAGGCACTCCTTCCTTAGCTTATCCTCTTTAAAGCACCACTTTCCTTCAAAGCTCAGCTCAAGCACGGGGCCTTTCCTGATCCCCATAGCTGCTTCATTTTATATACGTTTTTATATACTTCTATATGTACTTGTTCCCTTCCCCAATAGAACATAAGCTCCCTGAGGTCAGGAACAGTTCCATTGTCTTTTGCCTCTAGCTCTTTACTGATTGGTTAGCACAGAATAAATGCTTGATAAATTAATGATTGCCTGGGTTGTGGTTCCCACAATCTTTTGAAATTTTCATTTCTTTCTGTACTATTTCTTCCTAATGAACTGAGGTTGATTGGTAGGAAAATGACTTGAACCTGAAATTTAAAAATTCTCCCACCCTTCAAGAACTCTTCCATTTCCTGAAAAGTATCGCTTAATGCAAAAGCTATTTTGCCTGCTCAGGAAAGGATAACAGGTTTGAAAAAGTTCTGCTGTCAGTATGGTGACTTTTCAAGTAGGAAAAAAGGTAAGAGCAGGATTACTGAAGGAAAAGACGTTTCTTAATCCATTATATTTGTTTTTATCATAACTCTGAGAGGTAGAAAGCACAAAATCATCATCATGCTGCAGAAAGGAAAACTAAGGATCAGAGAGATGAGGAAGTAGCAGAGCCAACACTGGAAGGCGAATCTCCTCACTTCAAGGCCATATGAGTTCCACTAAAACATGGTGCTGATGTTTTCTTCTGAAAATGTTTATTTGGAAGAAATAATTGAGGGGCAAGAGCAGCCAGGTGGCACAATGGATAGAGAGTCAGGTCTGAAGTTAGGAAGACCTGAGTTCAAATTTAGCCTTAGATACTGACTAGCTCTGTTACCCTGGGCAAGTCACTTCATCCTCTTTGCCTCAGTTTCCTCATCAGTCAAATGAGCTGGAAAAGGAAACAGCAAATCACTCCAGTATCTTTGTCAAAAGAAAAAATCACAGATGGGTCAAAAATAATCAGAAACAACTGAATAACAACTAAGGGCAAGGGAGAAGAGTAAACAGAGTGATAACTATCCTGGAATACTCAGTTTGCCTTTTTGTATATGACTGACCCTCTTGTCCCACTTAATATATGTCACCACCCTCTCCTACTTCTACATAAATTATTATATAACATAGTAAGTATGTACATCTACTCTAAATTAATAATACCAAGAATGGCTGAATACCCAATAAATAGACAGCTGGCCATTAGCATTTTCCCCATCTGGAATGTATCTAAGTGTTATGATTAATACATGGGACACATTCTTAATTATAGTCTCTCTGTAACTGAATCACCTTCCACCTTGAATTACTCAAACTGATTTTAATAAAAGCAAAAAGGTTCATCAATTTGATAAAAAATAATTCATATTTTGCTTGTCCTTGCTTTGTTATTTACCCTGCTCTTGAAAATAGATTTTAGCTAAAGGAGACCCAAAAAAATGCTGAAGAAAATAACACCATGAAAAATAGGCTAACTCAATTGGCAAAAGAGGTTCAAAAAGCCAATAAGGAGAAGAATGCTTCCAAAAGCAGAATTGGCCAAGTGGAAAAATAGGTTCAAAAGCTCACTGAAGAAAATAGTTCTCTCAAATTTAGAATGGAACAGATGGAGGCTAATGACTTTATGAGAAACCAAGAAATCACAAAACAAAACCAAAAGAATGACAAAATGGAAGATAATG
>CM053774.1:39830650-39847317 GCA_028658325.1 Potorous gilbertii
GGGCAGATTGGTGATAGGGGCAATTAGAATGCTTGGTGTATTGGGGTGGGGGGAGGGGACAAATGGGAGAAAATTTGGAACCCAAAATTTTGTGAAAATAAATGTAAAAAGTTAAATAAAAAAAAAGAAAAAGAAAATAGATTTTATTCTCTTTGTAATCTGAATTAATGTATCTTTCATATCCTTTAGAGCAGAGGTCCCCAAACTTATTTGGTCCACTGCCCCTTTTCAACAAAAAAAATTACTAAGCACCCCGTGGAAATCTACTTTTTTTTAACCCTTTAATGGTTTTTTTAAAAAAAATTTGCATAATTTCAAAAAAATGTAATTTCTCTTTAAAAAAGAATCTTAAATTTAATAATTTATTGTAAATTCATAGATTTTTTTTCCAGTATTGAAATTTTGATGATACAATATTGCATCATGTAATAGTATAGTATTGTATTGGAAACAATTCATTACATGCACATATTGCTGTTAATACGTGCTGGACTTCCTGATAATGTGGGACACACCGGCCTGTCAACACCTTCCTGTTAAGACCTGTCTGTGGACTTGACCACTGATGGGTTATAACTTGCATTTTGTGTGTTTACTTGAAAAATAATATAATCATTATGACTTTAACTGTTATACAACAGATGAAACATGTACAAGTAATTTTTCAAAATTTTTCTCTCTGTGTACTTCCATCCCCCACTTATTTTTATTCAAGGCCCCCCTTGCACCTGAAGCTATTGCTGCCCCCTGATCATTCTAGTGCCCCCCAGGGGGCAGTATCACCCACTTTGGGAATTTAGAGGTAGCTAAGTGACCAGAGATAGAGCACTGGACCTGGAGTCAAGAAGACCTGAATTCAAATGAGGCCTCAGAAACTCTCTAGTTGTGTGGCCCTGGGCTAATTATTTAACCTCTGATTGCCTCAGTTTCCTCAACTCTAAAATGGAGGTAATATTAGCAATTAACTCTCAGGATTGTTATAAGGATTAAATGAGATATATTTGTAAATCATTTAGCACAGTGACAGGCCTTTGATTCCTTCCTTTCCTTTGGAGTATCTAGTTTTGCATGTAGGGAGAGTCTGAATTCAAAAAGAAATTAAATGACAGAGTGAAGGTGATGGAGGACATTGGCACTCATTTAGGAGACAAGCAGCTACTGAGAACCTATTGCAGGGCATTGTACTAGGTATTTGGAGTGATAGAAATAAATAAGGTGATTCCTATTCTTGAAGAGTTCACAATCTAGTTGGGGAGATAAAAATTAATTTTTATGTATAAAATGCATTGAGGATAATTATGAAAAAAACCAAACATGGTCCCTAGGTGTTACTTGGGAAAAAATTGTAAAAGAATAAGAAGGGAAAATTTCCTGGTGAAATTCTGATCTAGATCTTAAAGAAGGTGACTATCGGAAAGGGAGAAAAATGATTGAAGCACAGAGATGAGAAATAACAATGAACAGAACTATAAAACCCATCTCCCTCTAATTCTCCCAAACCTTTCTATCTACCCCAAACTCTTGCCTCACCTCAGATTTGCTTTTCTGACTGATTTCCTCTAGAGAGCTCCACATAACATAATGCCACCAAATACCTCACACTCAACATGTTCAGAACTGAATTCATTACTTCTCTCTTCACAACCTCCTCCTCCTCCTAACTTTCCACACTTAAATTTCGGCTCTCCTAATGATACAGGCTCAATTGTTTTTATTTGTCTCAAGGGAAGAGTCGATCTAGGGGACAGAGGATGGGTTTTGCCCCCAAAATATATCCATGATGTAAAGACAAGAACCATCTTTTCCAGGGACATCCCGGGGATTAGGTAGTCAGGTTCAGAAACTACATAGATCTATCAGGGCATCTGATGTGAAAGCAACTTTCAGGAAGAACTTAAAACCTTGTCCTGGGGTCAGAGACAGTTCAAGAGAACTAGCTGGCAAATATACATGTGTTTACAAGGGACACTAGATGTGAGCACGCTCATTTCCATGGTAGGAAAGGAGTACTTGCCACTTACAGAGAGCTACATGGCACAGTGGATAGAGCAGCACCAGTCCTGGAGTCAGAAGGACCTGAGTTCAAGTGAAGCTTGGTTGTGTGACCCCAGGTAAGTCACTTGACTCTGTCTGCCTCAGTTTTATCATCTGTAAAATGGGCTGGAGAAGGAAATGACAAACCACTCCAGTATCTTTGTTACAAAAACTCCAAATAGGGTCAGAGAGAGTAAGGCACAATTGAAGCAACTCAACAACAACCACTGATGGTTATTTACCACCAGAATGAAGAGAAAGAGCATTGTGCTAGGAGGAGTCAGGAGATATGGGTTCTAGACCTAATTTTATCATTAACTCACTGGGTGACAAGTCACTTCCTCATTTATAAAATGAGGGAGAAGCACCAGAGGTGCTTGAAGTTCCTTTCTAGCTCTGGCATTGTGTAATTCTGATCTAAAATCCAAGACTTGTATTAAATTGTGTAGTTTAGATGATGGTAAGTATAAAGTCCTAACATGGAGTGAAATTACACTCAGAGAACTAAATTTTTGTTATCACAGGAAATTATATCAAAAATTGATTCCCTGCTTTTAAGAAACCATGCTTTGACAAAACAAACAAACAAAAGGACATATGAGGAAGTATGTGTGCACGTGCGCACACACACATACATACTTATGTATATATACCACTGAAACTGTTTAATACTAATGTTGAGAGACAGGGCAGCAGGGTGACATGGTGGATAGAGTGCTAGACCTGAGGTCTAGAAGACCTGAATTCAAATTCAGCCTTAGACACTTACTAGCTGCGTGACTTTAGGCAAGTCATTTAATTCTGTTTGCCTCAGTTTCCTCATCTGTACAATGAGCTGGAGAAATGGCAAACCATTCCCAGAGTTGGACACAACTGAAAACAACTGAACAATAATGGGAGACTAAACTAAACTACTTCTTTATATTATTATGTTACATCGTATTTTTATCTTAGGTCCTTGTGATAGCTTAAAAAAAGAGGAGTCTCTTTGAGATTCCTAGTACTGCATGCAACAGGCTACTTCTATTCTAGGCACATTCCCTCATCCTGCTTGAAATCACTGATACCTAAAAGCCTCTATGCTAGGAATTTATATTCCCTAGGATGTATTTGTAACATGAAAGTTAGGAAAAATAATCAGACACACCTTGCCCTCGTCCCTATAAAACATCTGGTTCTCCTCCTGCACTATTGAGCAACTGTTTTGTGGGATCATAGGAAAACTACCAAGAGCCTGGAATAATGTAGGCACTATGCTAGGAAGTCTTCCTCTCACAAAATCATTGATCCAATTCTTCATGCCACAGCCTGTAGATTATCTTGTTTAAAGTTCAAATTTCCCTGTGCTTACTGATATTTATCACAGATATGTGGTTTCAGGACCTATCTCACATATGTCCTGAATTTAATCTTCTTCCTTCTTCCAATGACCCTTCTTTATGCATCTAGGTATCTCAAGGTAAGTCACAAATCTGCTTTTGTATGAGTTAAAACGTACTGGCCTCTTACTTTAAGTATTGAAGATCAATCTTCTCTTGTGAAAATCTTGGAGCCCTAAAGATCAGCCCCAGTGGACTAGGAAAGTATTTGTGTTTCAGGAAAAATTTAAAAGTAAGTACAAATCTAGGTGCTGATGAGCTATATTGTAATGGGATTTTATTTTCACTCATACACAGAGACATTTACACAATAATTAGAGACAATATGGAAACAGCACTGAATTTGAGGGTTGTATGGACCTGGGTTTAAATTCCAATTACTTACTATATGTAAATGACTATGGACCAGTCACTTAATTTCTCTCTGTCAAAATTCCTCAGCTGTAAAATGAGGGGGATGGGCCATAAATATGGCTTCCAAAGTCCTGTTCTGCTCTAAATTCATGACCTTCTGATCAATTAAACATGAAATGTTATAAAAGGTAGATTAGATAATCTCTAATGTTTCTCCCAGGGCAGTTTAGATAGTACAGTGGATAAAGTCTAGAGTCGGGAAGATACAGATCCAATCTGGCTTTGGATACTTAGGTGGCTGTGTGATCGTGGGTAAGTCACTTAACCCTGTTTGTCTTAGTTCCTCCTCTGTAAAATGAGCCAGAGAAGGAAATGGCAAATCTCAACTGAAAACTCACTTAACAATAAGAAATATTCAGCAGAAAGCTGGGTATACAAGAATGATATCAGTAGAAAGATTAGGGATAAATATGGAGGCTACTAGGTGGCTGAGTCAGGAAGATCTGAATTCCAAATCCAGCCTCATACACTAGCTGTGTGACTATAAAACTTAACCCCTGCCTATCTCAGATTCCTCATCTATTAATTGGATATTATGATAGCGCTTAACTCTTAGGCTTGTAATGAGGATCAAATGAGATAGCACTTATTATTAATGCTATTATCATCATCAATATATTAATAATTATATGAATTGTTACATAATTATAGAAATGCAAATTGTATAAATATGATGATTCTATGTCTAACCTAATAAATATTATTTAAATACTTATTATTCATGTATATTTGGGAGTCAGGCTCCTTATTATTTGTCCTTCATTCTTGCATCATGAGGATGATGTCTTAACTGGCTGGTGAACGGTATATGAATGGGGCACAGCTTCACAAAGTTGTCAGCCTCACTGGCCCCTCCATAGTCATCAAACTCCAGTGGCAAGACAAAAGTCAAGATGACTGGTGATGGCTCGGGATGCAGTTAGGCTTGTAGAGATGTTAACTGAACCTGGAACAGATGAGAGCCCCAAGGGAAAGAATATATGTAGAAAAAGAAAAGGGTCCTAGGAGAGAGTCTAGGGGAGATATCTATGCTTGAGGTTGTTAGGGAGACAGATGATGATCCCATAAAGACGGTAAGGAGTCCTCAGGTAAGAAGAGGGAGTGAAACCGACGAAGAAGAGATCATTCAGAAAGAGGGGAATCACAAAAGCTAGGGAGAGGTCAAGAAGTGAGAAAAGATCATGTGACTCACAAAGTGCTATCAGATTTGCAAGGACAAAGGGATTACTTCAGTCTGGAGGGCTCAAGGGAGGCTTCATGAAGCAAATGAACTAGGTCTTGATGAAATATCTCAATAGAAGAACTGACATTGCAGGCGAGATAATAGTTTCAGTAAATGCAAGGAAGGATATATTCAAGGAATCACAAGGTTGTCCACTTTGATCAAAGCAAAGGGTACATGAATAGTATAAAAAAGTATAAAATGTGGCTGCAAATGTAAGCTGGTCTTTTGTAACAGTAAACACTGAACATACACAGGTCTGCTATCACTATCTCAGGTTCTTAGATCTGCATTTCTAACGGGGAAGCAACCTTTGAGCTGTCAACAATCAATCAGGGGAAAATGTCAGCACTGAACTTCAGAGAAAATAAAGAGAAATCTAAATGAATAGACAGTGCTTCCAAACTATCTGACAGTATAATCACAAATCAACAGACAGACACAACTGCCTGACCATATATAGTTACCAGACAGGGAAGCATGAATACCTGGGTTTTCAAAGGGGGGGGGGGTGCTACTAAGGTCTTCCCAGAGTACCTGTCTGGGCAAACTAACACTTCAAGTCAGTAAGCCCCAAAGTAAAACCTTAACTCAGTATTTATACCTTTTTTAGAGCCAAAGGGCATCACAACCCTTGACAAGCAGTGCCTCATTAACAAAAGGTGTGTGCCTTCCCACAAATCTCCCTAATCAAACTCCCCTTAATGGGCAGGGCCATTGATGGGTGGGAAAAGATCTTTAATCACATTAAAATGATTAACAATACAAATACATATACTTTCCAGTTAAAGAAACTCTTTCTGTACTTCACTCTTGATTGATTCAATCAGAGGCACATGATTATACTAAAACAAAAAACAGCAAACGATCCTATTTTGCTTGCCATCACACTCCACCCTTCTAGGATCCTTGGTCTTACAATCTAAATGGTCATGAATCCTGGAACAAACAGAGGCATTATACTTCTTGATTATACTAAAATAAAAACAGCAAAAGATCCTACTTGGCTTGCCTTACAGCTGTGTAATCCTGGACAAGTAATTTCACTCTTTTTGCCTAGGTTTCCTCTTCTGTAAAATGAACTGGAAAAGGAAATGGCAAACCACTTCACTATATTTGCTAAGAAAACCCCAAATGGGGTCACAAAGAGTCAGACATGAGTGAAATGACAGAAAAACAAAAAAGATCTGTATGGTTCTTCAAGATTTAGTAAGTACTTTAGGAGAACTCTCTCATTTGAACTTCATAGCAGCCCTACAAGGTCAATACTATAGCTCTTATTAACCCTATTTTATAGATGAGGAAGGAAACTGAGGCTCAAAGTTAACTAACTTGTTTAGAGTCACAGAGATAGTGAATGTCAGAGGCAGGATTAGAACCCAAATCCAACAGCATACAATTTCTCAATATACAATTTCCTTACAAGTTCCTGGACCTAAATTGGCCATTCACAGAGCTTTCTGACATACTTTGCTGTCAAGGACGAAAAGCAATATTTCCATGGGAACGCAACATCAGCTCCGTCTTTGCACTTAAAACTGTGCTATCTATCTATTTCTATGGCACCTATCACCATGGTACCTACTCTGAAAAACACAGGCTAAAAACAGAACATAAGAAAAAAGGAGGGGGTAGATATCACTTTTCCTTGGTTCCCTTTCTCCTTTTACGGCAGTTATTGTACTTGAGTATGGTTCTTGTCTACCCTTTCAGATTCGAGGTTCTAGGTTTTTTCCATCGTATTTTGTTATTAATCCTAAAATTAAAAAGATATAAAACCTGCTTGTAACTGAGAATTCATCGCATTTATATACATTTTTGATCTGGCCTGAGAAGCTAAGGCCCTCATGTATTACTGCAGAGATTTCTAAGGTATCTATATAATCCTCTGCAGAGAATTCACACCACACTTCCTTTCCCTCTAATTTTTTCTCAAACTCACCTGGACCAGAAGAATAGGAAAGGTACAGGTTATCTGTGCTCTTAGCCATAGTGGAGGTCTGGCTAACTCTACATACAAATGAAATCATAAATTTATTTCTGCAGGAAAGATTATCTTTCCTATAAGGGCATGCAAATGCAGGAGTAGGGTAGGGATCCCCAAAGCCAAATCACCTTCATTCCTTGCATAAGTTCTTCCTTAAACAAAGAAAAAATTCTCATATTTCAGCAGATTATTGTCACAATCTCCTCTTGTTCAGTCCCTGACCCTTGGAGAACCCTAGACATGCTGTCCATATGGTTTTCTTGGTAAAGATACTGGAATAGTTTGCCATTTCCTTTTTCAAAGGACTAAGGCAACCAGTTAAGTGATTTGCCCAGGGTCACACAGCCAGCAAGTTTCTGAGGCCAGATTTAAACTCAGATATTCCCGAATCCAGGCCCAGTGCTGTATCCACTGAACCATCTAGCTGCCTCCTCACAACTGCCTACTACCTCTAATAATGAAGACAATTCACAGTCATATAACACTGTGAGGTAGATCATACAAACATTATTAGTCCCATTTCATAGGTAAGGAAGCTGAGGTACTGAGATTCAGAAAAATGAATTAACTTGGCCAGGATCACCCAGCTAGTAAATTCCAGAGCCAGGATTTTTAACATGTCTCCCTAATGTTTCATCTGATCCCATCTGCAAGTCCTGAGTATACTTGCACCCAAAACTGGCTTCAAGATCCTCTTGGTAGTGTTGCTTCCGATATGCAGTCTTAATTGGCTGCCTATCTGTTCTGTGACTCAGTGCTTCATACTTGGCTTACTGAGGAGGTGCAATAGATAGAGGTCTGGGAATCAGGAAGAGCTGAGTTCAAATGTGGTCTCAGATACTTCTGACACTTACTAGCTTTATGACCATGGGTAAGTCACTGAGTTTCTGGCTGCCTCAGTTTCCTCATCTGTAAAATGGGAATAACAATACTACCCACCTCTCAGGGTTACAGTGAGGATAAAATGAGAAATGATTTTTGTTTTGCAAATCTAAAAGCATTATGAGTGCCAGTTATCCTCGATGTTGTTATTAATATCCTATAACGATTTTTAAATCTGATTGCTGACCTAGTTTCTGACCTTGGGTCAAATCTTCTATTCCTACACCTGACCTTCATCCTTAATTCCAATTCTTGTCTGGGTTCCTCCAGTTGTAGTTTCTACATCTATATCTGTATTCCAAAGGGGCCTGTTGTCCTGCTATGATAAACATAACTGACTCATTCTCTTACTAATTTTTCTCCCCTGCCAGTCCCATTAACCAGAATTTGAACTTTAGCCACATCATAAGTTTATGAAAAATAATGCTTTGACTGCAAGTTTCACCAGGAAGTGAGCCTTAGTGCCTCCTAAGTGAAAATTCGAACACTGTCCCTTCCTCTGGAGCACTGGGTGTCTTTAATTGAGGAAGAGCAACTATACATAATGAAGCCTTTGCAATGCTGAAGTAAGTAGGACTCCATTTCCTATATTTAGAATTTCCCTGTTAAAGAGAAGAATGAAAATGACCATGTATAGGCTGTCCTTAGCTCATTCTGCAGCTGAAGCCCGAGGGCAATGACCAACTTTTGGGGCACAGATCTTATCCGGGATTGTCCCAAGAGCTTCAGGCCATTCCCAGACTGGCTTTGGCCCAAAAGATACATGATACAGCAGGCTGGCCTCAGGTCTTCCCAGGAATTCTAATCCATTCCAAGCAGCAAATAGCATCAATGGAAGACAACTACCCAGATTTCTCAGACTGCCTTTTGAGACCCTTTCCCAACTCCCCCTTTTCAGTGTCAATTCACTAATATTTATAACTATTGTTAATAATAATGACACTGTAGGGCTTTAAGATTTACAAAGTATTTTATAGGCATTATCTCATTTGATCCTTACAACAACTTGTGACAAAGAGACTATTTTTTTTCCCAAAAAACATTTATTAAGCACCAGTTGTATGTCATGCTTTGTTCTAAGTGCTGATGATACAAAATATTGGGGTAAAAATATTGTGAGCTTTCAGGGAGCTCACAGTCTATTTATGGAGAAAACAATAAACACATGAAAGGACATAAGGAAAGACTTCTTGTACAACATGGGATTTTATCTCAGACCTGACAAAGCCAAGGAAATCAGGAGGTGAAGCTAAAGAGGGAGAGAATTCTAGACCTGGGAGACAGGCAGTGAAAATGATGAGGCATGGGCTCTGGAACCCTTTGCCCCCCGCAACTTTCCCACATGGCCAAGTAGGAGGACTCTTCCCAGTGTTGACCTGAAAGTTTGGTTAAGAAAAAGGCAAACAGGCTAAATGCATACAGTTTATTCCCTTAAAGGTAGCAGTTACATGATCATGGAGCCAGAAAAACTTCTGACTGTCTGATACAAGAATGACCAGGCTTAAATCTGTTTTAGGACAATCCCAGATGTCTGTGTCCCTCAGATTTATGGTCTCCATATGTGTTTAACTATACCATGAGAAAGGAATTTTCTCAGTGAGACAAGACAATTAACAAAGTAGTGTCAGTTGAATTTTATGATTCCAGGATATCTGAATTTCCTCTCTATAGCATGTCTCTTAAAACAAGATAAAGAAAAAAATCCCACCACTCTGGTTGCAATAATCCTGTCATAAATAGGAAATTTTGAAATTGCTGACATAGGAAAGGGCATTTTTAGAGCAAAGCAAAGCAGTTTGATTGATTAGTTCAGGCTTGGGCACTTATTAAAGTCCAAAATTTATATTAAATGATTATCACCAGTAATCCTTTCAATTGGTCTTTCATTGTGGCTTCATGCCCAAACCTCCAATTCTCTGTTACCTCTAACCTAGCCCAGTCCTTAATTATGTTACCTTCTGATTGTTTCTGCCACTGCCCACCCCTAATTTCATCAAGACCCCTTCCCTATTACCTCCCAGTCACCCCAAAACTACTGGTCACTCCTTGATCACATCCAGATCTAACCTCAGTTATCTTTATAAAAGTTCTGTTTTGCCTCCATTAAAGGGCTCAGATTCTTACAAGTCTGACCAATGCTCAGATTCTTAAAATCTGGTCAAGAGAATGGATATTTCAAATCTTGCCCACCCCAACTGATGTTTAAATAAATCTTGTCTCTGACTAAAAGAAGGGTTGTGTTAAATTCTTTCGAGACCCTTGTTGTTTGCCCTTGAATTTTGGGCACCCCCAGATCTCAACAAAAATGGTCACAGAATGGAGATGTCCTGTGCCAGAAACAGCAAGGGGACCAATGTAACCGTATCACAGAGTATGTATCCCCAATAATCCTTTTCACTGTCTTTTCATTGTGGCCCAACCACACCTGGCCTACCCCAGGCTGCTTGCTACTCCTTAATCCCATCCTGATCTTCCCACAGTCTTTTTCTCTATAAAAGTTATCAGTCCCACCTGCATCAAATTTGCAGGTTTATCAGAAATCTTGCCCCCCCCCCAACCAGTACTGTAATAAAACCTCAGTACTCTGACTGAAAGAAGGCTTGAGTGGTCGAATTCTTTCAAAGCAGACCTGCTCTGTATACCCTTGCATTTCAAAATTCCCAGCACTCCAAACTGCAGCAAGACCACTTTAGGAAAGGTAAGAGAGGAGACTGAAAAGGTACTCAAGGGAAAGGCAAGGAGGGACTATGGTAAAGAGGATAGAGAGCCAATGTTAGAACAAATATTATGCTGGTTTAAATCTCTCCTGAGATACCTATTTAGGATGTCCTATGTGACCTTGGGCAAATCACTTAACATTTCTTATTCTTTAAAAAATTTTTAAAAATATTTTATTCATTTGTTTTTAGATTTTAACATTCACTTCTATAAGATTGAGTTCTAAATTTTCTCCCCCTCCCCGAGATGACATACAGTCAGAGACTATTGTGAATCCTATTTTAAAGATGAAGAAACTGAGAATGAGAGATATTAAATGACTTGCCCAAGGTAACATGGTTGGTAAGGCACTAAAATGAGATTCAAGCCATTCCTTGTTACACGAAAGGAAACAAATATCTATTAAGTACCAACTATATGCCAAGGGGCAGCGAGGTGATGATAGAGTGGCAGTCCTGGATTCAGGAGGACCTGAGTTCAAATCCAGTTTCAAACATTAACTAGATCTGTGACCCTAGGCAAGTCACTTCACCCTGTTGCCTCAGTTTAATCACCTGTCAAATGAGCTAAAGAAGGAAATGGCAAACCCCTCCAGTATCTTTGCCAAGAAAACCTCAAATGGGGTCACAAAAAGTTAGATGTGACTGAAACTGTTGCAGTCTAGGGGTTCTGGAAACCCTGAAAGTCAAGGACAAAAGACACAGATCCTGCCTTGAAAGAATTCCACTCAAGCTTTCTTTCAGTCAGAGACAAGGTTTATTAAAACACCAGTTGGAGAAGAATCCTAGTGAGTGTACACTATTGGCCAGATTTTAAGAATCTGAGCAATTTGGTAGATGAGAAAGAGCTTTTTTAAAGTGTGGCCAATAGCTTGGGGTGCCTGGGAGGTAACAGAGAAGGGGTCTAGATGGGATCAAGGAGTGGTGGTCTAAGGTGGTGCCAAATGCAGACAGAGGGCCACAATGAAAGGGCAATTAGACTATACTGGTGTGGGCCCAGTGCCTTAAGTCAGAGACTTGATTTGAGGATCCTTTTGGATCCTTTTCCTTTTTGGGGTCCAGATCCCAAAGACATAGTTTTTCCTTTTAGGTTTCAGGTTCAATCCCCATCAAAACAACTCAATAACTTTATGTCAAGCATTGTGCTAATTCTTTTCGCCAATACTACCTCATTTGATCCTCACAAACAGCCCTGTGCAGCCGGTGGAATTACTATCCCCATTTTACAGTTGCCCAGGGTTACACAGCTAGGAAGTATCTGAGATCAGTTTTGAACTTGGGTCTTCCTAACATCCACTGCCCTCTCCAGCTACCACTGGGAGGCATTGTTACACAGTAGAAAAAGCAATGGTACAGCATTCTATTCCTTATGCCATGCTATGGTTGTTCAATCATGACAACATTTGAGGTTTTATTGGCAAAGATACTGCAGTACTTTGCCATTTTCTTCTCCATCTCATTTTACAGATGAGGAAATTGAGGTAAACAGGGTTACCTGACTTGTCCAGGGTCACACAGCTACTAAGTGACTCAGGAAGAAGTCTTCTTGATTCCAAGGCCCAAACTCTATCTATTGCCCCACCTAGCTGCCCCAAGTGACATAGTAGAAAAAACAATGGCTTTGGAGTTAGAAGATGTGAGTTGACTGAATGAAGTGGGTGGATAGGATGACCTCTAAGGTCTCTTCCAATTCTAAATTGATGATGCCTATGATCATTCCTGTATCAGTATGCTTTAAAAACTTACAAAATGTAGATTGGATTGCTAAATTTGTTTACTTTGTTTATATATATTTTTCTTTCTTCCAAGACAGCATTTAATAGAAGGGGTGAAGAGACTTAAGTGCTGTGACAGAAAAAGAAGAGGCAACGTTAACACTAAAAAAAAAAAAAATGCACAAAAACCAAAGCCTACCAACTCTTTTATCTCTAATCTCAAGTTCTTCTGCCAATACTGGAAGGTATGTATGTAAGCCTCCTCCTCTCCCTATCTCCTTCTCACTCTCCAACCACCTTGGAAGCAGTTTTTGGACCTGACATTTCAGGTCCTAGTAGGTCAGGCACCTAGAAGCCTGTCTTGCACTCAGACTGACGCTCTGAGTTTTTCGGTCCAGTGCCTGCGCTCAAGGTCATGGATCTGGGCACACCCTCCAAAACATAGACAAGGAAGGATGCCCTATTAGTAAGTGTATACCCAACTCTCTCAATTCCCTCTGCGCTAGGGAATTAGGAAAATGTCAATTATTTTTTTTCTCTGGGTTTTTTTTTCAAGGTTTACACCCACATCCTCCCTTAGGGAGGGAGGGACTTCCAACCCCTGGTCTGTAATGGGTCAATCTTCAATCCCCAAAAATTCGCCTTTGGGTTGTTTTTTACAAAATTGGAAAAAATTTAGCTTCCCTAACGAACTTAAAAAAGAAAAAGTTGGTGCTCTTTTGCAACACAGTTTGGCCTCAGTATGACCTGGAGGACCACGAAGTATGGCCCATTTTCAGGACTTTACAATGTAATACTCTTTTACAATTAGAGTTATATTTTCACCCAGAAGGAAAATGGATAGAAATACCCTACATAATGGCCTTCGTCAAGCTCTCTGAGAACCCCGGGCCACGGGGTAAATTGAATGTTTTGAATGATCCCCTTTTTATGGCCCCAGGGTCTTAGCTCCATCTCCTTCTTTGCCTCTGTTCCCACCATTCCCAACTCCTACCCCCTTTCCAATCTCCCCTGAGCCCTTCTCCTGCTCCCCAACCTCCTACTGCTCCCCTACCTCCTCCCCTAAGCCCTCCTGCCACTCTCCAACCTCCCTCAACCTTACTGCTTTCCAATACCTCCCCCTCCTTGGCCATCCCTTCTTTCCTTTGGTTTCCCTTTCCTTTTTCTCTACTCCAACTCCCCTCGATTCCTGTCTCATTTACTTACCATGACTCCTATCCCATATCTCCCCCCTGCTCAGTTCCCAGCCATGGATCTTGCTGAGGTGCCTCCCTCTGCAGTCCCTCTCCCTGGGGCAACACCCACTCCAGCCTCAGGTCCCACTCCCACAGAACTCCCTGGGGTATCTCCTCCTCTGACCCCTTCCCTTCCTTAGGTGTCATCGGATCTTTCCCCTTGCCAGCCAGATACCCAGATCCTGCAGCTCAAACCAATTAAGTCAGCATTTCCCAGCCCCTCCCTCATGAAACTGGGACTTCCTATCTCTCTAATCAAGCCCCTACCCCCACAGGGCCTTCAAGGGTTTTCTCCCTGAGGGAAGTGCCGGCCTCCCCTAGTGGGACCATTACAGTGCATGTGACATTTTCCATCTTAGACCTCATTCAGATTAAAGAGAAACTGTGGAGATACTTGGAAGACCCCACTAAGTTTACTGAGGATTTTAGGGACATATCCCTACAATTTGAGCTTTCTTGGGGTAATTTGCATATCTTCTTCTCTGCCTGATCTACTACTGAGGAGAAGAAGACTATATGGGAGCAAGTCCAAAAGTTTGGGGATCATTTGGCTAGTGATGATCCCACAAAATACCCCCCAGGAGCAGCTGCTGTTCCCACTAGTGACCTAGAATGGATTATCAGAAGAGTGAGGATAGAGGAAAGAGAGACCATATGGTAATTTCCCTATTAGAAGGCCTGAGAACCGCATTTCAAAAGCAAGTAAATTTTCAAAAAGTTAGGGAAATTACTCAGAGAAAAAAGGAAAATCCTGCCCTTTTTCAAGACCACTAGTAGAAGCTATTGAAAAACATACAAATTTGGATCCTGACTCCATAGAAGGGGCAGCATTCCTTAGTATGTATTTTATTAATCAGTCTGCCCCAGATATTAGGAGAAAACTGCAGAAATTGGCAATGGGACCCCAAACACCTCAGGTTCAATTACTGGAGACAGCCTTTAGAGTCTTCAACAACAGAGACCTAGTCAAAGAAGAGGTAAAAGGGCACAGAGACAGGGCTAGAGATAAAGAACATGCTCAATTCTTGGCTGTTAGCATAGCCAGGAAAAGACCCAGGGAGTACCCCTCCAAGGCGCCAAATGGAGGAAGGCTGGCTACTTGGGCAGTGGGGAAACCTGCCTTTGAGGCCACAAGTAGGGTCACTGGTCCAAGGAGTTTCCCTCTAGAATGCCCCCTTGGAGGAAGCCCAAACACTTGGGCAGTGGGGAAGCCTGCTTTTGATGTCACCAAGAGGGTCACTGGTCCAAGGAGTGCCCCTTCAGGGTGCCTCCCTAGAGGGAACCCCAGGAACTATGGAACTGTGCCCATGTGACCAGAAGGGACTTTGCAGGAAGGATTGTCCTCAAGGTTGGAAAAGTGGTGGAGCTGCCCCCCAGTACCCTGTCCTCCAGTCTTCTCAAGACTCAGAAAAATGGGTAAACCTGGGGCTTGGCAGCACTCCCACTTTCTCCATCTCTCTGCCAAGCCCTGGGAAAAAATTGAGGCTGAAGGTAACATTGCCCACTTTAACTTGGCTAAATTCTTTGTTTTAACTAATTACTCTAGCCCTACCTGCCGCTTGACCCCTTGGGTCACAGGCATTGGAGGGGAAACTAAGGAATGTCTGCAGCCTACTAGAGGGTCTGTTGTTTAAACACTCCTTCTTTATGCCCTCCTCTAGCTCTGCCTCATTGCTGGAAAGGGACTTGATGATGAAATTGGGGAGCCAATTTTCTCTAGTTAAACCTCCCATCTACCTTTTCCCTCTCTTCATTAGATCTCCACAGGTTCACTTGAAGGTGTGGGGAAACAGTCAAATCAATTGTTTGGGATCTGGGAATTCCAGGGCAAGCTACTTCTGCCACTCCAGCCGGGGTTATCCTCCCAGACCCTAAAGTGTTCCCCCAACCTAGCCAGTATCTGATTAAACCTGAGGCCTGGGAAGGACTACAACCTTTAATTGAAAAATTCCTTAAGTATAAAATCCTTGTCCCTCATTTATCTCCATGCAACACTGAAATCCTTCTGGGAACAAGGCCTAATGTAGAATATGGAAAGGTTTAAGATCTCAGGGCTGTTAATGGAGCTGTTATTCCAATAGGCCCCAACCCATACACTATACTCACTCAGATTCCTGGGGATTTCTGTATACCTTTCTATGTAGACTTACAATTTATTTTTTCCTTTGAATGGACTCTTCCTGAGGAGTTAAGTGTCCCAAGGGTTTCCAGATAACCCTCATTTACTTGGCCAGGATTTGGGGAGATATTTAAGGGACCGGAAACTAGCAGATTGTAGCTTAATTCAGTATGTGGATAATATTCTTATTTGTAGCCCCACCCAGGCGGGTTCGTTGGCTGCTGCCACAGAAGCCCTTAATTTCTTGGGCATTCAAGGCTATAGGGTCTCTGAATAAAGTCCAGATGGCATGCCATTTCATAAAGTATCTGGGCCATGAACTCATGCCCACCTCTCTCTCTTTAACCTCTGAGAGCAAAAAGACTATCCCTGTTGTAACCACTAAGAAACAACTTTGAGCTTTTTAGGTAGGACAGGATTTTGTAGACTCTGGATTTCTGATTTTGGTTTTATTGCTAAACCCCTTTATGACTCTACTCACAGCCCTAACTCAGACCAGGCTAAAGCTTTTGAGACTTTGAAAACTAAGCCTGATCTAGAAAAATCATTCACTCCACATGTTCATGAAAGGAGAGGACAGTCTTAACTCATACCTTAGCACTTGACCTAGCTGATGTTTTTATTTATTCAAAATATGGGGCGGAGCCAAGATGGCGGAGTAGAAAGACTCACCTAAGCTAGGTCCGAACCCACAGCCCATGGATTTCCTGTGGGGGGAACTCCTGACAAGTTCTGGAGCAGTGGAGGCCGCGCAGGAACGCAGTGAGGGAGATTTCCGTTGCAGAGAGCCCTGAAGAACCGACCGCGGAGGTACCCGGACACGGGAGCGGAGTCCTGCCCTGCGGAGCGCTCCCCTCCCCCGCCCCGGCCATGCGGCGCTGAGAGGAGCCAGCGGGGCCCAGCAGGCGGCAGGGACCTGAATCTCCGGGCGGTCGCGAAGGTCCCTCCACACACAAACGCACA
>CM053774.1:39847817-39894024 GCA_028658325.1 Potorous gilbertii
GCCCCCCCCCCCCCCCCCGCCACCCCCATGATTGTTGCAGGAAAATCTATTCCCTTTACCTTCATAGAGATAAACAATGGAGGAATCCTTGAACTCCTAGGGGATAACATCCTCTTGCCATATAATCTGGAAATTTTCAGTCAGCTTTTGTATGAGCAATGGTCCCCCTACCTTGTAAATCTCAGCTGGAATAGAATCAGCACCAGGTGCTTTGCCATATGAAAGAAGCCTAATGGCCCTCAAAACCTCTTCTTCAGTTGGAAGTTCAGCTAAGGAGGGATTGACTTCAACCTGAGGGAAACAGCCAATGGCCCCAGCATTGACTGATGATGGTCTGTTGAGAACACTATGGAAGTGTTCAGCCCATCTCTCTAGGATCATGTCCTTATCACTAATCAATGTGGTTCCATCAGCCCCGAATAGTTGTGATGACCCATACGTTTCTGGTCCCTAAATAGCTTTCAGGGAATCATAAAAGCACTTTGGATTGTTACTATCAGCATAAAACTGAATTTCATCTGCCTTCTTACTGAGCCAGGAATCCTGCATCTCTCTAAGCTTTGCTTGTACTTTGCTTTTGATGGAATTAAATGCTCCCTTCTTAGAGGTGGATAAACATCCTGCTGGTATATCCTGTGGAGTTCTCATTTTTCATTCAGCAGATTCTGAATTTCCCCATCATTTTCATCAAACCAGTCTTGGTGTTTGCGAGTGTTCTGACTCCGATGAGCAAATGCCGTGCTATACACCAAATCTCTGAAAGCTCCCCACTCCTTTTCTATTCCACTGTTGCCAACTGTGTGTCGGCTCAACTTTCCCTCCAAGTTAGCAACAAACTATTCACACTCAGAGAAGTGCTCTAATCTAATGGGGGAGACAACATGCAAACAAATATATACAAAGCACTTTATATAAAGAATAAATAGGAAACAATTAAAGGAGTGAAGGCACTAGAATTAAGAGGGATTGGTGAAATGCTCTTGTAAAAGATGGGATTTTAGTTGGGACTTAAAGGAAGCTAGGAGAGACAGCTAGGTGGTGCATTTGCTGTGGAGTCAGAAGGACCATAAATTCAAATCCAGCCTCAGACACTTACTAGCTGTATGACACTGAGTAAGTCACTTAACCCAAATTGCCTCAAAAACAACAACAAATAAAGGAATCCAGGGAGGTCAGTAGATACAGTTGAGGAGAGAGAGCATTCCAGGAATTAGGAGCAGCCAAAGAAAATACCTACAACAAAGAGATGGAGTATTTCATTGGCAGATCAGCAAGAAGCTAGCATCACTGGATCAAAGAGTATGTGTGAGGGAATAAGGTGAAGAAGCCTGGCACAGTAAAAGAGGATTTACATTTCATCGTGGAAGAAGTAGGGAGCCACTGGAGTTTACTGATCAGGGGAATAATGACATGGTTAATTAGTCCTGCTTTAGGAAAATCACTTTGGTGGCTGATGGGATTGGAGTGGGTAAAGATCTGTGGCAGGCAAACTGACTGGTAGGTTATTGCAATAGTCCAAACATTAGGTGATAAGGATCTGCACCAGAGTGGGTAGGTGGTAGTATCAGATCGAAGAAGGGGGGCCAACTTGCAACAGCATGGGTAAAATTGACAGACCTTGGCAACAGATTGGATGGGGGATGGTGGATAGGGATGTGAAAGACAGAAGAGTTGGAATAATAGCACATGCTGCCTATCTAAGAGCATAAATCTTAAAGTATTATAAAAAAGTGAGTTTATAAAATTATGGAATTTTGGAGTATCCAAAAAAATGAAACTCATCTACCACACACCCCACAACTAGTAACCTAGTGGCTACCTATTATTTCTAGAATCAAATATAAGCTACTGTTTTGGTGCTTGGGGTTTAGTTTTGGATTTTTTTTAAAAAAAATTTTGTTGTTTGCATCTAAAACATTTCACAACTTGGTTCCTTATTATCTTGCCAAGATATCGTTCCTATCTTTTTACTCCTTTCCTCTCACTCTGTGATTCAGCCTGAAATGGACGAACTGAGAATAATTCACAGGCAAAATTAATTAGGAATTTCAAGAGCGTCATTTATTAGCCAGGCTGGAGGCTGCCTCATGGGAAAACCCAGAGGAGACAGCCCCAAACTGAGGTGGGTGTGTGCATTTTAAGCATTTTGGTGCTTCTCAGTACAGCCTCGCAGTTTCTACAACAAACATAGTCCTGACAGGGCAGGCGGGGCTTGCTGCTACGCAAGAACCCCCAAACAGAAGATGGTTGTCAGGGTGCTGTTGGGCAGAGGACCCCAACAGAGAAGAGGTGCCAGGAGAGGGATCCAATCAAAGACTGGTTGTCACAGTTGTCAGGAAGGGAGGGTGCTCAGCAGAAGGTGGTTACCTGGCAATGGGGGTCTAATGGGTTGTTACCATGCAAATGGGCTAAACAAAAAATGACTGTTAACAATTTATCAGATATTTCACAACCCAAAGGGGAATAACGTTTTCACAAGGGCCCAGCAAAAATCTGTTACTAGGCAGATTATCCAACCCTGCCCAGTAACCTAACAGATATCTCTCAACCTAGGGGCCCAGGGAGGAATAATGTCCACTTCAAGCCATATGGTGTTATAGGAGAAATATCTCCTCTCTGAGTTCATGTAGCAGGTAACTGCTGCCAAATACATGGTAACCACAATGCAGAAATTGTGGAGGTAAAGACCCAGGTTTCATTATTATGCTCATGCATGGGTTCAGACCTCAGAACAATCACGAGGATTCTGACGAGGCTTCTTATAGGCAAAACTACATCATCATGACAGAGAAAAAAACTCTTTTACATACTGCAATCTTGTATATTCTCAGAGCAGCTAGGTGGTGAAGTGGAAAGAGTGTTAGGCCTGGCTGGAAGACCTGAGTTCAAATTTAACCTCAGTCACTTACTAGCTGTGTGATCCTGGGCAAATCACTTAACTCTCTGTCTCAGTTCCTCATCTATAAAATGAGCTGGAGAAGGAAATGGAAATCTAATATCTCTGCCAAGAAACCCTCCCCAAAATGGGGTCACAGAGTATCAGACACAACCGAAATGAATGAACAACCACCAAGTCAAAATAATAATTGCCCTGTTTGCGAAACACTTTGTAAACCTTGAAATGGTATGAGAATGTCACACATTATACATGGTAATCTGATATAACTGTTTACAATGTATATATCTATATCTACATAGAGCATTTCCTTACAAAGAGCAAATATAGCGGCCTACACTCCAGTATCTTTGCCAAGAAAACCCCAGATGGGGGTCACATAAAGTCGGATATGACTGAAACAACTGAACAACATATAATGCTCCTCACATGTAATGCTTCATCTCTGTGTCCCATGCCTAGGAGACTCTCTCTTCTTACTACTTCAGTCTTCTTAAATTCAAGACTTCAAGTGCTACCTTATGTAGCACATTCTCCTCCAAAGTTACCCTGTATCTATGTGGTATGTATCTTATATCTATAACCAAAAAGCCTTTGATACAAGAGAAATGATGAAGGAAGTTGAAATTTGGTGGGTCACAATGGAACCTTTTGGATTTGCCATTGTCAGAATGAGTCCCAGAACTCCTAATACAGTACTGGGTGGCAGATTCAAAGCGGGAGGAACAGCAGCAACACAGAGGCAGGCTGTGGACTGGTGGTTGGTTCAGCAAGAGCTTTGAATGAGAACCTGGCCTCCATCTGTGAGGCTACTTGAATCTTTCTCTCTGTTACCATAATTTTGTGTTTCTACAATTGCCCAAGAAGAGGGTGTGGTTAGAACAAATTAGAACTTGAATAAGAGAAAGGACAGGAAATGTTTAATTTCCTGCTTCCTCCCTCTCAGCCTGCAGACATTTTCTACACAATTTCTCTATTTCTTTAAGTTGTTCCTGGTTCCTGGTTTTTTAATTTTAATAAAGTTACCATAAATCATACATTTCAAGTGATCTGTGTAGTCTTGATTGTAAACAGGGTACTGTGGTGGAGAGGGCCAGCGTATAGCTCAGCTTAGTACAGAAAGAGGAAGACAGAGATCTGACCTCTTTGTCTAAAATAGCTACTTTTGGGACTCTGTTCAACAACAGTTTGAGAGTGGAAAAAGAGTATGACAGGGCTGTATATTGTCACCTTATATACTTAACTTATATGCGAGCACAACATGTGAAATGCCATGCTGGATGAACCAAAAGTCAGAATTAAGCTTGCTGGGAGAAATATCAACAGTCTCAAATACGCAGAGGACAGCACTCTGATGGCAGAAAGTAAAGAAGAAATAAAAAGCCTCTTGATGAGGATGAAAGTGAAGAATGTAAAAGGTGGCTCAAAGCTTACTTAACATTAAAAAAAAAAAACAAACTAAGATCTTGGTACCAAGTCCCATCAATTCCTGGAAAATACAGGGAAAAGAAATGGAAGCAGTGTCAGATTTCATATTCTTGGGCTCAAAAATCACTACAGATGGTGGCTGCAGCCATGAAATGAAAGAACACTTGCTCCTTGGAAGGAAAGCTATGGCAAATCTGGAGAGCATACTAAAAAGCTCACAAAAATTTGTATAGTCCTAGATAAGGTTTTTCCAGTAGCCATGTACAGCTGTGAGAGTTAGACTATAAGGAAAGCTGAGTGCCAAAGAATCTGTACTTTTGAATTATGGTGCCAGAGAGTCCTTGGACAGCAAGATTAGTCAATACTTAAAGAAATTAATTTGGGCTGTTCACTGGAAAATCAAATACTACAGCTGAAATTTAAATTCTTTGGCCAAATAATGAAAAGACAGGACTCAATGGAAAAGACCCTGATGTTAAGGGCAAAAGAAAAGGAGACTAGAAGTTGAGGTAGATAGATAGTATCATGGAAACAACAAACACGAACTTTGGCAGATAGTGGAAGTATACCTTCCGGATGTGCCATGGTCCACAAAAAGTCAGACAATTAATAATGGTGTTTTTAATTATTAATAGTTTTTTATACTAAATTTAATTTAATAACTTCTGATAAGCTCAAAAAAAAAGACAAATATATTTTTTTTTCTGTTCTTCAGGCTTAAAACACCATAAGCCAGATAGCTGTGATGGTCTGGTGAGGAGTCAAGGCCACTCTTCCCCCTTAGAACCCAGTTGTTGCTGTTTTATTTTTTTTCCTGGAGCACATCCAGTGACTGTAGTAGCTCCATCCACTAAAAAGAGAAAGGCATTTTGGGAAAAGTAATTATACTCCCAAATTCTAACAGTGGAAGTCAGAGAAATGAGAATGTGTCTTTCCCCTTCTACTTTCAGACAATGACATGTTGGTTATATACCTATATCATCACCACAGTCATAATCATCACTGTCATCACAGTATAGCACTTTAACGTTTGCAAAGCACTTTATATAGATGCCTTCCCCGCTTAGAACATTAGCTTTTTGAGAGCACAGACTCTCTTCTTTGTATTTCTAGCATTTAATATAGTACCTGGCATGTTGTAATCACTTAATAAATGCTTGCTGATTGATTAATGCTCTATAGAATCATGCATCATGATGATGAGACTCAAGGCTATCCTTTCCTACCACAAATAACAATTTTTGTGGCTCTTGTGGATAAAAGTCAACGTCTTGAGCTTTACCAATAGTCCAAGGGGACTTGTAGACATGGTCAAATAGGGAGGACAGGGAGGTGATAATACTTTCATCATAGACAATGAAGGAATCCAAAAGGGATGAAAATTAATAATTTGATCATATATGTAACCTTCCAACCTGACAGAGGATAGAAAATCTATAGCAATATGCAAGTCTGATCTTCATATCAGCTGATGAGGAAGTCATCATTACAGTGCCACAGAACCATCTAGTCAGCACTTAGAATGTTAGCACAGGAAACAGTGACAGGGTCTAGAGGCAAGAATGGAATCCGTGACATGTTAAACTGGAAGGAATTTTGGAGATCACTTAATCCAACCCTCTCATTTTAAGAATAAGGAAGCTGAGGCTCAGAGTGAAACAGGTTGAGGTTTCCGACCTTTTTTTGTCTGTTCATTAAGTCAGTTAAACTTCTACAGGAAATGTGTGTAATAACCTTTTTCTTAACGTATTTCTAAAAATAACAATAATAATGAACATTCATGTAACACTTTAAGATTTACAGAGTGCTTCACATAACACCTTATTTGGTCAGTAGCCCTGTGAGGTGGGGGAAGGGAAGGAAATCAGCCTTTATTAAACACCCACCACGTGCCACTGTACAGCAGCTTTACAAACATCATCCCATGTAATCCTGACAGCAACCCTGTAAGGTGAGTGCTGTTATCATTCCCATTTTACAGCTGGGGAAACTAAGGCTGACAGAGTTTAACTGACTTATCCAGAGTCACACAGTTAGGGAGCATTTGAGGTAAGGTGTAAATGGAGGTCTTCCTGCCTCTGCTGCTTATTGGGGAGGGAAGGGCATCAATAGCTTTTTGTGAAAAGGTCAAATTGAAGCTATTGAAAATTATATGCTATGTCCTTGTCTCCGCTTTAGTCTTTCTTTTAATATAGTTTTGGTCTTTGATATGACACGGTAATAATGTGACTCCACACAGGCAGCTGACTCAGAAATGACCCCACAAAATCTTACTCTGATTAGTTATCCTGGCATGGATGAGGAAGTTATGCCAGGAGAGCATAAGCTTTAGGAGGCTCAACCAAGCTAGAAAGGCTTCAAGTATGGTGCTTGCAACAGGCTGAGTCTACTGTCCAAGAAGCAGAGAGAAGCACATCACCAGGATGACCACTAAGTAATGAATTAATTGGCCAAGAAAACCCATGAAACTTAGAAAAATACAAAATGGCCCTAAGTGCTAGGCAGTTTCCCTCCATTTCTATAGTGGAAGAAGAGAAAAATGGCAGAGAAGTCATACATCACACCTATAAACTATAATAGTTAAGAGTCTGAATGTGAGACTCCTGTTCAATGAATTGATGAACCTGAGAAACTGAACGCTATCAATGCTAAGTTTCTTCTTAGAAATGAAACCAGAAGATAGAAGACACTTGAAAGTAAAGAGAAGGATGATAGCTCATGGGGTCTCCTTGGAGAGGTGCTCATAATGCTAATGATGACGATGACAGCTGACATTTGTAGAGAACTGTAACGGATGCGTGTTGATGGATACATCCAAAGGCAACACAAAACTTCATTCCATAGGATACTCAGCCATGTTGTCTCACAGTTTTCAAGTTTGGCATAAGCAAAAAGACTACCACATCAAAAAGATAATCATAGTTTATGTGCCAACCTCTCTTACGGATGGGAAAGAAGTAGAGAAATTCTATGAATAACTCAATGACACTTTCCAAAGGCAACGTTAACTTTAAAACTTTGTCACTCCAGTATAAAAAAGCTGGCATGCAGAGGATAGAGAAATAAATGCTGGAAAACATGAATCCAGATTAGGAAAAAAGATAAAGGTATAGGCCTAGTTTACCCAGAAGCTGTATAACATATTATGAATACTTCCATTAAAAGTTCCTAGACATGGCAGGCACTTAACATGAGCAAAAAAAAAAAAAAAAAGGGAAGGGAAGGGGATTGATAGGCTAGAAACTACTGATCTGGGAGTTATTTTCTGGACCAACTGTCAGGTAACACACAAACTACTGTTTTTTGACATTATGGGACACTTTAATCAGAGACATTCAGGGATAGCATGAAGTAGTGGGCAGAGCAGCTAAACTGACCTCTTTTCAAATCGTGCCTCCCTAATACTTACCTAGCTCTGTGTAGTCTTGGGCAAGGACATTAATAATTGTGAGCCTCCATGTCCTCATTAGCAAAATGGGGTAATAATTCCAGTAGGACCTACTTCACAGGGTTGTTGTAAGGTTCCAAAAGGCCAAGGAGCTAAAGTGCTGAGTAACCCTTAAGCACTCTACAGATATTAGTTACTGTGGTTATCACTGTCCCCATCATCGCTGTTTTATCACCTGAACTCTGCTTCCAAGTACGGCGTGGGGGGAGACCAAGGAGAACAATAACGTATGATCACGCATGGGCTATATAACTTCCCTGAATTGTCTCTCGTTTTATGCTGTAAATGGAGGGCTATCTAGAGCCAGTTTTAATATCATAACATTGTGTTCTGGGAGTACTCAGTCAATGCTTGTGGATGGATTCTTGGCTGCACCTGATATCACATGACAGGGGTGTGTAGCATCGGGGAGAGTTCCTGGCTCCTCCTCAATTCTTCATTTAATACACTGGCTCCCCTACAACTTCATCCCAGGCTACCTATTGAAAGCAAGCCCAGAGTGAAGGTGACTACTCTGCTTTTAGCCATTCACTTTGAATCTTTTCTGCAAGCACACAGATGGGGTAAGTAACTTGCTCAGTTCAGTCAGTCAACAAGCATTTACTAAAGGCTTACTATGTGGTCATGTGGCTAGAATATGGCAAGTGTAAGCTGTCAGATAACAAATTTCACTTTCTTTCACTTGTGACCTTCATTCTTGCCCTGGCAAGGGCCAAGAACTGGCCCCAGTGCAAGTATTAGGAAGGGAGAAAAGGGGGAGAGACCAAGTACTCCAGAGAATGACAGATTATTTTGTCCAAATCCATTTTGCCAGATCCTGAACCAACAGGTGTTACAACTTCAACCTCCTTTCAAACTAAACTGTAATACAAGATGTGACCTAAATTTGGAGTGACTTTGAAAGAAAGATGAGTCACTGAAATCCACCCTGATAAGCAGTCTGCTAACCCAGAAGGATATGATCTCCCGTGATCCTCTCTGCTTTCAGCCTCTCTGGCCCCGAGGGACCTCAGAGACTGGGGTGTTTCTTTAAATTGCAGAGGCAGAACTGGGCAGTTGCCTACCCTTCCAACTTAGGTTCCGTTTCATACAGCAGAACTAGGGCTCGTAAACAGGTCCCCTCTTTGTTCTCTAGGTCTTGCAGAATGCCTACTCCACTCAGAAAGGAATAAGAGCTCCTTTTCTTCTGATGGCCTGACCCATCTGTGTGTTATATAGAGTTACAATTCAACAAGAGAAGAGCAGCCTCTAATGATAGCAGGTCACAATGGCTCTCTTCAGTAACAGGTTTCTCTGGTCCCGTGATTTGGAGACAGGCCTCCTGCAGTCTCATAGTCAGCCGGACTGTGCTCTTAAAGGGTCAGTAGATGAGAACCTCAATTACTTCTGTTGCCTACGGTGTTTTCTCTTATATACACAGACATACACACAGACACAGACACACAGACACACACACCCCTCCTGTCTACCCACAACACTGGTCTCTTCCTGGTTCTCCAAGCAGACAATCCATCTCCTGCCTCTGTTCATCTGCCTTGGCTGTGCCCCATACCTGAAGTGCTCTCTCTCCACATCTCTGCTTCCTACTTCCTCTGATTCCCTTTAAGTCCACACCTCCCCACCATCACTTATTGATATTTTCAATGTAGATCATAAGTATTTAAAGACCACCATCCTTTGCCCTACCCCTTTCAAAATTCTACTTTCTATAGGAAACCTTTCACTGATTATCTCCAACTTTTCTAGTACAGAGCTTGTTTGTCTATAGTGGTTTGTGCGTTGTCTCCCCCTCAGACGGGCAGGGACTATCTTTGCCGTTCTTTGCATTTCCAGTGCTTAGCACAGTGCTCTGACACTGTAGGCACTTTTTACTGTCTGACTTCACACTGCCATCTCAGTCTGACTTCACACTGCCATCTCAGAAATCAGGAAGATGTGGTTGGCAATAACTCTGAATAGGTATATCACTTCTGTTCCCCATAAAATGGGGATATTAATAGTATCTACTGATTTACATAAAGGAAGCCTTCATGAAAAGAACTTTGCAAACTTGAAAGGTCTGTGTAAAAAAAAAGCCACCAACATCACCTCCCATCAGTCACAGGCTCATGGAATTTGAGCTGGAAGGGTCTTTTTTGGATATTTTTTTATTTTTTTCAACAATCATTTCTTATGCTTGTACCATGTATCAGGCACTGTGCTAAGGGCTTTACAAATATCTCCTCTGAGTCTTATAACAATCCCAGGAGGTACTGTCATTGTCCCAGCTTACAGTTGAGAAACTGAGGCAAACATAGGGTAAGTGACTTACTCAAGGTCACACAGCAAGTACCTGAGGCCAGATTTCAACTCTGGTCTTTCTGACTTCAAGTCCAGGGTTTGGTCGTGTCCCCTAGTTGTCTCTGATACACCCTTTTGATTTTGCAGATTTAGAAACAGACATACAGAGGTGAAGTAATTAATTTCCCCAAAGTCACAGCAAGATTTGAAGCCTGATCTCCTGACTCTATATGCAGTGCTTTTTCTATAATGTAGCCTGACATAGTCTGAGAGGAGGCTGCATCTTCAGTTGGTTTTTCCCTTGGTGCTTTCTGAAAAGAGGTATTTTAATTTAGTACTTGGCTCTTTGTGACTCAGGAGGAGGCCCATGGAGATGAATACCTTTATCCACAGAAAACTGAATAATGCTTCGATGAATAATAACTCACATTTATATAATACTTTCTGGTTCAGAAAGAGGTTTTTTCACAAAAAGACTGTGAGGTAGAGGCAGTGCAAATATCATCAACCCTATTTTTATATATAAGGAAACTCTAGATTCAGAGGGGGTTAAAGGACTTATCCAAAGTCAAACCACTAGCACCTTTCTCCCAGGGTTGCTGTGGAGGATCAAATGAGATAATATTCAGCAAGTGTTTTGTATATTTTAAAGCACTTTCTCTGTCTCTTTATATACGTTTATGCATGTGTGTGTGTGTGTGTGTGTGTGTGTACATAAGCTGTCATTATTATGAACCCCTGTAGAGTGCCAGGCCTTGAATCAGAAAGATCTGAGTTCCAATGTGTTCTTAGATATATACTAGCTGTGAGACCCTGGGCAAGTCACTTAACCTCTGTTTACCACAGTTTCGTCATCTGTAGAATGCAGATAATAACAATAGCAGCTACATAGGAAAGTTGTCAGGATGAAATGACATAATAATTGTGACGTGCTTAGCCGAGTGCCTGGCACACAGGAGGTGTCAGATTATCAACTCCGAATCCTGTAGTCTTTCCACTATATACGCTGGACCCTTCTAGCAGGTAGGTGGTACAGCAGACAGAGCGCTGGGCCCGGAGGAAGAAAACCATGAGTTCAAGTCTAGCCTCAGACATTTACTAGCTATGTGGGCCTAAGGAACTCTTTAGCCTCTGTCAGCCTCAGTTTTTCATCAGTAAAATGGGCATAGTAACAGCATCTACTTCATAGGATTGTTATGAGGACCAAATGAGATAATATTTGTAAAGCACTTAGCATTGTGTCTGGCACATAGCTGGCATTTAATAAATACTTAATTCCTTCATATCTCTAATACAGACATGTAAAGATTCCTTGTTCTTACTTGGAAGTCTTTGTCCCTTCTCCACCACCTCCCCACCATCACTTATTTTCATGTGGCTCATATGTATTTCAAGACCAGCCTCCTTTATAGCACCTCTCTTTCAAAGTTAACAATAGTGATGTCAAATTTTTCCAGGGACATCTAATGTTAATTACATTCCCATTTCACTCAGATCTTCCTCCTTAGACTTGCCCAGAACATTTCTACTGAATACCCAAACTGGTCACCTTATGATCCAATCATTTGTCATAGGGTCACAGATTTCAAGCTAGAAAACACCTTAGAAGTCATCTAGAGCCAGATAGGTGGCATAATGACTGGAATGCTAGACTCAGAGTCAAGAAGAATTATGTCCTAATTCTGCCTCAGACATGGTAAATACCAGCTCACTTAACATCTCTCAGCCTCATTTTCCTCATTTGCAAAATAGGAGTCATAATATAGCTCCTTCATAGGGTTTCATGAGGATCAAATGAGATTTTATATATATAATATGCATACACACATATATGTATATATCACTTTGCAAATGTTAAAGTGCTATATATATATATATATATATATATATATATATGTGAGCTGTTATTATCTGGTTGAGCCCCCTCATTTAAAATAAACAGATTTGCAGACATGAATTAATTTGCTCAAGGTCCCAGAGGTGAGATGTGAAGCCAGGTTCCCAGACAACAGACCTCCCCCCGCCCGCCCCAGCATTCGTTCTCTCTTTGTGTTTAGTTTTTTATTATTTGATAAGTTTATAATAAATCCTTAGGGTCTATGATTCCTGGTGATTCCACGCCGACTAAGAGATCATCAATCTCACTTCCTAGATACCAAACAAGCAGAGATCTGCCCTATTACTTCAGTCACCAGACATTCCATTTTACTTGACAGATGAGACCCTCAAAGTAGAGGAAGAGCCAGACTTCATCACATGGCATTTTCCACCAGCACCTGGTCTATTCCCACTAGAAGGGGATGCACCTCTACATGCATTTTAATTGGCCTTGTAACTGTTTTTCACACACGTAACACTCAAGATCTGGTCTCTAGACCTTGAGCTTTGAATTTGCTCAAGTCCATGCCTGGAATGATTGTACAATGGATACAATGCCAGGCTTGGAGTCAAGAAGACTCATCTTCTAGAGCTCAAATCTGACCTCTGACACTTTCTAACTGTGTGACCCTGGGCAAGTCACTTCATCCTATTTACCTCAGATTCCTCCTCTGTAAAATGAGTTGGAGAAGGAAAGGGCAAACCATGCCAGCATTATTGCCAAGAAAATCCAAAATGCAGTCACAAAGCATTTGATATGAATGAACAACAAAAATTCCTCTACTACCTTTATTTGGGTCAGGTGATTTTTCTAGGTGTGCTATTTTGACTTATCACAGATTTTTCCAAACTATGGAATTCAGTTCGCTAGAGCAGGAACTCTTAACCTAGATTCTACATATCTCGAAGAGGTCCATGTACAGATTTCAGGGAGTCCATGAATTTGGAGAGGAAAAAATCACAGCCTTGTTTTCACTAATTTCTTACTAAAATGTAGTATTTCTTTCAATTTATTTTACATACTTAAAAATTCTAAGAAAGAGTCCATAGGCTAAGTGATGTAATGGATAGAATTTTGAATCTGAAGTTAGGAAGACTCATCTTTCTGAGTTCAAATCTGGCCTCAAACACTTACTAGCTCTATGACCCTGGGCAAGTCACTTAACCCCATTGCCTCAATTTCCTCCTCTGTAAAATGAATTGTAAAGAAGGAAATGACAAACCACTCCAGGATCTTGGCCATGAAAATCCCAAACGGAGTCATGAAGAATTGGACATGACAGAAACAAATGAACAACAAAAGGAGTATATCTTTGTTTTCACTAACCTCTCACTAAAATTCAACCTTCCCTTCCATTTATTTTATATACTTAAAAGGGGCAGCTAGGTGGTGTAGTGGATAAAGCACCAGTGCAGGAGTCAGGAGGACCTGAATTCAAATCTCACCTCAGACACTTGACACTCACTAGCTGTGTGACCTTGGGCAAGTCACTTAACCCCAAATGCCTCATCCTGGGTCATCTCCAGTCATCCTGATGAGTATCTGGTCTCTGGATTCAGATGGCCCTGGAGGAGAAGTGAGACTGGTGATCTGCACAGCCCTCCCTCAATCAAAACAAAGTCAAGTGCAAGTCACGTCATTATTTCTGATGGCACGGTCTTCTTTGGCAACAAAGGACAAACACACACATACACTTAAAAACATTTTTCTAAGAAGTAGTGCATAGGTTTCACTAGACTGCCGAACGAGTCCATGACACAAAAATGGTCAATAACTCTCAGGTCAGAGGTACAAATAGCCAGAATTATTAGATATATTTGAATGCAACTTGTGAATAAACACATTTGTGTTTTAAAAAAATGAAAGGTAACTAACAAGGCAAAGGTACTTCAAGTAATAACGCATGCAGTCCAGTGATAATATAGTTTGCACAAATGAGATCAAACGTGAGTTGGAGCAGGCTGAATATCAATAAGGGTTCCATCTGCCACCATCACACCTTCAGTACCTATGTCTTCTGTTATTATATTGCTTGCTGTATTTGAACATGAAATGTGTAAATTCAAATCTTTTTGTAGAAGTTAAAAGGACTTACATCAGTTATATTTTTCAGCATCATTAGTTTTAGTTAATATGACATTATAAACAAGTTTATTAAAAACATAACCTTTAAAATTGAAATAATTCAAAAGTAATTCAGAAATTCTAACAATTAAGATTAAATTAACAGTAAATATTTTGCCTCCAATTTTTAAAAAGTAAAATAATATCCCTTTACATTGTATAAATGAATATAAAATCCATTTGAACAGAAAAATCCACTTAAGTAGAAGAAACTAGGAGAAGCACAGAAATTAGAGATGGGTTTAGGTATCAGAAATACAGAATCATGCAACAAAGAGTTCAAATCCAGAAAATATTATCCCCTATATTTATCATTAGCATTTACAAGTAATATTATTAATAGAAAATAAAAATCTTTGTATAAGCTGCAAATAGCATGAAACGATGAATTAAGATGATATTTTTAAAGAATCTATACAGAATATATTGGAAAGGAAAGAGCATTTTACCAGAGAAAATTAGATGCTTTTAATAAATAAAACCAAAATTTTCAAAAGTCACGTCTGTGCCATCAGAAGCATTGCTTCCAAGGTGCAGGGTTGCTTACATGATTGCTAAGTGAAAAAAAATCTCATTCAAAAAGAGAAACATTGGTAGTACCTATAGCCACTGATGTGGTTGAAATAATCCTCAATAAATCAGTTGCAAGGAAGTTTCAGATGATTCCATTTAAAGATGATATGGTAGGAAAAAGAACTACTCATGTCTCAAAACCTTTGCAATTAATTAAATGAGAAATTAAACTCTTCCTAGTTTGCAATGCAAGTGGATGAAGCAACAGATGTCCTGTTTTGTTTTTTTTTTAAAAGCTGCCTACTTGATTATATATGTGCCAGACTGTTAAAACTGATGGTAGGGTAAGATTTATGGTTTCAGAAAGCTATTGCTGATGAAGTTCTATCAATGAAAAGTTTTTAATACATTTGATTTTTAAAAATTAAAATGATATTACGTATATTGTACTGTGATATGTTGGAGCTCAAATAATTCCCAGCTAGGAGACAGATCTGGAAACTCTAGATAAAATTGAGTTCCTTGCACAGTCATTACTTGTATTAGAAATATGAGTTAGAAGGCAGGTAGTTTTAAGAGTGTAGTAAAAGAAATCCACTTGGTAAGAAACAATACTCTAAAAGAAAGGCTCTGTGAAGAACTCTGTGACAGGATGGGGGCAGAGCACAGAGTTCTTTGATATTATCACAAAACATGTTCACTTCCCTATGGCAAAGTGCTTCAAAGGGTGTTTGGGCTAAAAGAAGAAGCAGCCATTTTCTTGGTGATAATAGTGAAGAGGAAGCAACTTTACTCAACAGGAAAGATTTAGTGAATAAATGTGAAAACTGAGTATATTAAATAAATCAGTATAAGTTATTAAAATCCATACTCTGAGCCAGAAATAGAAAGTGACTTCACTTGTCAAAAAAACAGAGCTAGGATAATAAATTTACAAAATTTTTACCCATTTCCCAAATTAAAAAATATCAGTCTTGCAAACAAAATGAAAGAATGACCTGCAGGTCTACAGATGGAATTCCTATTTTGTTTTTAAAAAGCAGAGTTTAGAAATATGAGTGGATAAGAAACCCATGTGCCAGAGTTTTTGAGTATTAGTTTTGGATTGGGGGAGCATATTTTTCCATTTAACAAGAATTTATTTTCTCTCTTTTTCACCTCTTTTCTCTGATAGAAAAAAATCCCAAAACTCTTGTAACAAATAAGCAGCCATGCAAAACAAATTTCCACACTGGTCATGCTCCAAAATATCCATGTCATTCTGCATCTTGAGTCCAGCACCTGTTGTCAAGATAAGGATAACATGCTTCATTACCATCCTCTGGAATGACAGCTCAATCACCAAAGTGACCAGATTTCTTAAGAAATTCTTAAGAGTTTCTATTTTTTGTCTTTATAAAGTTGTTACATTATTAAATAAACTGTTCTTGATCCCTTCTTTCCCCCCAGATGGTCAGCTCTCATCTGGACTATACGAGCCTCCTCATTGGTCATCCTGCCTCTTGCCTCTTGCTTCTCCCCTCTCTAATCCATCCTCCACACAACTGAAAAATTATATTCCCAAGGCACAGGTCTGACCATATCACTTCCCTGCTCAAGAAACACTGATGCCTCCCTATTGCTTTTGGATAAAACACTCAGATTTTAAGCACTTCACAGTCTGGCTCCAACTTACATCTCTCCAGGCTAATTTTTATCTATCTTCTATTTTAAAAAAACCCCAAACACCTATACTAGATATTCTATCTCATGTGACAAAGCTGTTCCTTATTGCCTTCTTAGCTCTGCTTTTGTGTAGCCCCAAATTCCCATCAGTAAGTCAAACAATCATTCAGTCAAAAGTATTTATTAAGCTCTTACTTTTTATCATATACTGGGCTATGTGCTGGGAATCCAAAGGAAAGCAAAAATAGTTCTTGCTCTCAAGGAGTTCACATTCTAATAATAATATGTAAATAACCAGATACATAAGAGAAAGGAATAGTTAGGTGGCACATTGGATAGAATGCTGAGCCTGAATTCAGGGAGATTCATCCTTTTGAATTCAAATCTGGCCTTAGATATTTACTAGATGTGTTATCCTATGTAAGTCACTTCACCCTGTTGCCTCAGTTTCTTCATCTGTAAAATGAGAAGAAATGGCAAACCAGTCCAGTATCTTTCCCAAGAAAACCCCAAATGGGGTCATGAAGAGTTGGACATGACTGGAACAAATGAACAATACAAACATAAAAGGACAGAATAAGTGAAAGTAACCAGAGAAGTGAAGGCATTAGAAGCTGAGGAGATCCAGAAAGGCCTCTTGCAGAAGGTAGGATTTTAATTCAGTCTTGGAGAATGGAAGCCAAGGGGACTAGGCTAAGGTGAGGTGGGAAAACATTTCAGGCATAAGAAAAGTCACTGGAAAAGCACAGAGATGGCAGACAGAGTATGCTGGGTATGTGAGGCAGAGTGGCTGGATCACAGAGTGCATGGAGTGAGTAAGGTGAAGAGAAATGAAAAGCTTAGGAAAGGGCTTTAAATGCCAAAAAAGAGGACTTTATATTTAATCCTGGAGTAATAGTGCCACTAGAATTTGAGTAGAGAGTTCCACGGGCACAGTTACACTTTAGGGAAAACCACTTTATGATAGCAGAGAGGAAGATATATTAGAATGAGAAGCAGCTTGAGGCAGGGAAATATTAGAAGGCTGTTGTTACAGTCCAGGTGAGAAGTGATAATAAAAAAAAAAAGCCTACTGACTATGTGAATGGAGAGAAGGGGACATATACCATCACAAAGCTTTGGAAATGAACTAGCTATATGTTCCTGAGTTCAAATTCAGCTTCAGACGTTTACTAACTGTAACCCTAGGCAAGTCACTTAATCCTTTTATGCCTCCTCATCTATAAAATGAGCTGGAGAAAGAAATGGCAAACTACTCCAGTATCTGCCAAGGAAATCCTAAATGGGTTACAGAGAGTCAGACAACTAATAACATATTCAAAAAGTAATTGGTTATATGAGACTTAAGTTTAGGAGACAGACTGGGACTAGATATTTAGATAAAAATCATGTGCATAAAGAGGATAACTGAAGATGATTAGATCTCCACATGAAACTTTATACAGGGAAAAAAGAAGAGAGTTGCTGACAGAACCTTAGAAGACAACAAAGGTTAATGGACATGGCATGGAAGAAGATCCAGCCAAGGAGACTCTCAGTCTGCTACTACTCAGGAATAGTTAGACAGGATTGGAGGAGAAAACTGTATTTAAGACAACCCAAAGGAGATAGTAGTCAAGAGGAGAAGATGAGCAGTGTCAAATACTGTAGAGAGGTAAAAAAGAATGAGGATTGAAATGAAGCCATTAGATTTGACAAGGCCAGTGGTCACATAAGAGAGAGCAGTTACACTTCAGAGGCAAGATAAGGAGTTATAAGGCAGAGGATTTAGAAATAAGTACAAGGAGAGGAAGTATGCATACCTAGTGTGGACGGCTTTTTCAGGAGTTTAACTAAAGAGGATGGGAAGAAGGAAAGGGAAGGAGAAAAGAAGAGAGAGTGGGAGGAGAGAGAATGGTAAAGCATTTATTAAGTGATTACTATATGTCAGGCACTGTTCTAAGAGCTGTTCATACACATACAAATAATACAATCTCTACCCTCTTGGAGTCTACAATGTAATTGGAGTGGGGGCAAGGGATATAAAGGAGAGCTGTCAGGGAGGGGAAGGTAGGATCAAGGTGCCTCTGCAGAGTCAAGTCAGTCAGGGAGGGTGTGGAGAATTCAGAAACTGAGTTATCCAGGAGTGGTGAACATGTCTGGGTCCCCTCAAGAAATGAGGGCCCTCAAGCTAGGTTGCCACCAATAAGAAGTATGAGCCTTAAATACAGGACAATCTCTAGCAAGGGATAGTAGGATCAAGAAAAAATAAACTCAGTAGGTGGGTATCAGGATCTGGTGGATGGGGAGCAGGACTTCGGTTCAGCTAGAGAACTGTGTAAATGTATGGGGAGTGTTGGGTCTTACTGTGGGCAGCTATGCTGGAATGGTTCCTGGGTGGCTATGTTTGCTGTAAGTTGCTTGAACTTAGTTGGAGAAGGCCCTGGGGGGCAAAGATAATTCAAGTATAGAGAATAAGTTTTATGACTTTAATGAGATGGCATGAATAAGTTTGTCAATTTAGCATAACTAACTCCATTTTGTGATTGAATTATTTTGAGTAAATTGTTTTGCTACAAGTGCTTTTCAATAAGATAAGCACTTATATGGTGTGGTCTAATTAATAACCTCTGTGTATCTGTAAACAACTGATAAACATATGTGGATCCTCTAGAGAACAGACCATCAATGAAAAAACAATGTAAACAACTTTATCAATAGGCTATATAACTAACTACCAAACTGTGTTAGTAAACCAATTAGGAATACCCTTAGTTAGAACCATAAGAAACTCATTAGCGGCCCCAGTTATTTGCCTGCTCCTGGGTTGCTCCTGGGACAGGCTCCTTCCTGCCTTTCCCCAAACCTGAGACTTGAGTAGCCTATTTTTCCCTGGAGGACAAGGCTTATTGTGGAGATCTGCCAGATGACAACCTCAGAGGGAGTCACACAGCCTCCAGTTGGGCAAAGAAAGAGGTTTGGTGAGGACTGGCTACGGCCAGCTCTTACTTCCCATTTTATACGGTCTTTTACAGGACCTCTCAGAAGCAAGTTGTATAATGATTAGAAAGCTGGCCTCGAAGCCTGGAAGAGCTAGTTTAAAGTGGATTTGTTCTTAGAGGAGATGATGCTTGTACTGTTTGTATACGCTAATTAATCACGTTTGACTGCACTTATTACAATGTGTGAATTTAATTGATGTTTAATTGTTTCTAGTTAACATATGACAGAAAATAATTTATAAGCACGTGCCATGTGTCATAAAGTATCACTTCTTACAAGAGACATTTGTTTTCCCCAAATGTTAGTGATCCACCAGCTCCACAAATTCCTCTAAATTTACAGTATATATGATACATATTTATTTACATATGCACAGGTTGACTCCCCACAGTAATCAATCTTTGTTTCTTGTTCAGCCTATGTTCTAGAAGAGGACCAATGACATGACAAGGGCGATGTCTCCATTTGCTCATGAATTGAAAATGAGTGAGGCAAAGTTGACAGCCTCACTCTCTCCTCCAGAGTCATTAAAGGCCAGTGACAAGACAAAGTTCAAGACAACCGGTCAATCAATTATGAAGCTTCTATTAAACCTCCACTCTGTGTCAAAGCACTTGCTAGGTACTGAGGATAGAAATACAATGAACAAAACAACTCTTCTCTCCCTAAATAAATCTCCCATTAAATAATGGCAGAGACCACTAAGAATTTTTGCTTTTTCATTCCCAGTTCCTGGAACATTGTCTGACATATTTCAAGCGCACTTCTGTCAGAAAGACACAATAGAACAGAAAATTGCTGATAGACTTTATCATTATTTCTGCACATTTACAAGCATTATTTTTATAAGTGAAGAGAAGCAATGTAGTATAATAGTTACAAAGCTGACCTCAAAGCCTGGAAGACCTGGATTCAAGTCCTACTTCAGAGGCAAATTGATGAGGAAGCGCTGGAAGAGTCATTTAACCTCTCAGCACTCTTTAAGACTACAGATTACAGAAATAGTACAATGGTAATGGGCATTTCCTCACTTAAGTTTTCTACATTCAGGAAATCACTGGTCCAGTCCCTATTTACAAGAAGCAGCCAGGGCAGGGTGTCTGGAGTGATGGTTTTGGACTCAAGATGACCTAGTGCTGCCTCTTAGGCTTAGAAAGTCATTTTACCTGAGTTGCCAGACAACATAAATTATCTGAATCAGTGAAGGGTGTTTTTACCCTGGGGCTTCTCTTAATTTTAAGTCCCGACCAAAAAGGAAAAAAGTATTTTATAGAGCACTATTTAAAAACCGGCAGCTAGGTGGCTTAGTAGGTAGAGCATTTGGCTTGAGGAAGACCTTAGTTCAAATACAGCTGCAGACACTTACTAGACGTGTGACCCTTGGGGGGAAGTCATTTCACTGTTTTCCTCAGTTTCCTCATCTAGAAAATGAGCTGGAGAAGGAAATGGCAAACCACTCCAGTATCTTTGCCAAGAAAACCCCATGAACAGCACAGGGTTATGAAGAGTCCAGCACAACTAAACACATTTAGTTACAGGGGCAGTATAAACTTTATGTTAATGTTGAAAAATATAAGTTGCAGTTGTATTATAAAGAATTGGCTTTAATAATTTTTGTAAATATCAAAAGAAACTAAAAGTATGGCAGTGTCCCAATTTTGCAAACCCTAGTGGGCTTGGTATAGTTAACAGTATCTCATGTAAAGTCTTGCACTTTCCCCTCCTTTTGCAAAGCATTTTCTGGCTTTCCCCTCAAACATATCCTTAGAGGCTTAAAGCTTCAATGTGGAGCCCTGGAAGCGTAAGGTCTGCAGATGAATAGAATTCCAAGGAATTCAAAATATTCTGTTGGTTTTTTCCAGTGGCTGAGACTCAGGCAAAATTACTAAGTAAACAAGAGGAAAGAACATGACAGCATTGAGCAGACTTTAGTGCATGCTTTGAGAGAAGTAATTACCTGAAATTACGTCATGAGTATTTAAAAGCATAATTAAGTCATTACCTGTACTCACTTAGCTAAACTGAGTGCAGCTCAAAAATAAAAAAATGAAACCTGGGTAGTTATTGTAAGCTGGATAATCACAGCTATTTAAAAAGTTAAGAAAGAGGAGTCAGTAAGTAATTAAGACCTTTGACAAAACACTTCACAACTCTGGGATTCATTTTCCTTATCTACAAAAAGAGCCAAGATGTCAAAGATTCCTTTCAACTTCAATTCCTGTGAGTCTATGATCTGAGTTCAAAGTACTTCCTGACTTATAAAAACTCAAGCCATAACTAGGACTCTTTTCATGGGGGGTTGGGAGGGAAGTGGTAGTGGTGAAGAAGATAGTGTGGTGAAAGAGATAGCTACAGTTCAGATTTCAGTCCAGTCTTGGGCACAGTTGTACCAGTAAGAAAAAGACATGAATCAATTGGTTAGCAAGCATTTATTAAATGCCTACTATATACCAAATACTGAGAATATAAAGACAAAAAAAGAAACATCCTTGCCCTCAAGGAGTTTACGTTGTGTTGGGTAAACAATCTATACACAGAGAAGTATAAATCCAAGGTAAAGAGGGTAAGACCTAGGAGTTGGTGGGTATCAGGAAAGGCTTTTCATAGAAAAGCTGGTGCTTCAACTCCACCTTAAGCAAATGAGGGATTGCATGAGACCAAGGTGAAAGGAATTTACCATCATGGAGAATAGTCAGTGCATTCAGATCCTTGAAGAACAGAGGTTCCTAACCTTTTTCTGAGCTAGAGACCCTTTTGGTGGTCTGCTGAAACTTATGGATCCTTTCTCAGAATAATGTTTATAAATACACAAAATATATAGGATTAGCAAAAATCCCAATTATATTGAAATAAAGATATATATTTTTTCCATATAAGAGTTAACAGACATCCTGAAATATATTCTTGGACCCCTTAGGGGTTGGGGGTAGTCATGGAGCCCTATGTAAAGAGTTCTTGCTACAAATGTTGAGAAGGAAAGAAGGGCTTCCACTAGAAGGTGCCATGGCTACAGGACTCTGGAGTTGGGATCAAACTGGGGGTGCGGGGGAGGGGCAAGGAGGAGAGGATGGATGAGGGAACATGATCATTCTCTGTAT
Source organism: Potorous gilbertii (assembly GCA_028658325.1). Taxonomy (NCBI): domain Eukaryota; kingdom Metazoa; phylum Chordata; class Mammalia; order Diprotodontia; family Potoroidae; genus Potorous; species Potorous gilbertii. The sequence continues at coordinate 39,870,131 of CM053774.1, forward strand.
CACCAGGCTGGAAGATGATCTCCACAAAACCGAGAGAGGAAGTGTGACCTCTCAAGAGGAAGTACTCCTCCCACGAATATAAAATGCTCTGGTTAAAATCCTAAGTGGCCCTGTCCTAGCTACAGCTCTGTGGAGATCTACAGCAGGGAAACACTTTAGAGATTATCTAGTTCAGGTGTTTTTAAGTTGGGAATCATAAACCATGGATACATTTCAGGGGATTCATTAATCTAAATGGGAAAAAATGACATCTTTATTTTAACTAACTTCTAATTAAAGTTTTGCATTTCCTTATTTTAAATAATATTTTGAGATGGCGTCTACAGACTTTGCAAAAGGGGTTCATGATACAAAAAAGAACTGATCTAGTCCAACAACCTTGTTTTCAAGATGAGAAAAGTGAGGTTCAGAAAGACTTGCTCATGGGATGTCAGATGGACAGTAAAGGGCCAAGTTGAGGTTAAAATCCACATGGTCCCTCGTTAGTATCTTTTTTTTGCCATTCCTGATCCTGTTAGGGCTGGGGAGCTGATAAGTCCAACTGTACAGCCAATTTGGCCTTTTCCTTTGAAGAGGATTTCTATGAAACACCTACCAGGGACAGATCAAAACTCATTTCTCATTTTACCACTTGCCAGCATATATAGTCCTTTCACATGGCAGCCTGTAGGCAAAACTGAGAAACAACAATCAAGATATCTGCCATCATTTATTGGGTCTCTTTTTTCTCCTTGTTTCTATGACAGCATGTAACTGTGCTGACCAGCTGGGCAGTACATGTTAGGCCAGGAATTCTATTTCCTATCTTCTGAGCAGCAAAGAAAGAGAAAGATGACAAAGATGGAGAGAAATCCTGTAATCTAGTTTGAGGCTATTTCTTACACATCTGGATTTCAGGCATAGCGAGCAAATATGAGAACGAAGAGGAGTCATAGTGATTACACCTTTCCTCTACAGTTTTACCTGAAATTAGGTCACCATTCCTATCTGTTCCCCTGGTTAACAGGCTCCACCAGTAAAATAGGGACGAGAACTTCTTCATTCCAAGGAGAGAACTGGACACTGCTTGATTCCCAGGCTTTTAAGGAAAAAGGAGGTCAATAATTATGGTGATTTGTCTAGCATGACTACTTTTTCGTTACAAAGGAGTCTTTCTATTGAAGGGAGGGGGAAGATAAGTTAGTGGAAAGTGACAGATTTGTAAAGAAGAAAGGAAGGAAGGGATCAAGGAAGGAAAAATGGAAAGAAAAGGAAGGAAAGAAGGGAGGGAGAAATCAAGCAAGGAAGAGAAGAAGGAAGGAAGGAAAGAAGGGAAGAAGAGGGGGAGTAAGAAAGATTGATAAAACAAAAATATACAGAAGATAACAAAAAGAAGTTCGGAAAAGGACATAGCAATTTTGTTAATACTGAATATACTTTTTTCTTTTATTTCTTTCTAAAAATGTCTTATTCTGAACTTAAGCCCCCACAAGAGGAGAAAATACTGTTTCTATTCACAGCAGAATACAAGGAGAACTGTATATGAAACCACGAGTTTCAGTTTCATATATTTGTCTTTGGAAATGTAAAGTCCATTGACCAGGCCCCTTATCTATAAAAAGAGCCAAGATGTCAAAACATATTGTGATAATCCTTGCAGAAGAATTATATGCAACCCCTGCCCAGACAGATAGTGGCATGAACCTGGCCAGATGAACTTCCTTATCTGTAAACATTTAGCTGCCAACTAAACTTAATAGGCTTTATATCCAGAGGTGATGTCTAAAAGGGACCACCCTAATTTAACTCACTGAAGCCTCCATCCAAATCTAACCAGGAGGCTGGGTCACCTGTGGAAGGGGATCTTAATTAGGGTCTGTGAGCTGGCTTCTCTCTCACCTGGTTATCCTAAGGTCAAGGAGGCTGCTGAGATGATGGACAAATGTTGCTCATTTCTAAAGAGACATCCCGTTGACCCATGATTAGAGGTTATTTTACAAAAGCATTCCTGGGCTTGAAGTTCAATTGTATCTCCAACTTGTCAAAAAGTCACTCCTAATATCTGACCTGCTTTGCATATGTAGATATTTACCCCCATACCTCCCTCCTAAGGAAATGGAAACCTATCACAGCCCCTTTTGCTCAGGGGTAGGAGTGGAAGTAACCTGTAAAAGACAAGGAATTTGAAGAAAACTTTATGTGGAAATATAGTGACCAAAAAGTATCTCCTAGTTTCTAGCTTCAGAAGTGACTCTTGTCTAACCACAGTCAGTGGAATTATACGCAATATCTGCTCAATCAGGTAATGGTATGAATCTTATACCAGGTAAACTCTCTTATTTGTAAGTGCCTAGAGACCTGCCTAATTCTCTAGGTTGTATATCAAGGTGCCATCAGTATAAAAGGGATCACCCTAATTTGATTCATCCAGATTGTGCCAGTAAAGCTCATTCCCTAATAGGCTATCTTCTTATACGGTCTGTACCTGGACAGGATTCAAACCAGGGCCCTCTGGAGGATATAGGGATTGAACTGATCAGATATGTTTTGGTTAATCACCATATGTTTTGATTAATTAGCAGATAAAAAACCTGAAGATTAGAGAAGTGAATAACAGGTGTACATGTACAACTCATGCCCTCTAAATTTAAATTCATTGTTCTTTCCATTATACCACAGTGGGGTGTGGAGAGCGAATGAGACAAAAAGAGAATCAAATGAAGGATTCTGACCTAGAACCAGGGTTTTCTAATTCCTGCTTGCTAAGGTATAAATGTGGTTCTGACTCTCAAAGACTGTACAACTATAGTAAGTTTAAACTTACTGCCTGATCAGTCTCTTCCAACAGAAGTCCCCCCCCCCCCAAAAAAAAAGGTGGTGCTCCTCCAGTGGAAAATTATTTAACTTTTTAACAGGAAGAGGTCCTTTTCTGATATGTTTTCATTTGAGTCTGGAATTAAAATTTGTATAGTTGTTTATTCTATTTCTTAAAGAGAATCACAGTAAAAGAGTTTCTTCTTGTCACCAAGAAGGAAGTTCAATTTTTTGTTTTTGTTTTTAATGAATATATAGGGTACAATTACATATGGGTTCTTAACCTGGGGTCTGTGAACTTGAGTTTTTGAAAAATATTTTGATAATTATATTTCAATATGCTTAGTTTCCTTTGCAAACCTGTGTATTTTAAGTTCTACATTTAAAAGCATCATTCTGAGAATCAATAGGTTTCACCTGATTGTCAGTGGTCACAATACAAAAAAAGTTAAGAATCTTTGATGTAGAGGCTACCAGAGCTGATTCAACTCAAAACTTCTGAATTAATCTGGAATTAAACTAGAAATTACAGTTGATGTTTTTAATGGGCTGCTGAAAGTACCAGCTTATATATCACAAGAACACCATATAACCTCCAAGTTATGGTTTGATTTTTATTTCAGTAAATTCACCTCACTATAGGCTGCTCTTTGGAAGGAAATTCTTTATCTAGAAATAGATGTATATATTGTAAACAGTTACATCAGATTACCATGTTGTGTCTGTCTTTCGTTCTCAAAGAGGACCAGGACATTCACATGTCCTGTGTGACGTTCGCATGTCCTATGTGATGTTCGCATGTCCTATGTGATGTTCACATGTCCTGTGTGACATTCACATAGCATGTCCAGGTTTACAAAATGTTTAGCAAACAGCGCGATTATGATCTTGACTTTGCTGTTGTTCAGTCGTTCTCTGTGACCCCATCTGGGGGGGTTTTCTTGGCAGAGATATTGGAGTGGTTTGCCATTTCCTTCTCAAGCTTATTTTACAGATGACTGATGCTTACCCAAGGTCTCATCGCTAATTAGGCAAGTGAGGCTAGATTTGAACTGAGGAAGATGAATCTTCCTGATTCTGAGCCCAGGGCTCTATGCATTGTACTACCTAGCTGCCATCTCAGTTTTACATGTAATAAAAACTGAGGCATAGGAAAAGCAAATTACTTTCTTAGGCTTACGTTGCCAGGATCACAAGTAGGATTTGAAATGAAGTGTTCTAATAACAAGTCTGGGGTTCTATCTACCTTCCATGATTGTATTTGTACTATTAGTATCCATTGATTGGGATGATACATGATGACAAAAAAAGCTATTATGAATTCAGTCATATTTTTTAATGAATTTGTATTTCATTCATTGGATACTTCATGAAATCCAAAAATAAATTCTTGGGTGATTTACTCCTTGAGAGATATTGTCACACAAGATGATGTCATTCCAAAAAGCCAAACGGAAAAAAATCTGACCACATTTTTTTCTTATTCTAAAAAATAAGCACCATTGTAAACCCAGGATTCCCATTGTTTATTTTGTCAGAACTAAATAAAGATCAAAATGACCATTCTTGGTGTGCATGTGGATTCGCTGACTCCTTACAACTGCAGTTCATAGATTGGGAACCACTGCATTATACCATATTGGTCCTCTATGAAAAGACTATTTCAAATCAAATAAAAATGTTCTATTCACTTTTGCTATCACTGATCTCTTCACACCTTCTTGACATGGGACAATCCATTTCCCAACTTCCTGCCTTTGTACAGACTGTACCCCATGCTTAGAAGGTGCTTCTGTCCTACTTTGGCCTTTTAGAATTTCTAGTTTCCTTCAAATCTCAGCTCAAATACTACATCCAACACGAGGCCTTTCTTAATCTCTCCAGCTGCCGGTCCCCTCCTTTGTTATCTTATATTTATTTCAAATAAACTTATATGTATATGCATTGTCTCTGCTAATGGAATGTCAGCTACCTAAGCATGAAGATTACTTAATTTTTGTCATTGTATCTCCAACACCTAACAGAATATTTTGCACATAACAAGTACTTAAAAAAAGTTATTGCTTGATTAACTGATTTAACTCTTTCATTGAATTTTTGTACATACTTATAAATGTGATATTTTTTGTACTAGGAATGTGAGAATGAGTAATATTTAGGCTTTCCATAAACCACATCTAGGAGGTGGTTGCAGTGTAGATAGAGAAATATACACATATATACATATGTGTGCATGTGGGTGTATATATGTATATATAAAATTTACCAATGAATTACCTTCCCCCTAAAATAGGAGCCTCCACAAAAGAAGAAAAAGCTAATTTGGTAACAAAGCCAAGAGGATTGTCCCACCACCTCACATATTCATTTGTGAATCACTATGCAAGAGAGAGCATAGCTCCTTAGCTCACAAGGCAGCCACCAGGGTTCTTCTGCCAAATATGAGGCACTGACATGTTGACAGTTTCCTTTTCCTTAAAATCCTAGATCATGAGAACTGGGAAACCTCCTCCCCTGTCTTTGCTGGCCATATTCATGAGCAAGAAAATCCCATTAAGATAAAGACCCCCACTGAAACAAGGGACCTGCCCAAGCAGACACTTCATTCGTTCTGCTGAGCCTCTCTCTATATGAGGAACTGAGGGCTTGCAGTTTTTAAAACTCCATCTCTTAACCACAAATAATATCATTGTCATGGCACACTTCCTGTTTAGAATAAATCAACCATATTAAAAACAGAAAAAAGGCAAGAAACTGACATACAATAAGTATATTCAGCTATTTAGGGAGGAAAAAACAAACAATTCTAGAGCTGGTTTAAAGGCATGTGAGAACAGCCATTCATTCTTTATCATTCCCACAGTCATCCCACTAGTCCAGGTTTTCATTGCCTCAAGTCTGGTCTGTTGTTACAGTCTCTAGACAAGTCTTCTGTCTCTAGTCATGCTTCCCTAGCACATACCTCATCTAACCCCATCCTTATGTCAATACAGCCTATTTCATCATGTAGGATATTTCCCATGCAAACATTTCCAGCATTGATGCAAAGCAACTATTTGCATGTTAAATAGTTTTAGAGAGCTGGTTTGGGATACTGAGAGGATAAGTGATAGACCCATGATTGCATAGCTAGTATATTCCAGTCGTCCTGCTTCCAAGCCTGGCTTTCTTTACTCTGTATGCCCTGTTAAAAATTCCCTGAGTAAGCTTCTAAAAATAGTACTTTATTTTTCTTACTCCCCTATTTAAAATCTTCAATGACATGGACTTTGCTATGACATCAGGAAAGATAGCAAAGGCAACCAATTTGTAACAATCCCACCATTGGTTCTGATGTCCTGTGGAACCTTATTAAAACTTCAAGAAAATCTGCATAGTGGTAGTGACAGAAGATGCTAATGGGAGTTGAAAGGACCATTACATTATTTATCTTTTTATATTTTCATATTGTCTCTCCCACTAGGATGTAAATTCTACTTGGGGATGGTAAAAACTTAGTTTCTAGCACCTAGGCAACACATAAGCACTTTGGACAACTTTCTGGGGCTGATCAATTTACTTCAAATTTTTGAGATCCATACCCTGATCTCTTTAGGATGGAAATAGCACAACACACATACTTATATATCCATGATTCCACTTTTATTCAGTGATATTACATGGATACCCACCAGCAATCCTGATTAGACTGGCCAAAAGGTGCTGTTTCCTTGGCCACCTTCTCAAGTAATTGGTTGTTCCTTCTTACCTGTTCCATTAAAACACTAGGCCAGAAAAAGGAATAGACGATCCTCATTCTCACTTTCAGATTGTCTTTTTATCTCAACTAATGGTAACCTCTCTTCCTTTAAGGTTCACTCCCATTTACCTTTGTAAGTCCATCTAACATCTAATCTTTGTCAATCACCAACCTTGAGATCATTCATTCTCTCTTCTTTCTCAAGAAGTGTGGTACTTGTCTCACAGTCTTCCTACTTAACCCCATTCTCATATTTAAGGATTCAACACAGATGGCAACGGCCCTTTGGATGCCCGGGCTTCTCAATCATCAGGACTCCAAACTTGATAATCTCCATTTTCACTCCACCTCAGCTGCTCACAGTGGTTGTTTAACCTTGACTGGACTATCACCCATAACTACTCTACCTTCATGATCAAGAATTTTGAAATAAATATCTCTCTGATTGCAATTATTTTTTATTATCTCTTTCTGCCTCAACCTTCCTTAACCTACTCTGATGAAAAAGTGAGTCTTCTTCTTAGTAAGTCAAATTATTCCACTTTAGCTCTTCTGTCTCTTATAGGATTTTGTATTCTCTATTATTCCTTTTTCTTACCTCTTATCTTCACTCTGTGTTTGTCCACTCACCGTTCCTCCACTATGTACAAACATACCTAGGTCTTCACCATCTTTAAAAATCCTTTTCATGGTCCTGGAATTTTCTCAAGCCTTCATTATTTTCTTTCCTGCTTTTCTCTGCCAGACTCCTAAAAAAGGAGCATTGTGTCCATTTCCTCACCTCCAATTCATTTCTCAGTCTCCTGACATCTGACTTTTGACTCTATCATTCAAATCAAATTGCTCTCTCTCCATCATAACTTTTGCTTAACTATTAAATCCAATGGGTTTTTTCCCCCCAGTCTCTGCCCTCCTGGGAAGATTTCTTCCTTTGGATTCTGCTAGTCTCCTTCTCTTGGCTCTCCTGTCCTTTTTTTAAATAATAGTTTTTCCAATTATATGTAAAAACAAATTTAAACATTCATTTAAAAAATTAAATTCCAAATTCTCTTCACCCACCACAAGATGGCAAGCAATTTGACACAGATTATAGATGTGCAAACATGCAAAATATGTTTCCATGTCAGTCATGTTGTGACTGTTGTGACCAAAAGAAAAAAAAAACAACCACACACAGATAAAGAAAGTGAAAAATAGTATGCTTTGATCTACTTTCAGATGCCATCAACTCTTTCTCAGAGTTATCTCAGGGATAACATTTTTCATCGTGAGTCCTTTGGAATTGTCTTAGATTATTACATTGCTGAGAACACCTAAATCATTCACAGCTGATCATTGTACAATTTTGCTCTTACTGTGTACAATGTTCTCCTGGTTCTGCTCATTTCACTTTGCATCAATTCATATAAATTTTTCTAGGTTTTTCTGAAAGCATCTTGCTCGTCATTTCTTTCTCCTATCTTTCTGATACTTGCTTTTCAGTGTTCTCCATTAGATCATCCTTCTCTTTCCACCCACTAACTAAATGTAAGCACCCTGCCTTGTCTTGGTCTTTTTCAGTCTCTTTATACTCTCTCCCTTGGTGATCTTATCAGTTCTTACATGTTCTGTGATCATTTCTATGCAGGCATCTCTCAAATGTATTTAATTTCTGTACTAAACTTGAGTCCCATATCACCAACTGCATGTTGAACTTCACTTGGATAACTCCTAGGTATGGCAAACTCAACATGTTCAAAAAGAGAATTCAAAATGTTTCTCCTCATTTCCATTCTTCACCTAAACTTTCTTATTTATGTTGATGGCACTACCCTGTCTTTTAGAATACTCTCCTTATTGATCTATCTTTTGCTTTTCTCCTCGGCAATCTATCTACCACACAACTGCCAAAATGATATTCCTAAGACAAAGATAAGACTATGTCACACAAAACACCTTCCTTCAAAATTCTTCAATGGGACCCAAAGATGAAACACAAAATTTCTAGATTATTTAAAGCCTTGCACAAACTAACCCATCTACCTACATTTCTAGTCTAATTTTCATATTTTTCCTCTTTATACATCTCTGTTCTAAACTACTTGTAACTATTTCCTATACGTAACATTCCATCTGTCATCTCTAGGTCTTTGCATCCATTCCAGAGCATCCCTCAGATTCCTTAAAAGAATAGCTCAAGAGCCATTTGCTAGACAAGGCTTTTCCTGATCTTCCCAATTATTAGCATTCTTTTATTCCTGAAATTATTTTGTATTTCCACGTTTATACTTTGCATTTTGTTGTTGTTCAGTCTTTTCAGTCGTGCCTGACTCTTCATGATCCTATTTGTGGTTTTCTTGGCAAAGACCCTGTAGTGGTTTGCCATTTCCTCCTCAAATTCATTTTATAGATGAAGATATTGAGGCAAATTGGGTTAAGTGACTTGACCAGGATCACTTAGCTAGTAAGTGTCTGAGGCTAGATTAGAACTCAAGAAGATGAGTCTTCTTAACTTTAGATTTTGTATTTATTAGTATTTACTTACTTAGATACATACCCCATCAGAATGAAAACTTTATGAGATACCCAGGCCATCCATGGTCACTTCATTCCCTATTCCTCTGCTGACTCTCTAGACTTTCCCAAAAGTATTTACTAGTTGGATGCATATTGTATTACCCCATTAGAATGTAATCTTCAGGAAGTACCCAGGCCATTTACACTCACTTTTTCCTTTTATTGCAGCGCTTGACATACAGTAAGTACTTAATAAAATCTCTGTCTACTGAAGACATGCTGATCACAAGGCAAGAACAAGAAAAGACAGCTGGACAGCCAGAAATCCTTGCCACGTCTGGAGAAAGCAAAGAGAAGCTCTGGTATGCAGGTAAATTCTCCATGGAAAACTTTTGGAAAGACATGGACCAGAATTATACCACAGGGGCAGGCAGAAATGAATCGGTTACAATTAGGAACGTTAGAAGGAACAATGGATAAGGAAAGTTGGACCTGATGTTCTCTGAAATCACTTCCAGTTCTAAATCCTGTGATCCATATCACAATGAGGTTATATACAGACTCAATGTTGGGACAGGGTGACTTTCCTTAACCCAGGACAAGGACTAAGAATCTTTTATGCATCTTAAAATTAACAACTATATAGACTTCCTTTCAGGCTGCCTCAGAAGTGCTGAGGTTATTTTCTAGAATGGGTAAAGATGAACACAAAAAAAACCCCACTACCTGTCCTCCACCAAACATCCACCTCCCATTCCACCAAAAGAAAAAAAAACCTCTCACGTCCACCAGCAAAAGCATTTACCAATGCGCTGCCTAGAACGACAAATCTATGTGTAGGATACCCTGATCGCTTTCAAAAGTTGTAATATTTTAAATACATTATCTTTAAAATCTAGGTCAGAGGGAAACATGAATTTATTTCTGATTGCATTTGGGAGGATGGATGGCAAGGTGGGTTTTTTTTGTTCTATACCTGTTTTTTAAGACTCCTCTTTTCCTTTGCTCTCAATTTCCTTTTCTTCTGTCTATCCCTGTCTGCAACATGGAATCCCAAATTCAGATTTTGTTTATGTCTTAGACAATGCAGATGAATTGAGATTTTTTTTGTGCTTAGTTTATAATGATGAATTACTTGAAATTATAGAATTTTTAAAAAGGTAGAACTGTGATAGACTAAAAGTCATGCAGTCCATGCCTCTCGATTCAAACATGAGGGAGGTGAAGATGGGAGAGGAAAAAGCATCCGTCCAAGGTCATAAAGAAAGTTAATCACAGAAATGCAACTCAAGTCCAAGTTTGAGACTCTTCTATTTATTGTCTTTGCCCACTATAATCAATGGGCATCTTTCTCTTATTTTTTCCTTTGTCTTTTGCTTTGTTGCCTGTGAAATTCATTCATCTCTCTTTCAACAAATATTTACTGTCCACCTAATTATATTCAAGCCCATGTGTTTAAGCACTGAGGGAGAGCTCTCAGGAGATTATAGTTTAGGGGGTACAGAAACAATAAGGTTATCTCTTGCAAAGCTACATATGTTAAGTGCCATGAGTGGTATCAACAAAATTACTGTTGGAATTCAATCAATCAATAAATCAACATTTTTAAAACACTTCCTATGTGCCAGGCACTAAGCTAAGTGCTGGAAGAATTCAAAGGAGGGAGAGTAAGGCTTCATAGAAAGATGGCATTTGATCTAAGCCTTAATCAATCAATCGATCAATTGAAAAGCATTTGTTAAGGACCCTCTATGTATGTGGTAAGAACTGTTCTAGGTGCTAGAGATACAGAGGAAAAAAAATGAGAGAATCCCTACCATGGATAATTGAAGGATGGGTGGAACTTTTTTTTTTAAAGCAGAGGAATATGGAGAAGGAATTCTGACAATCCAGGCTTCCTAGCAGTTGTAATGGCTAAATGTGCTCATCAGGAAAGATAATGACATTTACAAAATACAAATGTAGAAGTCCATAAACATGTGGGGTAATCTTTGAAATAGTTTCCTTGTTGCCATGTTTCAACACTATGGTAGTGAAATCCTATTCTGAGATTCTGAGTCTCCTTCCCCTCTTCCAGGCTAGATATGTCGATCTGATTTTGGTGGATCAGAGAAAAACAGTTAATATATATGTTAGCAGAAGTCAGTAATTAGAGATTACTCCCAGGCTGAATACATAACCTGAATTCTTAATGAGGAAAGAATGCAACAAACCAAGTCAGTAAAAGAGCACCTTCTCAACAGTGGCGTTATTATGGGTCAGAATATTTCAAGGCCAAAAAGTAATAACAACTAACATCTATATAGCCCTTAGTATGTTCCAGGTCTTCTGCTCAGCACTTTACAATTTATACCTCATCTGATGCTCACAACAATCCTGGGAGACAAGTATTTTTATTACCCTCATTTTACAGATGGGGAAATGGAGGCAAACTGAGGTTAAGTGACTTGCCCAGCCATATAACTGGTAAATCTCTGAAGCTGCATTTGAACTCAGATCTTCTGGCCCCAGGCCAGCCCTCTATGAATTGCACTACCTAGGTGCCCCATCACAAAGAACTGAATAGTGGTTCTTAAGTACTTTCTGCCAAAAACCAAACAAACAGACAAACTTCTATGGTTAAAGTTGTAATTTCTGGACAATTATGCCTACGTAGTGGGTTTGGCCTTCATGGAGAAATGAGAAGAAATGTGACACTCAACTAGGGACAGAGATCTGTATTTTAGTCCTGGCTCTGTGGATTTCTCCATGTGAAATTGGGCAAAACCCACAACCTTTCTAGGCTTTCATTTTTTTCATCCACCCTCCTCAAACCCCACAACCACAACTCACCAACCTGCCAATCTCAGCAGTAATGACCTTGCTTTCTTCCTCACTGAAATGAGACCATAAGGTGAGCTTCCTCTATAACTCAAGACTTCTGTCTTTGATCCATTTCATCAAGTTTTTGCTAAGTGCCCACTATGGGTCAGGCTCTCTGCTAGTTGCTAAGGATACAAAAACAAAAATGAAAATAAGTCCCATCCTCAAGCAGCTTACATTCTGCAAGGGGTAGAAATAACAGGTGCATAGTTAATATGAACAATATATATAAAGTAAATGCTTCTTCTTTCATGTCATATAACCAAACATGATGGATTACTCATTTCTGCTCAATTCTTCCAGCTTCTCAAAGCTCTCCAAAATAGGAATTAGACATGAGTGATAAATTTTAGCTCTCTGTGATTTCAGATACTAAGAACCTTATGGAGAATCTGTAGTGGGGAACAGAATAATGTACTATGAATAGGCAAAGAACTTCAGATGCAACCCAAAGTGACATACATTGTAAATCAGAGTGTCTAATCACCAATTAAAAAGAAGCATTTCTACAAAAAAAAAAAAAAAAGAAAGAAAATAAAAACCCAGAGTGGAGCAGATTGTTTGCTTTGTAAACACCCCAGACACCGAAATAAGGAAACAGGTTAACAACCAAGGAAAGCATGGGTGACAAAATTAATTACACCAGAAACAAGGTGGAGGAAGGGGATAACTAGAATGAGAAATACACCTATGGAGTTCAAAACAGTAACAACAGACAAAAAAAGGGGAGTATTAAGAGGTTTCTTTCTAAAAGCATACAGGGAAACAAGAGTGAAAGTGGACAAATGGAAGAAATGATGGTGGAGAAATGGGCCTGAAGCACTATGGACTAAACCTCACCGTATGCTGCCTACAAGAGAATCAATTTTTTGTGTGTGTGCCTAAATTGCAGAATGGGAGGGTATATAAAAGGGAAGAGTGGAGGAAGAAGGTAAAAAGGAATGTGTGAAGTACTTTAATTAAGTAAATGGTCAATAGTGAATGGGAAACAAATTCTGTTGTATCTGAAGAAGAAGAGGGCCTACAGGAGAATGAGTGAGTATAGGCAAAGGAAGGGAAAAAACTGAAATGGAAAAGAAAAAGATAAAATCTTTTTCAGTAGGGAGGGGGTCCCACTTAAGAATGTGTCTATAGGGTCCCTATAGTGGACTTTACAATGAGTATCATCTGCAGTGATTTGGTCCTTAGAGAAACTGAAACTTCTGAGAGAATATGGTACCTTCATGAACAGCACTGTGATTAGGGAAAAGGGAAACTGGAGCTCCTAGGGGCAACTGATATCCTGAAGAATGGAAGATCATGCCCCCAAAGAGGAGATTCCATGGAAAATAAAATGGAAGGTAGGAAGTGGTCATAAAATGAACAATCTGAGATATGGGAAAATCCTTATCATGGGGAAATACTTCTATTGTCGCTATCTCCTATAGAAACTGGTATTTCTAAGAGTGAGGTATAACAGAAAAAGGGGAGAGGGGCAAGATCTACAAGATAAAAGAAGAAATTGTTTAGAAGGGACTCAAAATAGGTACCTTAGAAGCTTTAATTCCATGAGAAATACAGAAACTAAAGAAGGAATAAATAAGTAGATTAAGAAAAGCATTTCTTTAAAAGTAGATTAGGCAAAAATACTTGAAAAACAAAACAAAGTATTGCCTTTACAGAAGAAAGGAGGAAAAGTCCTTATTCAGAAAACAAAAATAATTTTACAGGCAAATGACAGAATATATGAACCTCTTATAAATTTACATGTGAAGGGTTAAACAACACAATAAAATGAGAAAGAGTAACAGTATATAAGAAAACAAAATGCTACAATCTGTAGCTTACAAGAAACACATTTGAAAAATAAAGACATACACAGAATAAAAATGAGGGGCATCAGGTAAATTAAAAAGAAATCAAGAGCTGTAATCATGCCATCAAACAAAGCAAAAACAAACACTTAAAACATAAAAAGATAAACAAGAAACTAGGCTGAGGGGAACCATAGACAATTAAACAATATCAATATCAATTCACAAAGGAATTACAAGATATAGACGGTAATGCAATAACGGCAGAAGATTTTAACGTCCCACTCTCAGTTTTGGGCAAATCTTACAGAAAGATACTTAAAAGGAAAAATGCAGAAAGGAACAAATGTCTGAAGACATGAGAGCAAAGTGCAAACAAAGGAATTTCTTGGGAGGAGGAAGAGAAAGAAGTGTCCCTCTTCTTTTTCAAGCTCACCTCTCTGTGGCTTTGGTCCCATTCTTCTTAACATCTGATGGACCAGGCCATACCCATTTGTCTCCTTTATCTTTAATTTCTCCCTTCCCACTGTCTCTTTTTCTTTTGCCTACAAATATGCTTAGGTTTTCCCTGTCTTGAAAATAACTTTGTGTGAACTTTGCTACATCTCCCACCCCACCTAGAGCTGTCATACTATCACTCTCCTCTCTTCATTGTCAAATATCAAGAAAAGCCTTCCCTTGTTGCCTCTCCTTCCTCATCAGTCACGCACTCTCAAGGCCACTCTAACCTGCCCCTGTTCCCAGCGCTCCACTAAAAATGTTTTCCCTAAGGCCGCCAGTGTTTGTTTGCTGGATGAGGGAGCCGAACGCACATTTAGCTCGGAATGCCTTTGCTTCTATGGCTGTGTCAGTGGTAGAAACTTTTCTTTCAATTGCCATCCCTTCTTCTTTCCACACAAGATCAATAGGACTTGCCTGTGGAAAGGTGATGTAGATGGATGTCCACAAAGACGTTACAAGTTGACAGATATGACAAGAGTCCACCCACTCCTCAAGTATAATCAAGGTTCATTGAAAGAGTACCACTATATTTTGAAGTGAGATAGATAACTGGATCTAGCACTTACTATGTTACCATAGGTAAGCAACTTCTCTGGGGTCCAGTTTCCTTCTCTGTAAAATGATAGGGTTGGCCTAGAAGACTTCTAAGATTCTTCTCAACTTTCGCAAGCTATGAATCTTTCATTTTCCATTGACTTGCCACATCACATAACGTCACCATCACTCTACTGTGCACTCCCTCCAGATTTTGTTTTTATTTTTAACTCCAACTGTGACTTCATTAGTATAGGCAAGTCACAGTGAGGAAACTTTTACCTATACAGGTAAGTACGTTCTCTACAAATCTCTTTTAGTGAGGTTGCCTGTGGAAATTGAAAAGTTAAGTAAATTGCCCAGGGTCACATAGTCATTATGGAAATAAGTGGAATTGGATCAAGCAGGTCTATACATTACATCACAACCCCTTCTTGGTGTGTGACCACACAGATGTCTCTAGAATACTGTTATTAAAATGCATATGGTGTCTAGGAACTAAAGGTCAGAAGCAGCACTCATGGCAAAAAAAAAACTACCATTCCCTTAGGACCTGCTCCAAAGTGACTTCTTCCTACTCTGAACTTCCAAAGCATGATGTTTTGATGTTTGTTTCTCTTTTATGACACATCACATTCTGTCTTTTATTATTTATTATTATTATTTATCCATGCCCCTAAAGGCCCCATAGCTAGTGGAAGGAGTCTTGATCTAGGAGTTATGAAGATCTGGCTTCAAGTTCCACTTCTTACATTTATGAGGTGTGTGACCCTGAGCAAATCATCCAACCCCTCTGTGCTTTAGGCAGAATTTATCTACTAAAATACTAATAGTTGGGAGGTCTTCATTGGGTGTATTCATATGGGGGAGTTTCTTAAAGACAAGAACTGACTCATTCATCTTTGTAAGTCCCAGATACAGTGATTAAAGAGACTAAGTACTCCACAGATAAGTGATGAATTTAAGACATAGTGTAGAGTCAACAGTATAAGGCAATAACTTAGGAGAGGAATCCATTATCTGGTTTCCTTGATCTCCTCCTTCCCCCTCTCCCAGTTGGTACTTTCCTTCTGAGACTACTTTCCATCTACTCTGCATGGGTTAATAAATCAATTGATCAATCTGTCTATCTCTTATATGCACTACCGTTTATCTGTGTATGTATATAGTTGTCTGAATGTTGTCTCTCTCATTAGAAAGTCAGCTCCTTGAGGACACATACTATTTTCTGCCTTTCTTTCTGTCTCTAGTACTTAGTACAGTTCCTGGCACGCAGTAAGTTCTTAATAAATGCTTACTGACAGATTAACTGGTTGATTTTTTGCAGCTGTGTGGAGAATGGATTATAGTACAAAGAGACAAGGCAGGGAAGAGACTGCCAGTAGATGGGTCGAACACCTTTAAGGATAGACAAGGCAAGAGGTACTCATCAATCTATGTTTTGGTTATGAACCTTGATCCATACTTCTAAGAAAATCCTTTTGTTCTCATCCTACTTCAGTTTTACACAGGGAAATCTGGAAAGGGTTTTTGTTTGTTTTATTGTATTAGTATAACTAGAGAAACTAAAAATGAGGTTTTTCACATGCTTCCACAGGAGAAAGAGTGAACCTAGGTAAGGAACACATGGGAAATATACAGAAAAAACATGCATAGAGGGCTAACCCATACCCTTGATGTTGTAGGGCCATAAGTTATTCTAGTAATGTCATCACTTTCTTCCTCCCTGTCCCTTCCCTACCTTCTTCTCCATCTTCATGATTTTATAGTCCGTTCTGGGTAGGATATAGTCTTTGCATGGCATGTAGACCCGGTCAGTTGTTCTCTGCTGGCCTCATGTGGCCACTGATTGATGGTCCTGAGGTCACTGCCAAGTGCTGCCAGGTAAGACTTCTAATAGGACCGGGCAGAAAGTTTTGGGAATTCTTTGCTCCTAGGTCCTGACTCCAAATGGAATCTTTAACTGAAGCATCAGCCCACCTTCGTAAGAGGAAGAATAGGTGCTGCTATGTCCCTCTTTTAGCTTGGAGCCCAGAGACCTTTGATGTGGCCCTTTTAGAAAAGTGTAGCCTTCACATACCCAGTTACGAGATATTCTGTAAAAATATCTTTGTCTGTTTTGAACCACTTGGCTCTAATAGAAGGTTTTCAGGAGTTGAACTCTTTGAAATATAGAACAGTTCCAACTAAGTAGTGCCTAGAGACTTAAATCTGTTTTTTAGCCTCTATCAAGACTTACTCTGGTCTTTTTTTGGTAGGGAGGGGAGATTGGATCTTTTATTTCATGTGTGTATGAAACTGTTCTGCAACTTATACTTTTAAAGAGTTGTCTGGGAGAACTGAAAGGTTTAAACAACTTGCCTAGTATCACATAGCCAGCAGTTGTCAGAGGCAGGGCTTCAACCAAGGATATTCTTGAGAGAGGTCTGTTCTATATCTACTACAGCCTCATCACTCTGACTTAGGGTTAGAAATTCCTCATAGTTTCCTGTTTACTGTCCAACTGCTAAACTGAACATTGTCAGCATCAGTTTAGAGTCCATGCTTCCAAAAAATTGCCTAGGGCTCTCTGGATTCAAGTCTTTTACCACCAGGTTTCTCAACTCCAAATTTCTTTTTATTTTCCATGCAAATGATGGGATGGAGAAAAAAACACAGGAAAAAACTAAGCCCTAGGAATGAAGTCACTGTATTCCTCCAGCTTGAGTGCAATATTGCCATATGTATAAACACACGCACTATATACACACACATACATGCATGCATGAATGCTGGCTAGCTGTATATATATTATTGATTATATATAACTGGATGATAACTATTTTATATGTGTATATATGGAGAGAAAGAGGGAGGGAGAGGAAGAGGGAGAGAGAGAGAAAGAGAGAATCTTTTGATTTTTGAGGCAAATTATGGAAAGGGGAAAAAGCATAAGGACAAAATTAAGCCCTGAGAACAAGGTCACTGTCTTCTTCCTACTTGGTTACACACATATGCACACACACATATGTATATGAATATATATATGAATGTGAATATGTATACAATATATATTATGCATATATAATATTTATTTGCTGCCTAGCTATATATATATGTTGCTGGCTATATATATTATTTAACGCTAATGATGTAATATATATAAAGAATCAGACTATATTTTGTTATATGTATATTTTAAAATGTAAACATATAACATTTACATACATGTATGTATACATATATATGTACATATATACATATATATGGGGCCAGTAACAAAGTCATAACTCATATTCTTTTTGGGTCTGTATTTCCTAGCCCCACCCCAAGAAATTATCTCTTTCTGGCCCATATCCATCACTTCCTTTAGTAAATTTTAAGGGAGAGTTGGATTAAATTCTTAGAAATAACTTCTATTCTAATGTTGTTACATTAAAAAGTTCTAGAAGGAAAAACAGGTTAAACAATAACATCATGACTGCTGAGAAGACCATAAAGGGTCTGCTTTAGGGGCAAAATTAATTAGTACTCCCCAAAAGAATATAAGACATAGTTCTTATATTTTCTATCTTATCTGAGCAAATTGCAGGTGTGAGAAAAGTATTATTAGGAAACTAGCTTGGGGGAAATAAGGAAAAAAAATCCTTTGTAACAGAAAAAGAAAATTCAATAATAATTTTTTGAAAAAGAAACATCTTATTAGGTTGTTGTACTGATAAATGCAGCTGAGTAGTTAACAGATAGCTGGAGACAGTTTATCCTCTAATTTCAACAGCTCAAAATAAGCAATATGAGGCACTTAATCCTTGTTTTCCTGCAGGACACAGCACTAAAAAAAAAAAAATTCTCAGTTCTTGCTCTCAGAGGTCAACAGAAGCAGGCTGACTCATTAGCTGCAGTCACACCTATACTGAATCAAACTCCTGCCTCTCCTTCTGCCTCCTCCTCTACAACTGGTTTGTAGGTTCAAGCTGCCCCCTCCCTTTACCTTCATGTCCAACAATTAGCTTTGCAACACATCCTCAATGCGGTTTCTTAAAATGCCTGCCTGACTTGAACTAGAATTGAAAAACAGCACAGAGAGAATAGTAGAGCCAAGATTACAGAGCCAAGTTCAGTGCTAGACACTCCACAAATATACTGAAATATAATATGAGCAAAATAAAAATGTTTAGCTGAGTATTGCAAACAATCAATAAGTATCTGTTATGTTGCATCTACTATGTGCCCAGCACTGTGCTAGATACTGTGAGGGACAGAAAGAAATAAAAGACAAAGTTCTTAACTTCAAGGAGTCTCCCCTTGTAGGGGAGACAAAATACATTGTCATCACTATCAGTTTCATTTATATAGTGCTTAGGTCTCAATATTACCGATGGTGGTGCATCATGCTGGCTATCCATCTGTTATCTCTTGTTCTTGTTTCATGACTGATCTATTTCCTTTCTCATTTTCAGTGCATCTTGCATGCAATTTACTGTGGGTAACATGCTGCGCCCTATTTATACATGCCATACATACCTCTACTAGTCTTTGGTTGAGCTTATTCTTCAAAGATTTTTCCTTGGGGTACACACAATAATTCATCCAGTAAAATTTTACCAAGAGTCTATTGCATGTAATGTATTGCAATGTATTTGAAGCTAGAGCTGCTTTGATACTTGAAATAGATTCATGATCTCATGGATGTAGGTAGGTGGTGCAGTGGATAGAGCCCCTGGGCCTATGAAGGCATGAAGACTTGAGTTCAAATGTGACCTTAGACATTTACTAGATGTGTGACCTTAGGCAAGTCACCTTACCCCTATTTGCCTCAGTTTCTTAACTGTAAAAGGGGGATAATAGGAGAACCTACTTACAGGACTGTTGTGAGGATCAAATGAGATAGTATATATAAAGTATTTAGCAGAGTGCCCGGTACACAGTAGGTACTTATTTCCTTCCCTCCACAGTCAACAGATTATTTTCCTATCTACACCTTTTCACTTCCTGTGATTCTTTTCCTACCTTTTCATAAGTTCCCCAAAGAGGATATGCACAATATGCAGAAGGCTTTCCTTTTGTTCTGTCAGTTGAAAAACATTTATTAAGTGCCTACTTAAGCACTGGAGATCCAAAGAAATGGCAAAGCTACTCCCTGCCCTTAAGGAGCTCGAAATCTTAACAGAGGAGACAAGAAGAAAACAAATATGTACAAACAAGCTATATACAGGAAAAAATTTAAAAAGGGAAAGCACTAGAATTATGAGAAGTTATGAAAATCTTCTTATAGAGGATGAGACTTTAGATGGGACTTGAAGGAAGCCACAGAAACCAG
Organism: Potorous gilbertii; assembly: GCA_028658325.1. NCBI lineage: Eukaryota > Metazoa > Chordata > Mammalia > Diprotodontia > Potoroidae > Potorous > Potorous gilbertii. Next base: position 39,890,148 of record CM053774.1, read on the forward strand.
CAGATGGAATTGGGAAGGGAGAACATTTGGGCATAGAATCTTGTTCCAATTACTCTATATGTCATTGTTGATAATGTTCTATAGCCTATTTATATCAACCATATACAAAGTGTCGCACAAAACCTTAATGTTGTTTAAAGCTATTAAAACTACTAAAGGAGAGAAAGCTAGGAGGAGGTGTTCAACAGTAAAAAATGCTGTAAGGAGGCCAAGACAGATGAGTATCCTTCAAAGGGTTCAGAGAAAGGATAAGTAGAATCCTATGTCCTAAAATACTACAGGGCAAGTCAGCCCAAAAGGGGAAGAAAACTATCAAGAATTAAAATACCTTACTGTCATCAGAAGTTAATTAAAGAGGGAATAACATAAACACTATTGAGTACAGAAATCTGTTTTACCCTACAGGTAAATAGGGAGGAAAGTGATAAGAAAAGAAGTGGAAGCTGATAGAAGGGAGGACAGATTAAGGGAGTAGTGGTAAGAAGCAAAATAGACTTTTTAGGAAGGACAGGGTAAAAAGAAAGAGACACAAGGATAAACAAGGGAAAAAACTAGGATGTAGGGAATACACAGTTACTAAACATAACTGTGAGTGAGAATGAGATTACCTCACCCTAACACAGAAACAGATAATAAAATGGATTAAAAACCAGAATCCACTGTTGGTGACGTACTCTCCTCAGATCTGGTCCAAGGAGGCAGCAATACACTTAATTAAGTATATAAATCTAACTAGCTCTACAGGCAGTAGGAGGGGAAGGGGGAAGAAAGGGGAGGGGGTGCTAAAAGAGAGGGAAGAAGGAGTAAGGGTAAAGGGGAGTAAAAGGGAGGGGGGCTGAAAGAAGGAAGGGAGGACTGTGGGAGGTGGTGATGAAAAGTAAAAACTCTACTGAGGAAGGGAAGGGAGATGGAGAACTAAAAGCACAAATAGTGGGGAAGAGGATGGAGGGGAAGTCACAGATTGTAATCATAACTGTGAACGTGAATAGAATGAAATCTCCCATAATATGGAGACAGATAGCAGAATGGATTGAAAGCCATAATCCAGCAATATGTTGTTTACAAGAAACACATCTGAAACAGGGGGATACACACAGGGTAAAGGTAAAAGGCTGGAGCAGACTATATTGTGCCTCAGCAGATGTAAGAAAAGCAGGGGTAGCAATCCTAATCTCAGACAAAACAAAAGCAGAAATAGATATAATCAAAAGAGATAAGGAAGGAAACTACATCCTGCTAAGAGGCACAATAAACAACAATGAAGCAATATCATTACTAAACATGTACGGTATAGCATCCAAATTCTTAAAGGAGAGGTTGGGGGAACTGAAAGAAGAAATACACAGTAAAACTATACTAGTAGGGGACCTCAACCTCCCCCTCTATGAACTTAATAAATCTAACCTCAAAATAAACAAGAAAGAGGTAAAGAAGGTAAATAAAACTCTGGATAAGGTAGATATGATAGATCTTTGGAGAAAACTGAATGGCAATAGAAAGGAATATACCTTTTTCTCAGAGGTACATGGCACATACGCAAAAACTGACCATGTTCTAGGGCATAAAAACCGCATAATCCAGTGCAGAAAGGCAGAGATAGTCAATGCATCCTTCTCAGATCATAATGCAATAAAAATTATATGTAATAAAAGGCTATGGAAAGATAAACCAAAAGTTAATTGGAAACGAAATAATCTAATCCTAAGGGAGTTAACCAAACAAGAAATGATAGAAACAATCAACAACTTCAATGAAGAGAATGGCAATAGTGAGACAACCTACCAAATCTTATGGGATACTGCAAAAGCAGTTCTTAGGGGAAGTTTTATATCTTTGAATGCCTACATAAATAAAATGGAGAAAGATAAATCAATGACTTGGGTATGCCGCTGAAAAATCTAGACAAAGAATAAATTGAAAATCCCCAAGTAAATACCAAATAAGAAATATTGAAAACCAAAGGAGAGATTAATAAAATTGAAATTAAGAAAACTATTGAATTAATAAATAAAACCAATAGCTGGTTTTATGAAAAAACTAATAAAATTGATAAACCTTTGGTCAATTTGCTTAAAAAAGTAGAAAATTATATTACTACTTATCAAAAATGAAAGGGGTGAACTCACCTCCGATGAGGAATAAATTAAAACAGTAATTAGAAATTACTTTGCCCAACTTTATGCCCACAAATTCAACAATCTAAATGAGATGGATGAGTATTTTAAAAAATACAAATTGCCCAGACTGACAGAAGAGGTGGTTGAATACTTAACCCAATCTCAGAAAAAGAAATTGAACAAGTCATCAATGAACTCACTAGGAAAAAATCTCCAGGGCCAGATAGATTTACAAGTGAATTCTATCAAACATTTAAAGAACAGTTAATTCAAATACTATATAGACTATTTTTGAAAATTGGGGAAGAAGGAGTCCTTCCAAATTCTTTTTATGATACAAATATGGTTTTGATAACCTAAACGAAGAGATAAAACAGAGAAAGAAAATTATAGCCTAATTTCTCTAATGAATATAGATGAAAAAATTTTAAATAAGATTTTAGCAAAACGAATACACAGGTAGGATTCATACTAGGAATGCAATATTAGGAAAACTATTAGCATTATCAATTATATCAACAACAAAACTAACAGAAACCACATGATTATCTCAATAGATGCAGAAAAAGCTTTTGACAAAATATAACACCCATTCCTATTAAAAGCACTGGAGAACACAGATATAAAGGGAACTTTCCATAACATAATAAGCTGTTTCTACCTAAAACCTTCAGCAAGCATTATATGCAATGGACATAAGCTAGATGTATTTCCAATAAGATCGGGGTGAAACAAGGATGTCCATTATCACCAATATTATTCAATATGGTACTAGAAATGTTAGCTGTAGCAATTAGACAAGATAAAGAAACTGAAGGAATTAGAATAGGCAAAGAAGAAACTAAGTTACCACTCTTTGCAGATGATATGATGATATACTTAGAAAATCCCTGAGATTCAAGTAAAAACCACTTAAAACAATGAACAACTTTGGCAAAGTTGCAGGTTACAAAATAAACCCATACAAATCTTCTGCATTTCTATATATTAGTAACAAAGTCCAACAGCAAGAGGTAGACACTATAAAATATTTGGGAGTTTGCCCACCAAAACAAACCCAGGAACTACATGAACACAACTACAAGACACTTTTCGCATAAATAAAGTCAGATCTAAATAAGTGGAAAAACATCAGTTGCTCATGGGTAGGTCTAGCCAATATAAAAAAATGACAATTCTCCCTAAATTAACTTACTTATTTAGTGCCATACCAATTGAATCATCAGGTAATTATTTTCTAGAGCTGGAAAAAAATAGCATCAAAATTTCTCTGGGAACAAAAGGTCTAGAATATCACGCAGACTAATGAAAAGAAATGCCAGGGAAGATGGCCTAGCACTACCACATCTCAAATTGTATTATAAAGCAGCAATTATCAAAACCACTTGGTACTGATTAAGAAACAAGAAGGGTAGACAAGTGGAATAGGCTAGGTACTCAAGACACAGTAGACAATGAATATAGCAATCTACTGTTTGATAAACCCAAGTACCTCAGCTTCTGGGATGAGAACTCACTCACTGTTTGACAAAAATTGCTGGGAAAACTAGATAGCAGTGTGGCAGAAACTAGGCATAGAACAATGCCTGACACTATACACAAGAATAAAATCTAAATGGGTACACAATCTAGGTATAAAGATTGATACCGTGGACAAATTAGTGGAGCAAGGAATAGTGTATTTATCAGATTTATGGAGAAGGGAAGAATTTTTGACTAAAGAAGAGATAGAAAGCATTATGAAGTACAAGATGGATAAT
>CM053774.1:39894524-39934512 GCA_028658325.1 Potorous gilbertii
ATTATCCATCTTGTACTTCATAATGCTTTCTATCTCTTCTTTAGTCAAAAATTCTTCCCTTCTCCATAAATCTGATAAATACACTATTCCTTGCTCCACTAATTTGTCCACGGTATCAATCTTTATACCTAGATTGTGTACCCATTTAGATTTTATTCTTGTGTATAGTGTCAGGCATTGTTCTATGCCTAGTTTCTGCGACACTGTTACCCAGTTTTCCCAGCAATTTTTGTCAAACAGTGAATTCTTATTTGAGAAGTTGAGGTCCTTGGGTTTATCAAACAGTAGATTGCTATATTCATTGCCTACTGTGTCTTGAATACCTAGCCTATTCCACTTGTCTACCCGTCTGTTTCTTAGCCAGTACCAAGTGGTTTTGATAATTGCTGCTTTATAATACAACTTGAAATCTGGTAGTGCTAGGCTACCTTCACTAGAATTTCTTTTCATTCATAGAATTAGCTTTTAAAAAGGTCTTGGAAAGTTTGCTGTGTAAGTCAAATCTAATAAGATAAGATGTACACTGGGGTTCCAAAAATCAGCTTCACAAAAACAGATGGGGAGGACTCATTTGGAAAATAGTTTCTTTGAAAAAGATTTGGGGTTGTAGTGATTCTATGTTCAACATGAATCAACAATCTGACTTGGCATTCATAAAAAGAATGCAATTTTAGGCTTATTTAGGACAGAATTTATGTCCAAAACAAAAGAGATGATAGTCACACTGTGAATCTCCCAGTTCAGACCACATCTGGTATTGTATTTAGTTAGGACATAAACAAACTGGGCCCCATCAAGAGGAGAGAAAATAGAATGACAAGAAGACTAGAGACTAGACCATATAAGGATAAGTAAGGATTATCTGAAGGAACTTGAGATTTAGCCTGGAGATGAAAAGACTCAGAATAAGTAAGCTTTCCTCAGGTATATAATGGCCTGATGTAGAACAGAGATCAAACTTGTTCTGCTTAGGCACAGAAGGCAGGATGAAGAAAAATTGATGGAATTTTCATTTAGACAGATTTAGGCATTGGGTAAGGAAAAATTCGCTATAGATTAGAATTATCCAAAAGTGGACCGGTCTGCCTCAGGAGGAGTGAGTTTTCTGTTGTTGCAGGTCTTCAAACGAAGGATGGATAAGCACTTGTGAGAATTGTGGTAGACATCACTCCTATTGGGATATAGGTTATACTAGATTAGATGGCTGCTGAAGTTCTTTCAGACTCTTGAGATTCTGTGAATCTATGATTTACGAAGAAACTAATAAAAGTTTTTGAGCAGAGGAGTGATATGATAATACTTGTGCGTTTTGGCAGGTATGAGATAGATGGTTAAGAGAAGGGAGAGACCGGAGACAATTTCCCTATTTTAACCTCCTTAAGTAATTTAGGACGTTATTATAGTAACACAGATAAGAGAAGGTAAAGGCCTGGTGGTAAAGTCAGGGGAAAAGAAGAGGGTAAATGTGAAAATTAATACAGAAACAGAATGAGTAGTACTTGGCAACTCATTGAATGTGGAGGAATAAAGAAGACAAGTACAAGATGCCCCCAAAGTTTTGGGCCTGAATGATGGTGATGCTATCAATAATAACAACAACAAACTTTTATACAGCTCTTTAAGGTTTACAAAGTATTTTCAAACCTAGGAAGTAGATACTACACTTATCATTAATTCCAATCTTATAGATAAGGAAATTTAGGTTCAGTGAAGTAAAGTGACCTGTCTATGCTCATATAGTTAGTAAGTGTTGCATGCTAAGTTTATTTTTTTAAATATTTTTAAATTTAAAATAAATTATTTGTTTTCAGTTTTCTATGATTACTTCCATTAAGTCTTAGATTTTGTCTCCTTCCCTCTCCCCTTCACTCCCAAAGATGGCATGAAAATCTTATATGGGTTCTACACATATATTTTTATTAAAAACACAATTTCACATTAGTCATGTTGCATAGAAGAATTCAAATTAATGGGAGGAACCATGAGAAAAAACAAAACAAATCATAACACAAGAGAAAATATTCTGTTTCATTCTGCATTCTGATTCCATAGTTTGTTCTCTGGATGTGGATGGCACTTTGCCTCAAGAGTCCTTTGGGAATGTTTTAGGTCCTTGCAGTCTATCAGAAACAGTCCTCATACACCGTGGCTGTTACTATGTACAATGTCTTCCTGGTTCTGCTCATTTTACTCAGTATCAGTTCATATAAGTTCTTCCAGGTCTCTCTGAAGTCCTGTTCATCATTTCTTATAGCACAATAGTATTATATTACATTCATATATCACAACTTGTTCAGCTATTCCCTAATTGATGGGCATTGAATGCTGATTTGAAACCCAGATTTCTTTTCACTCCAACTCTGATTCCTCTCACTCTATCATGCTGCTTTCCTGCATAGATAGAAATGGGGTGGGGGAAGCGCGGATCTGGAAGAGGAACAGGTTTAGGAGGAACAGAGTTTTAGGAGACCATAGAATAACTAGGTAAAGATGACCAATGGTAAGTTAGAGATATGGAATTAGAGCTCAGGGTAGGTTATATAGGTTTGTGAGTCATTTGTATAGAAGTCATGATGGAAACCATGAGAGCTGATGAAATAATCAAGGAATAGAGGGAGTGTCAGGAGAGAAGGGAGAGGGGGGCTAGGAAAGAACTTTGAGAGAAATTTATGCTTAGGAGGTAACAGAGGGATTAAGATCCTTTAAAGAGACCAAGAAGGAGACATAAAAAAGGAAAGCCATGAAAAAATAAGATTACATGTAGAAGCCAAGAGAGTAGAGAGGTTTTAGGGAAAGGTAGTCAAATATAGAACAAAAGACAAGAAAGATCAAGACCGATAAGGCATCATTAGATGTAGCACTTAAGAAATCATTAGGAACCTGAGAGAGAAAAGTTTCAGTGGAGTGATGGTGTTAGAAGCCAGAGAAATGAATGAGCTTTGGTGAAGTGGGGAAAGAGATCACTACTCTTTCTAGGAGTTTAACAATAAAAGGGTAAAGGAGAGAAAGAGGACAACAGCTTAAAGAGATGCCTGGACTGAGAGGCAGACATTTGTAGGCAGCAGGCAGATATGGAATCAGTAGTTAAGGAGAAACATATATATATATATGTATAGAGAGACAGAGAGACAATTAATGGTGGAACAAGCTAGTTGAGAAGATGAGAGGGGTAAGATCAATAGCACAAATAAAAGGGCTGACTATGACAGAGGAGAAGGGTATTCTATTCTTTGGACCAAATCAAAAGAAAAGAAGATAGGTGAGTCAATAAAGGTGTTTGGAGGATGAGTGGTAAGAGAATTCATGATATCTTCTATCTTCTGGGTAAAATAAAAGGCGAGATTATCTCATGAAAGGGGTGGAAATGGAGCAGGAGACTTCAGGGACTAAATCCTAGTTTGGGGAGGTCAGAAACAGCCTTATAAGGATAAGTTGCTGAGAGATTCAAGGGCAACTTGAAATGATTAGAAGAGAATATAAACTATAAACTTAGACAAAATCAGAAAGCTACAAAGTTAATCAGACTCTCCAGAGCTGTGCTACCTTGCCAGGAAGATACTTCACCCAGCTTTCTTACTCTGCCTCTATCCCAACCAACACACTAAGCATTACAGTCATATTATAAAGGAACAGTTTAAGAAGATCCATGCCAGAGACCGCTGTTCTCCCTGCTTTTACATGCTTCCCACAGGCAGGCTTAGAGTGGGATTCAAGCCTTTGGCAGAACTGCAGCCTTCCAGGTCCTATACCTTCTGTCCTGCCTCTGCAATTGTGGTAATATTATCCTTCTTTGTACCAACCCTTCAGAGCAGGAAAGAGTGTGTGACCTGCCCATCTCTCCCTGCATGTATCATGAGGAAGCTGGTTTACCCTTGTAATGGAATAGACTTTTAACCTCTGTCGACTGGAGTACAGCATGTCTGAAATTATATTTATTATGTCAGCTACTAAGAGCTACATTAGCTCAATTAATTACTCACTGAATTAACAAGCATTTATTAAGCACTAACTATGTTCTAGGCACTGTGGTAAGACACTAAAAATACAAATAAAACAGCTTCAGTGAGTTGATATTCTACTGGAGGATATGACATGTAATAATAATACTTAGAGCATTTATGTTTTGCTTTAAGATTTGTAAAACCTTTCATAAATGTTATCTCATTTTATCCTTACAGCGACCCTTGGAGATAGGTACTATCATTATCCCCATTTTATAGATGAGGAAAGTGAGGCAGAGATTTAAGTGACTTGCCCCGCGCCACACAGGCAGGAAGAGTTTGAGGCTGCATTTGAACTCGTCTTCCTGATTCCAGGCCCAGCACTCTATCTACTGCAACACCAAACTGCCTTTATAACTAGATACAAAATATACAAAAAGTACAGGAAATCGAAGATAATTTCAAGAGGGGAGGTACTAACACCTCTGAAGGCTCTGGCAAAGCCTCAAATAGGGAGTGGTGGTTGAATAGAGAGGTAGAAGAATTGTAAGTGATGAGAGTGAGGAAGCAGTGCATCCGCAATAGAATGTGTTGTGTGAAGAACAACAGCAAATTGATCTGCTGGTCAGTATGGCCAAGAGGAGTAATATGTAGTATATCTGGCGAGACATAGGTTCGAGTCACATTATGAAGGGCTTTAAATATTAAACAGGCATTTGCATTTAATCCTAGAGCAATAGGGAGTCCCTGAAGTTTCTTAAGCAGAGGTGAGAACTGGTAAGACCTGTGCTTAGGAATATCACTGGGAGCTAATATGTTCATACCCTTTGACCCAAAGATTCCATTCCTAAGAACAGACTCCAAGAAGGTCAATGATAAAAAAAAGAAAGACTGCACATACACCAAACTGTTTATAGCTGAACTCTTTGTAGTAACAAAGAACTGGAAACAAACATATATGTCCATAAACAGGGGAATGGCTAAACAAGTTGTGGTGCATGACTTCAATGGAATTTTATTACTATGCTTTAAGAAATAGCAAATATGATGAATAAAACTTCAACAAGGTAAACAGAAAGAAAAGGAACAATAGAACAGTGGAAATTGAATGGTGTGAAATTATAAAAACCTAGTTGGGCCCCAGAGAACATGTATCAAAAGGCACTTCCCCCTCTTCTTTGCAAAGAGACAAGAGGTGTGGGACACTGAGGGTAATAATGCCAGGCTTTTTTGATGTGTTGATTAATTTGGATTAACTTCTGAACTACTTTTTCCTCTTTTTAAATTCTTTATTACAAAGAATGACTCTAGTAAGGTTTGGGGAACATACTGGGAAATACAGGTGATGTAAAAACAAAAAATATCAATGAAATTATTTTTTAAAAGGTGAAAAAAGGAATATCACTTTGATATCCATAAGGAGCACGGATTGGGAAGTGGCTGACAGCAGGGAGATCAATTTGAACAGAGACAATTGCAACAGTCTAGGCTGAACTTGGGTTGCAGGGAAACAAGAGCATGGATATGAGAGATGCTACCTAAATGGAATTGTTAAGACTTGGCAACTGACTGGATACGGGATTGAGTGGAAAGTGAAGAGTCAAAGATGACTCCATGGTTTTGAACCTGAGTGACTGGAAGAATAATGGGGAAGTTAGGAAAAAAGGAATGGGAGCAAAATGGTTTACAGATGTGACCTTATTTCTGATATTTTTAACCTGGTATCTGTGAACTCATTTTATGAAAAATATTTTGATAACTATTTCAATGTATTGTTTTCCTTTAAAATCCTATGTATTTTATTGGATGCACTTAAAAACATTAATTTGAGATGGAGCTGACTGCCAAAGGGGTCTACTGGAGGCTTGTCTCTACATTAGTATTCACTAATTTCAGGTTAGATGTTGGAACAAAATGAGGCACTTGCGAGTTACTGAACATTTAACACAAGAAGATTTACTTAGCCCTAACAAAGCAAGGATATATAACAAATATAGTGGCACTTAGTTTCTCTGGGCATCCTTTCATTCTCCAAACTGCCTCCCTACCCCCCCCCCATCTCCATTTGGATAGCAGGGCCTGGTACAGTGACTCATGTGGGCTTCAGAAATCTACCAAGATCTGAAGGGTCCCCTAGATCCATAGAATGAGGACTTTTTAGTCCCTTAGATGACTGGGAAGCTGCATTAAGGAAACTAGAGTCAATCAAATCCTGGGAGCAGCTTTGTTGTATTGTTGTAGGCCTAGGTTATGGTATCACCTTGACATCATGGTCCTCATGTTGGTGGTTGGGGCAGGGAGGGAGCAGGATAAGGAAACCTATTCAGGGAAGCCAGGCCAGTCAAGGAGGCTAATCAGATTCTGCAAGCAGTTTTGTTTTTTCTAGGTAAACCTTCCTCATGGGGGAGGAAGGAAGCCATGTTGGGGTAACACTGGTCCTATTATAGGTCTATGACTAAAAAAAAAAAAAGGTTAAGAAAGCCTGCCTTATTTGTTCCTTACATCAAACCCAGTAGGTAGGTAAGTACTGCAGGTATTATTATACCCATTTACAGATGGGGAAAACTAATACTAAGAGAAGTTAAGTAATTTGCCAGACTCACACAAGTACTTAAATTCCAGAAGCTGAACTGGAGTCTGAGGCTTTTCCCACTATACCACATTATTCCTCAACTGAAGACCTACAGTGTTTTCTAGTTCTCTCTACTATACATATAGTGTTAGCTCTCATTGCATCATTGTTGTTTTTTGGGAGGCATTTGGAGTTAAGGGACTTGCCCAGGGTCACAGAGCTATTAAGTATCTGAGGTCAGATTTAAACTCAGGTCCTCCTGATTCCAGGACTAGTGATCTATCCACTGTGCTACATAGCTGCCCCTGCTTCATCTTTCTACAGATCTTACCCCTTATGTTCTTCTCTTGAAGATTGGTTGGGTTTATGTTAACAGCTATTCCCTCTATATTTTCAAAGTCCTTTTTCCTGTGGGCTTTCTCATTGAAGTAAAGGACTCAATTTAAAACCTTTATCATTGAAGGTTTCTCCTATCCCCTGTACAAAGTCTAGTCAGGAGGGACTGAGTTGCTCACAGTCAAAAGGAATCAGGTCAACTCAACCAATAAACAAATCAGTTAGGGGTGGAACCAAGATGGCAGAGTAGAAAGATGCACATAATCTATAGCTTCCCCCACAGCTCATAAAATATGTGTAAAAATGACTCTCAACAAATTCTAGAGCAGCAGAAGTCACAGAATGACAGAGTCAAAGAGATTTCCAGTCAAAGGTAACCTGGAGGGCTGACAGGAAAGGTCTATCCCACAGGATGCTGTGCAGAGTGGAACCTAGCCCTGGCCGCACAGCACTGGGAGGAACAGGGCTGAAACAGGCCTCTGGGGCAGAACCCCCAGCAGGGAGGGTCTCAGATCCCTCAACCCACAAGTGCCAAAGAAAGCTTCAAAGGTCAGTGAGAGGGCTTTCCCAACTGGGCGAGAGGAGAACAGAGTTCCTCCTAGCACTGCTCCTAGATGGCAGTGGTGCCAAAGCTGCAGAGTCCATTTGTGAAGCACTCAGTCAAAAGCCCCTGGAGGAATTGAGCAACTGATCAGAACCTCAGCCTTGAGTGGCGGCCCTGCCCCTGCCTAACACCCTCAGGGTAATTGAGCAGCTGATCTGAATCTCAGCCCTGAGCATGGTCCTGTGGTGAGCAGCAGTACTGGGACCCTCCTCTTGACAAAGGATTCAGAAGTCAAGTAACTGGGTTGGAGAATGCCCAAAAAAGGAAAAAAAAATAAGACCATAGAAGGTTACTTTTTTGGTGAACAGATATTTCCTTCCATCCTTCCAGATGAGGCATACTGTCAGAGGAGGTTAAGGCTTCTGCATCCAGTACCTCCAAAATAAATATGCAATGGGCTCAGGCCATGGAAAAGCTTGAAAAGCAAGTCAATAGCTTGCTAAAGGAGACTCAAAAAAAATGCTGAAAATAACACCTTTAAAAATAGGCTAACTCAATTGGAAAAAGAGGTCCAAAAAGCCGAGGAGAAGAAGGCATTAAAAAGCAGAATTAGCCAAATGGAAAAGGAGGTTCAAAGGCTCACTGAAGACAATAGTTCTTTAAAAATACGAGTGGAGCTGAGGGAAGCTAATGACTTTATGATAAACCAAGAAATTACAAAACAAAACCAAAATAATGAAAAAATAGAAGATGATGTTAAGTGTCTCATTGGAAGAGCAGCTGACCTGGAATGTGGATCCAGGAGAGATAATCTGGAAGTTGTAGGACTGACTGAGAGACATGGTCAAGGGGGGAGCCTAGACATGGTCTTTCATGAGGTTGTCAAGGAAGGCTACCCTGATATTCTAGAACCAGAGGGCAAAGTGAATGTTGCAGGAGTCCACTGATCGCCTCCTGGGTGGGGCCTGTGATAAGAAACTCCTAGGAATGTTGTGGCTGGGTTTCAGAGTTCCCAGATCAGGGAAAGGGTGTTGTGGGAAGCTGGAGGGAAGCAATTCAAGTGTTGTGGAAGTACAACAGGGATGGCATGGCCCCCTAGCAGCTTCTACACTGGGGGATCGAGGGGCTTGGAATGGGATGTTCCAAAAGTTGAAGGAACTGGGATTGAAGCCAAGAATCACCTATCCAGCAAAACTGAGTATGATACCTCAAGGGAAAAAATGGTCATTCAATGATATAGAGGACTTTCAAGCATTCTTGATGAAAAGACCAGAACTGAAGAGAAAATTTGACTTTCAAACACAATAATCAAGAGAGGTATGAAAAGGTAAACAGGAAAGCGAAATCATAAAGGACTTCCTAAAGCTGAACTGTTTACATTCCTATATGGAAAGATAATATTTGTAACTCTTGAGACTTTTCTCAATCTTTGGGTAGGTAGAGGGATTATACACACACACACACACACACACACACACACAGAGCACAGGTTGAGTTGAATCAGAAGGGATGATATCTATAAAAAAACAAAATTAAGGGATGAGAGAGGAATATATTGGGAGGAGAAAGGGGGAAATGGAATGGGGCAAATTATCTCTCATAAAAGGGATAAGAAAAATCTTTTTCGATGGAGGAGAAAAGGGAGGAGGTGAGAGGAGAAAAGAGAAGCTTACTCTTTTCATGTATGGCTTAGGAAGGGAATAACATGCTCACTAAATTTGGTACGAAAATCTGTCTTACACTACAGGAAAGTAGGGGAGAAGGGGACAAGTGGGGTGAGGGGGACAACAGAAGGGAGTAACTAGAAGTAAACACTTTTGGGAAGGGACAAGGTCAAATGAGAGAATAAAATAAAGCGGGGACAGGGCAGGATGAAGGAAAATACAGCTAGTCTTACACAACATGACTATTATGGAAGTCTTTTGCAAAACGACACATATATATGCTGTATTGAATTGCTTGCCTTCTCAGTGGGGATAGGAGGAGGAAGGGAGAGAAGTTGGAATTCAAAGTATTAGAAATGCATGTTGAGAATTGTTATTGCATGTAACTGGGAAATAAGAAATACAGGTAATGGGGTATAGAAATCTATCTTACCCTACAAGAAAAGAGAGCAGATGGGGATAAAGGAAGGGTGGGGTGTGATAGAAGGGAGGACATATTGAGGAAAGGGGTAATCAGAATGCAAGGGGGTGGGAGGAGAGATGGGGAGAAAAATTGGAACTCAAAATTTTGTGGAAATGAATGTCGTAATCTAAAAAAACCAACCCCAAATCAATTAATTAATGAAAGAATGCCCAGAAAAACTAAGTGCACAGTAAGTATATTTGTTATATAACCTTGCTGTGTTAGGGCTAAGTAAACCTCCTTGTGTTAAATGTTCATTTTGTTCCATCATCTAACCTGAAATTAGTGAGTGCTAATGTTGAGACAAGCCTCCAAATCAATTTACTAAGTGCTTACTATATATCAGACAGCTGAGTGGCACAGTGAATAGAGTACAAGGCCTGGAGTCAGGAAAACTCATCTTCTTAAATTCATATAAACCTCAGACACTTACTAGCTGTGTGACCCTGGGCAAGTCACTTAATCCTGCTTGCCTCAGTTATTCTTCTGTAAAATGAGCTGAAGAAAGAAAGGGCAAGTTAGGGGAACACTAACTGGAATACTCCAATATTTTTGCCAAGAAAACCCCAAATGGGGTCACAGAGGGTCAGAGGAAAAGACTGAACAACAACAATAACAATTACTACACTATGATGGATACAAATACAAAAGTGAGACAGTTGCCACCCTCAAGGAATATATTCTACTAGTTCTAACCTGATATCTCATCTAACTCTTAGCAACTTGTTGAGCCTCCCATCTGATGACATGGAGATTAGGTTCCTGCGAAGGCTGGAATGTGTGCCAATGTGTTGCAAGCAAGTTCTTGGACTAACATTTGTAAGCCCAATTCAAGGGAGGTGAATTGATCTGATCTCCAGTCAAAGGGGTACTATATTTCAGCTTGCAACAACTGGCCAAACAACAAACCAAAAACACAGGCCTGAAGGGACCTAGTATGACCATACCTGGGAATACTGAAGTCTCCAGCTCACCTCTTCTGGCCTAGGCTTTCTCCTGCTTCCCAAGCTCCTTTCTCTTTTCTAATAATTATTTCCCCTAAGCCCTCTAGAGGGCAAGGACTGGATACTTTGGGTTTTGCTATCCCCTCCCCTGTCATGACTACACTCACTGTCAGACTACATTCCGCACTATTGAATAGCACTCCACCCCACAATGAATTTACCCTAGATGCCACAGTTCCTAGTTAGGGCTTCAGGTGGTCAGCTTTAAAATACTTTTGGTCCCCTAACAGTGGGCTTCCCTTTCACATCAAAAGAATTCTGTAATGCAAGGTCCTTTAATTTGCAAAGAATACAGCTGTTCTTTTTGCAAAAACAGTACAGCAATATAAGAAAACCAGAGAGCTCAAGAAATTATGTTTCCTGTTGCCTTTGGATGAACGATAAAACCAATTCTACCCAATTCTTTTCTTTGCCTCTCTGTACCTATGACTCATCCTTCCATTTAGTTTCCAAATTCTTCTAGCAAGAGTATCAAGGCTAAAGTACAGTTCCTCCAGGAGTCAACCCTTTTGTTGGTCATTGAAGAAGAATTTCACATTTAGAGTACTAATAGTCAATTTATATATGCTCTAAAAATTGTGATTCTTACCACCCTGTGACTCCTTTTCTGCCGTGAAAATAACTGCAGCATATGCAATAACATGAGTTACATGAACAACTTTATAAGACCCTCAAAATTAAATCAACATCTACTCTGAAAGTAGATGATTCAGTAGAAATTGGAAAAAAAGGTAAGGATGGTGGAAGTACATGGGAAAGCACGGTTGAGGAGAAAGAGGAGAAAGACTACACAGAAACCTGAAGCCTTTAAATCATTAATACTCTTTAAGAAAGTAACCAGTAAGATCCGGACATGGCAAGAAACAAACAATGCTGTAAGGAAAAGAAGAGAAATAGATCATATTTTAACAAATGGGGAAAAGATGTGTTATTGAAGTGTTATTTTTTCCCTGGATGAACTGTCTGTATAGTGTTAAACCACCAACTTGTCAAGGCAAAGATCAGAATTACCAAAAAGCAAAAAGAAAGAATAATCATGAGAACAAGATATGACATAAATGCAATCGAAACAGCTCAATCCTGAACTCTTTAAACAAACTATCAACACTACAAAATGGAAAAATGGATATGAAATAATTGTATACAGAAGTTTAACTGATATGAATCTCTTGCTACAACACAAAGATCAAAAGAGCTCAGAAAGTGCCAGCAAATATTTGACTTACTTGCCAAATGGTGAGAGATGGCTGCCAAAGGCAGGTTAGAATATAAACTCATTTGTGAAATCATATGAAGAAGACTGATGAACAATTACAGCTACATTGTTTCATAAAGCATAGAGAAGCAAAAAACTGTCTAAAAAGAGTTTGGTAAGATATCCAACTAAGCAAAATTATCCCAATGGTATTCAAGAATGAGAATGAAAAGAGGAACACAAACATAAGAAAAACTGAAAAGACTGCAAAAATTAGAGTGGAACATTTGGACCCTCACATTATGGTCCCTGAGGTATTTACAGAGGAAGGAGAAATGGAACTAAAGAGAATAAAGATAGAAAAACAGTAGGACTGAATCAAGTATATAGAGAGGAGATCTGTGCTGTAGGCAATACTATTGTAAGGGGAATAAGAAACAAACTTATAATATATCATATATGTATAATATATTATATGTAACATATTTATGTTATATATTATATATTTAAATATATATTTATAATATATTATATATAATATATATAAAGCAAGGAAAAATATCAATGGCATTGAAAAAAACAGTAAGTAGCGTTATTGATCCCTAACAGAAATGATGAAGAAAATATCAACAACTTTGATCTATGTGCTTATTACTCTTTCAACTAGATAAAAGCTTTATGAGAGTCATCTACACAAGAACTGAGGACATAAGTATGTTTTCTCAAGTGATACTTAACCAGATACCATATCTTCATCATCTCACAATGGACTGAAAAATATGTAAAATATAAGATCCCACTTTGCTATTATTTGTGAATTACCCCCTCCCCCCCAAAAAAAACCACTGAACTTGGTACAACATTACCTTATGAGATTTCCTGTCAAGTTGCCTGAATTGGAGGCATGTTGCCCAACTCCCTCACATCAACTTCCAAAAAGGGTAAAATTGAACCAAACTCAATAAAAATTGAGAAATCCAATAAGAAATCATATAAAAAGTGACAATTTCCACCACAGTACTGTACAAAAAAAGTCAATCAAAAACACAACTAGTCAATAAAAAAGTAAAGGGATCACTAACATGATCAGAGGTTGATCACATATAGCTTACAAAGTTCTCTGTCCATAGGCACAAGTGCAATGGACTCCTCAGAAAAATCTACATATTGGAGACATTGGAAGCCCTGGGGAACAGAAGCAGGCAGCTTTCACTGTGGTGTCTCAGCACACAGATCAGAACAATCAAGGTCAGGGGGCTCTGACGTCCCTAACACTGTTATCTTCAGATACTAGAGCAGGCTCTAAATATATCTTTAGATGCACTCTGCCATCTCAAAGATATAAGGGGACCTAACTCCACAAGGTAGAGAGGTCAACACAAGAATCCAGAGGACCAAGGGTAAGAATATGGAAGGCTGACTACCCCTCTCAAAAGTGCAGTAAAAGATGTAGTCTGGCCCTAGCACAAAATAGCAAATCAGGACCTAAAGTTGGAGATTTAAGTAAATTGAAGAAAACAATAAATCTAACTTCAAAACCCTGAAAGTAGAGATACAAAGGAAAATTGGATTTTCTATATTTACTTAGAAGAAATAAAGTAAAAGATTTCTAAAAAATGAAATAAAAGCTTTTGAGGAACAAATTAGAAGAAGAAAGTAGTTTTAAAGAGAAAGTGATAAATCTTGATTATACCAACAGAAATCCATGCATTAGACACAACCATTAAAGAAAATAAAAATATTGAAAAATTGAAGAAATGTAATCTATGTGATATCAAAAAATATCTTACTTGTGAAACAGGTCAAGGGGAGATCCAAATCTATTAGAACCACAGACACAAAGTAGGCATTTAATAAATGTTTACTAATTGACTGATTGATTGGGAGGGCAAAGTAAAGACAGAAAGAACACACCCACACCTCCAGAAAGGAATATTAAAAGGAAAAATCTCAGAAATGTAACAGCCAAAATTCACATTTCTTCTGTCAGCCAGTCAGAGACAAGCACTTATTAAGTGTGTGTGCTAGGCACGGTGCTAAGCATTGTCTGGGTTCATCTGTGCTGTTCAAGGTCATCAACTCCACTTTCTCTTCCTGAGCCATCTGGGTCCAATGACCAGATATTCATCAGGATGACTGGAGATGGCCCAAGATACAATGGGAGACCTGGATGGCTTTTTCAGGTATTCACTTAGAGGGAGGTAAAGCCCACTGAGTGAATAGGCCTCTTTAAGAAGTAGTCAGGGAATGGCCTTTGTAATGAACAAAAGAAAAAAATAACTAAATCAACAGAAACTGTTACAAATGATAATCACTCCAAGCCAGTCATTAAGCAGAGCTTGGCAGGGACCTATTGTTGTCTTGCCCATGGGCTTCAGAGTGCACTGGGTTTAAGGTTTTGGGAAAAGGAAGGCAGGCAGGAAGGTGCTAAGCATTAGGGATACAAGCTCACTTTCTAACTGCAAGACAACACAAAAACTACTATGGATTGTAAAATATATGCAAGGTTAACTGGAAGTAATTTCAGAGGGAAGGAATTAGCAGTGCGGGATGTCAGGAGGCAGGCCTAGGGAAGTTTGCTCCAGTTATCTGGATAGTCAGTGAAAAGTTGAGGAGTCTGAAGGTGGAGTTCAATGTGTGAGAAACAGCAAGGAGGCCCGAGAATACATGAAGGGAATAAACAGTTCAAAGTTTGGAAAGGTAGGAATGGGCCAGATTATGAAGGTCTTTAAGGCCAAACTGATTTTTTTATTCGATCCTGGAGGTCATCAGAAGCTACTGGAGTTTACTAATTAAGGAATTAACCTGATCTGAGCTTTAGGAAGATCACTCTGGCTACTGAGTGGAGGATGGACGGGAATGGGAAGAGACCTGAGGCAAGGAGACCAACTAGCAAGTTATGTCAATAGCCTAGGTATGAGGTGATAAGGGCAGAAGCTGGTATTTATGAGAGATGTTGCAGAGATAGGATGATAAGATTTGGCAATAGATTGACTATGCGGGGCTGGTGTGAGCAAGTTGAGGATGACGCTGAGGTTGTGAGGTTAGGTGACTGCTTTAGACAGTAATAGGGAATTCAGAAGAGGAAAGTGTAGGTAGGCGAAGGGTTGGGGGAGAAGTGAGTTATGTTTGAGACAGGTTGAGTTTAAGATGTCTGTAAGATATCTGATTCAAGACGTCCAAAGGCAGTTGGAGATGTGAGACTGGAAGTCAGGAGATAAGTTAGAGGTGGATAAATATATAATAGTTACTAGCAATCATTAACATATATGTAGTGCCACCTACTAGATGCCAGGTACTATGCTAAGCCCTTTACAAATATCTCATTTGATCCACAAAACAGCCCTCATAATTATCCCCAGTCAGTCTGACTCTTTGTGATTCCATGGACCATAATACATCAATACTGTCCAAGGGTTTTTCTTGGCAAGGATACTAGAATAATTGCCCCATTTCCTTCTCAAGTGAATTAAGGCAAACAGGTTACGTGACTTGACTAAGGTCATATAGTAAGTGTCTGAAGCCAGATGTGACCTCAGATCTTCCGTACTTCAGGGTCAGTGCTTTATTTATCTAAGAATCATCTGCATAGAGATGATAACTCAATCTAGAGGAGCTGAAGAGATCATCAAGAAAGTGCAGAAAAAGAAGAGAAGACATCCAAGGCCCAGTGGATATTGGGGAATATCTATAGGCATAATTTGAATCCAGAAAAAGAAAGTGAAGAGTGGTCATACAGGCAGGAAGAGAACCAAGAGAAAGTGTGAAAACCTAGAGAAAAGAGAATATCCAAGAGAAAAGGACAATCTAGAAAAAAAAACAAAACACTGAAAACAATTATTTTACAGAAGCAATTCAAATACCAAGGAACTAGTCAGTATCAGACAATATATGACAGCTTCTACTAAAAATGAAAGGAGGAGGGGATGGAACAAAGATGGCACAAGGAATTGAGCATTTCTGCTGAGCCCTCCTAATCTAACCCTCTAAAACACTTTTTAAAATGCCTCAAATAAAATTCTGAGAGAACCTCTCTCCCCATGCCAAAAAAATAGCCACAATATCTCTTTTTTTCCAGTCAAGCTCTAGGACCGTTCTGTTGCTGTTATTGTTCACTTGTTTTAGTTATATCAGACTCTTCTTGACCCCATGTGGAGTTTCCTTGGCAAAGATACTTCAGTGGTTTACCATTTCCTTCTCCAGCTCATTTTACGGATGAGGAACTATGACAAACAGGGGTACGAGACTTGCCCAAGACCACATAGTAAGTGTCTGAGTCTTCCTAACTTCAGGCCCTGCAGTTTATCCACTGCATCACCTTAGTTCTCTGTTCAGAACTGCTTAAGAGAAATGAAAGAGAGGTCAACCTTTTGACACTGGGGTGGGGGCTGGCTGGAGTAACTACAGAGGAAGCAGCACTGGCTGTGGGGTCTAAAGGCAGTGGCAGTACCTACGGGGGCAGCAGCAGCTGTAGAGGCACCAAGAGCACTCAGGACCTAAGGATGGTAAGGTGACTAAACACCTGGTCAGAAATATTACAAAGGATCCCTATGTACACTGTATATATATGCACTGTACAAAGGATGAGGCACCACTTGGCAGCTTCTCCATCCATTAGTGAGTTCCCAGACATAGGAGGAAGGAAAGAAGTCTGTCACAAGGGGGCAGAAGCCCTACCTGAGTAAGGGCCATAATACAGACCAGGAATATAGTCACCAAAACTATCTCAGATTATACTGTTTTAGAAGCTTCCTCCAGGTTTCCAGATATGGCCACAGAAGCTCAGATTAGCCATCCTCCCCCACCATGAGTAGATCCCAACTCTAACATAAAGTTCAAAGTCAAGAAATAGGTAAGGAAAATGAGCAAAACAAACAAAACATTAGTACACAAAAACTTCTATGGATACAGGGAAGAGCAAAACAAACTCTGAAGAAGACAAAGATGTGGAAACATCTATAAAGAAAAATGTAGAGAAGACACAAGCCCAACAAGAATTTTTAAAAGAGCTAAAGAGATAAAAAAGAACAAAAAAATGGTTAAATCAGTAGAGAGAAATCAGCATGTCAGGCACTGTGTTAATCACTTTGGAGCTCCAGAACAAAGTCAAAGTCAAGGAATGATTCTCTGTGGATGGCAAAGTCCTCCATCTGCTCCTGTTTTCAGATTATATGGTTATTGACTGCATGGCTCCTCAAGATACTGTAGGGTCTCCTGGAAGAGATCTACAATCGCTCAATGAAGTTTGGTCTAGCCATCCACATGTGAAAGACCAAATGGATGAAGAACATCTATTGCCCAGATTTCAATATGCTCCTGAATGGACAACCTATAAAGCTTGTGCAGTAGCATGTATATCTGGGACAGACAAGACAGATGAAGGAGCTGGGACCAGAGTTAAAAGAAGAATGGGTTAGCTGGTGTTTAGTAAAATGTAAAGTTCATGTTTCCCATGACAGTAATAGCTATCTTCTCAATACAAACATTTTGCTGGTGTTGCTATATGGCAGCAAGCCTCAAAATGTCACTCTTTCCAAAGAACTAAAGATAATCATCACTCAAACGATAATGAAAACTTGTATGGTGGGTGTGAGCAGGCCAAAACATAATTAATGAGGAACTCTGCAGATCAGGAATAAAGAAAGTCATCAAGGAATTGTATGATAGAAAGATAAGATGGTTAGTCATGTGGTAAGAGTGAGAAGTGACAGATGAATGGTCAGAGTGCTCGCCTGTGATGTCGGGAGAAATCAAGGAAGGCCTGTAGCAGAGTGAACTCCCTTTAGTGAACATCTGGGAAGACATGGAAGAAAGCTGTAGAGAATGGCCAGGTATGAACAAGTTGCAATCTGCTTCAACCCCTGAATCAATGATGTCATAGATACATTTGAGTGTTCATTTCAACAGGGGTCTCACTCTTGCAAACTAATTTTTTTATTCATTTCTAATTAAATTTTTCTCCACTCCCTTCAGCTTATTTCTTTAATCTTCTATCCCTAATTTTTATACCTCTCCTTATCTATTTGCTTCTTATAAACATGCCCAGCTCTCCCTTAACCTAAAAAATGAACTTAACCTAAAATTAAACTTTGCTTGGTTCTACCATTCCCTTAAGCTACCATCCTAAAGATTTCTTCCTTTTATAGCTACACACCTAGAAAAAGCTTTCTATACTGTTTGCTTGCATTTTCTTCCCCCCAAATTCATTTGTCAACAACTTGAGACTGGGCTTTTGAGTTTAACCTTCAACTGAAATTACTGTCCTCAAGATTACCTAAATCTATTCATTGCGAAATCTAATGGATTTTTTTTCCAGTCCTCATACTTCTTTATCTCTCTATAACATCTGACACTGTTTCACACCCTTTCTTGAGAGACATCATCTATTCATTGGGTGTTCACAATTCTCTCTTGGTTCTCCCCTCTGGCCACACCTTCTCAGTCTCCTTTGCAGAATCACTTTTGTCCTTACCCCCACCTATGTATAGGAATACTCCAAGACTCTGTCCTAAGTCATCTCTCCTTCTCTATCTAAACTCTTTTCTTGGCAGATCCCAGGGATTCAACTCTCTCTCCTATCCTGGATTTATATAGCCAGCTCATGTCTCTCTTGAACTCCAGCCCTAGATCACTATTGCCTATTTGACTGGATGACATCTTTTTTGCTTTACTTTACCTGGAACTCAGACATCAGAATTCTTTCTAGTCATTTCCTTCCAAATCATTCATTTACACTCTGACTACCCTACTCATCCCTCTTTCACCAGGACTTGGACTCTGTGTCTGGGATCCTGGCCTCTACCTATAAGTTGAACTTTCACTTTGTCTTCCACTATCTGGGTCACCTTGCCACTTCCTGGCCATTTTCAACCTCCTTCCACTTCCAGCTCCCTTTCATGATGTCTTCTCCATTAGAATAGAGGCTCCTTAAGGCCTGAGACTGTCTGACCTGCTTGTATTTATATCCACAATGCCTGGAACAGCACTTAATAAACAATTTTAAAGTAATTTACCTCAAATTTGACAAGTCCAAAGCAGAATTCAGTATCTTGCCCCCCAAACCTGTCCTTTAAACTTTTCTATTTCATTGAAGGGTATTACCACATCTTTAGTGACCTAGGTATGGAAACTCAGAATTATCTCAGATTCTTCACTCTCCTTCACCCCTCACATCCAAGTTGTCAAGTCCTATCAATTTTCCTTCATATCAGATCTCACATCTGTTCCCTTCTCTCCAATCACATAGCCACAACCTAGTTTAACCTTATATCACTGCTCTCCTGGACTATTACAGTAACTTCTTAATTGGTCTCCTGGCTTCCAGTATCTCTATTCAATTCATTCTTCCCACAGCTGTTAAACTGATATTCCTAAAGCAAAGTTCTTACCACATTGCTCCCTTGCTCAAAAAATTCTGGCAGCTCCTTTTGCCTCTAAATACAAAAAACCAAATTATTTTATTTGGCATTTAAAACCCTTCATAATCTGGCTCCAGCCTTACTTTAAGGATAATTCCATATCATTGTCCTTCAAGCATGTTGTGTACCAGACAAAACAGCCTACTTTTTGATTCATTTTATGTAACATTCCATATGTGTTTTCTGTCTTTACACAAGCAGCCCCCCAGCTTGCATGGTACTCCTACCCATATCTGCTTCAGATAATTCCTAGATTCCCTTAAAGTTTTGTACAAATGCCACTTCCTACAGGAAGCCTATCCTAATATTCTTAGTAGCTACTGCCCTTTTCTTGGAAATTACTTTGCTTAAATTTTGTTTTTAATTTTCCATGTATGTATCTTCCCTCCTCTTCCCATAAAATGTAAGCTCCCAGCAGGAACTGTTTCATACCTGATTGTGTCTTTGGTGCCTTGCACAGTCCCTGCCATACTGTAGATGTCTAATAAAAACTTGTTGAATTGAAAATGAAATAGAAAAACTCTAAACAATATATATGTGCAGCAGTTATGTAATAACTGAATATACTTTAGTTTATCAATACAAAGAATCCAGAGAAATATGGGAAGACATATGAAATGATACAGAGCAAAGAAAACCAATTCAGAACAAAATGTAAATACTATGACTATATAAAAAATAAGCAACCAAACCTTATAAATACACAGAAGAAAAAGATATTGGAACAATATGATGTTATTTTGTAAAAATGCATATTTTTGCTTGATAAAAATTTAAATAGTTTAGAGTTTTTGCTTTTATTTTTCATCCAGATTGTTTGATTTCTCATTTTTGTTTGGATTATTGGCATTTATAATAATTTTTTTCTTTAGCAATGGCTCCCAAGGCTTGTAGAAAATACAAATTCTTCTCCAAACATTCAAGATCTTCCAGATTTGGTTCCAACTTACTTTTCTCGTCTTATCTCATACTATTTCATTTATTCTCCATTCTAGCCTATCTAGGTCATGAATTACTACTACTACTACCACTACCACCACCACCACAAATGGGAGGTGGAATGCTATTACTATTCCCATTTTACACATAAAAAACTGTGGCAAACAGTGGCTAAATGATTTGCCCGGGGTTCACATAGCTGATAAGTGTCTGAGGTCAAGTTTGAATTTAGTTCTTCTTAATTCCAGACCTGGAGCTCTATCCACTGTGTCACCTAACTGCCCCTAATTTTATTATGCTTTTTCTAGTTCCATCCATATATATATTCCATTTCCATTTGTACCCTCTTTCCTCCCCATCTTTACCTGTTAAAGTCCATTGCCTCCTTTAATATATAGTTCAGGCACTGACTTCCTCCCTCAAGACCTCCTGGATACTCTTAGACTTCCCCACCTAGTCTTTTGGCCTTCTTTGCATTGATCACTGTATAAGAGGTTTTTTTTGGTAAGTCTTGACCCCTGCTATACTAGAATTAGGGTTATGCTGTTTTTACCTTTGTTTACCATTCATGTTATAAATGAGGAAACCAACGTGACTTATCTAGGTCTGAACAGGTAGAACTGGCAGAGTCCAGATTTGAACCCACTCTCTAATTCCAAAGGCTCATTCCTCTCTTTCTGTTCTTCTATTTCTATCATCTTTTTTCAGTGATCAATCAACATTTATTAAGTGCTATCTGCTAATATCCCAGGTCTGTCATTGCCACTTCTGTACATATATCTGCCTGATGGTTTAGCCCAGAGGCTCATCTATGATGAGCTGATGATACATCCTTTGAGTCTCTGTTACAACATTCCATATAATCTACCACATTATTTGTAGCTGGGTTTCAGGGTGGGCTCATCCATTTGCTCTGCCCACTCAGCTTGGTTGTCTCACTTCAATTTCCCTTAGGGTAGTGAGTTAAGAATCCATCCTCAATGGAAATCTTGGCAGTGGAACTGGGTTAGAAAGTTACATCCAAGATAATAATTTATGGTGATTCTACATCATTTAACATAACTTGTGGGTGACATTTACAAACTCAAACAGGCAGATAAACGGGTCCAAATCTCACAGCCATAAAGTTGTCCTGTTCTACAATCCACTCCTGTATAAACCATTAAGCAGTAATGTTCACTCATGCGACAAATAATAACTGCCATGTAACACTTTAAGATGTGCAAAAACTTTAAATAAATTGTATTCTTTGATTCTCACACTTGCTAACTGCTTACGTGCAAGGCACTTTGATAGGTTAGCAACTGATTGGATGTGGGAAAGGGAAGGGTGGGGCAGAGTTACCATGAAGAAATAGAGATGACCAAATACGTATATAGTTTTTAGTTTGATAGCCATCTGATTCGCCATAACTTTTGTGTTTAACTTGATCAGCAGGTTATGAGGCAGGTTTCTATAGTATGTTCCCTTTATCTCCTCCCAAATAAAATTTAAGCTTCCTGAGGAAGCAGAAATTAGTTCATTTTCATCTTTGCAGGTACTTAATAACCTGTCAGTGTCATAAAAAATTCTGGAATATTGACAACAAGAACTGTTTTTTGACACTGACTCTTTGGTAGTCACTCTTCTGGAGCCGTTCTTATCTAACCAATTGTATGCTAACTTCCAATGATACTTCTAGTGTTGGAGCCCTAAGTTTGTTCTTTGTATGAAAAGACTAAGGTCTTTCTCTTCCTCCTGTTATCAAACCGCTAAAAGCCTTTCTGTTAACATATTGGAGAAAAGTTATTATTTGAAAAGTTAGTTTAACCCACATCCTTCCAGTACATAAGAAAACCAAATCACTTCTCTTTGGACAATTAAGGAGGCCCATAGGAAGGGAAACCAAATCTTGATCACACAGAACTAGCACTGATAGAGCATGAAAGAGGAAACTACAAGTCACAGAATAGATGGCCATTCTAGATTGGGTGACAATTATATGCAGTGCCCTTAAACAAAACATGCAGGGCTACAGTTTTGACAATTTATTTTTTGTCTCCCAATTTACTTATGTGTGAGCTTTTTTATAACTGTAATATCTCCTCCCTAAAGAGACAGAAATAAGCATATGGTGAAATAAAATGAAATTCCTGGTATTTTATATATAGCTAAAATTGGACTTCTTGGGTCAATTTGAACATATGCATAAATCTTGAATTTCAGATATACACGTTTAAGGGTTAGTGACTCTTTGAAAAAAGAAGGAAGGAAGGAAGGAAGACATGCTGAACTCTTTCAGTTTTCATATTTTGCACCTTTGGCCTGTTGTGAAATAATACATAATAATAATACAATAGGCAGTATTCTAGTACATCTACAAGTTGTATATTTCCAACAGTAACTTCTAGTCTTTAGGCAAGGTAGTTGTATCGCATCTGTTTTTCCCTTTCGATCTCATTTAATAAACATTCAACATTCAATTAAATAATGTTACTCATGCTGGTCCCAAAAATCTTTCCTTAGGAGGACTAGGATTTGGAGCTGACTCCAGACCAAAGCTATTCGTTTCCCCTTCGCAGATTAATGCCAACAAGTTAACCCTTTCCAGCCTTCTAATACCTTCTCCCAGCAGGGGGGTTAGCAGACACTAGCACCGCACCGCTTTTGCTAGAAGGGCACGCACGTGGGCCGGGGCGCTGCTTTTGTGAGCCGTTCCCGCCTTCTCGTGATGGACAGACAGCGCCCGCCAATCCGCTTTCAGCGCCCCGCCCCGACAGAGGACCAATCACAAAACTCGAACGCCTCCGGTTCACCGTCCCGGAGAATGTTTACTAACAGAGCCGGGTGGGGGCAGTGGAGAGGCGTGGCCTAGGCGGGGGAGGGGGGAAGAAGAGCAAGCTGCAGGCGCGCCTGCGCACAGGGGAACGGAGCGGGGCCGAGTCTCGCAGCTCGCTTACCCGAGTGACGGAGGTCCTCCCTCCTTCGCCTCCCGCGAAGCCACAATTCGAGGAGCAGGGCGGGGCCTCTGACGCGCCGGTCCAATAGGGGGCCGCCTTGGCGGACGCGCGCGCCCGCAGCCCAATGGGCGACGGCGGTTCCTACGGCTTCCCTACCTTGCTGGTTTGGGGGATGGGAGGGGTGAGAGGGGAGCTGGAGCCTGGGCTTTGAGGGAGGAGGCGGAGGGGACGCGGCGAGTTTGGTTGCGCCGTACTCACAGTGCCCTCGGCAGGGGGAGGAGGCGGTGGAACGCACGGAGCGGGAAGCGCCCGGTCTCTCCGTCCGAGCCCGGGAGCTGACGCGCGGCGTCGCCCGCGGCTGTCAGCTTTCCGGGGGTTCTGGGTCGCCGGAGGTTCCCCACGTCAACGTACCCGCGAGTTCGAGAAGGAAAATGGAGGAGGGTGGCGGCGGCGGCGGCGACGGCGGCGGCGGGGTCAGCGCCGCGGGGACCAGCGCGGACGGAGGGGACCGACTCCTAACTGTCAAGCACGAGCTGCGGACGGGTGAGTGACCCCGCCCTCCGCCGGCTCGGGCGCCAGGGAGGCTGGGGGGCGGGGGCTCGCGTCCGGGGAGCCTGGGGGGGGGAGGAGGAGGAGGGAGTGGGGCGCCTCGCGACGCTGGGTCGGGAGGGGAGAGGGGGAAGGGGGCGGGGGTGACGGCGGAACCGAGCCTCGCGGTACGGGTCGGAGGGCAGCCGTTCGGTCCGGGCGGAGGGCGGGGGAGGAGGGAGAGAGACGAGAGGGAGCCGCGGCGGGTTCGGAGCGCGGGGCGCGAGGGGTGGGAGGAGACAGGAGGAGAGGGGGCGGGGTGCCGAGGGGGCGGGGATGCCGAGGGGGCGGGGATGCCGAGGGGGCGGGGATGCCGAGGGGGCGGGGCCTGGGCGGGGCCCCGCTGGAGATTGGTGGAGGGAGCGGAGAATGAGGTCGGAGGCAGGAGCAAGCGGTCTTCTTGGAGACGGGCGGCGGGGGCCTGGCATCAGGCACCTTGGGAGCGGTCCCTCGCTAAAGCGCCCCCCAAGTGTCGTCAGCGTCTTTCTGCATTTTTATTTTCCGCAGTTGAGAGCATGGGTTGGAGCTCCTCCTAATCTTCTGTGGTGACGCTGTGTCACAGTATCTTGTCTGGGACTAAAGGGACATTTTTTTAATACTAAGTTTTAAAAAGTCAACTTATCACATGACATTTTAGCTCATCTCTTCCAAAACAGCTTGTGATTGTATTTGTGGTTAACTATCACGACTTCGGTGTGGTCCAAAGAGAGGATGATGGATGGGTACACTCTGCCTCCTCCTCCTCCTCTCCCTCCCCCTAGTTTTAATAAGGCAAAGGGACTGGTTCCTAGGAGTGACCCTATACTTAGATCTTGAGTATTTTAACTAAGACGTTTAAGCTTCTATAAATTATAAGAGCTGTGTAAGGCAATTAAAGCAGCAGAATTTAGTGGGTAAATGCCGTTAAGCTTCTTGGTTAAAACTTCACATCAGTCACTCATCTAGAACATGGCCTGGCTACTGCATTTTCTTATCTGCCTCTTATCTATCCATTTTTAAAAACATCAGAGTGGAACAATTTTATATATATATATTTATATACATATATGTATGTATCCATATACACATGTATACATATATGTATATATGCAATTGTATATATTTATATATAATTGTGTATATATATGTGTATATATATACACATATATACACACACATATATATAGTGGCAGTTTGGATTTATGAGTTTGAAGTTAAGGCTTTTGTCAAGTTGCAGGAACACAGAATAATTGTAACCAGTAATTTTTATTAGACTATTTACTGGTGGTGTTTATTAAGTGCCTATGGAGCTCCCCATGTGGAATACTGGGTTGTTCCTTATGTTGCTGCAGAAGCTGTGCTTTAGTTTTTTTGTGCAGTGCAATAAACAATATAAGCATATTGTTCCTCTTTTCCCCAACAGATCAGAGAGTTAACAATGTTTCCCTGCTTGTTACTTTCTGCTTCTTTTTATGACATTTTGTTCAAGGTGTTTGGGTCAATATTTCACTGAGTGCTAGGTGTGGTAACAGAATGATGTCTATTTTTCTCTCATTTCTCTCAGCTAATTTCCTTTGAAATCCAATTATGATACTTTTCATTGTAATTGCTTTGGATCATTATTAGACTAGAATGTGTTTCTTATATTAATTACTCTGTAATCTTTTGAGTTCTAAAGTCAACCTATAATCTCAGTGCTTGTTCTATTTATCAGTTCTAGTATATGAATAATGGATCAGTTGTAGTGTATGAATAAAAATATTTCAAGAAGATTACTATAAATTTTAAAAGTATATCAATTTTATCTTTCAGTATTTTAATCCTTCAGTATTTTTATATGAAACATAGATGGTGTGCTGCAAATGCTACTTGAGTGGAGGTTAAGATCTTCAGATATTTACCATGGCAAAAGTCAGCAAAAAGTTTTGTGCTGAATAACTAAAGAATAACCCACTTATTAGTTTCAACAAGTTTTCTTTTTTGCAAACAACATTACTTTTGTGGAAAACGCAGACTTTTTTTTTGCCATCCTAGCTGCATATGAACTGCAGTTTTATTTTGTAGAAATATTTTTGACTGATGGTGTAAATTATAATGAACTCATTAGTACTGTTACTGGGAAAGGATATGAGCATTCACCTTGAGCTCTGGTTAAAAGGACAACTGATTAGAAAATGTAGTCAAAAACATTACTGAAGTCTATTATACAATAATTATTCATCTTCAACCTATCTAATGTAGCACTGTAAAAGATGCTAGAGGAGGAATATCCCTAAGGAGTGGGTGTATAGATCTCAGGGGATGAGAGAACTTAGAAAAAAAAATTACCTTTTTATTTTCACTATCCTTTTATCAGAATTTAGCTTTTACTTCACTTATTTAATATGGGCAACAAAACATTCTGAAAAGAGATCCATAGATTTCACCAGATTGCCAAAGGGTCCTATGCCATACAGAAAGATTACCGCCCCCCCCCACTAGAGTAATTCTCTTAGATGTGGACCCTGCCCTCATTAATGTAAACATGTGTGTGACATGGTGCTTGTCTACGTTTAATGGTTCTTTACTTGGTGCTGAGTACTGTGTATTGGGTGCTGTGGGATTGAAAGGGCAGTTAGATGGGGCAGTGGATGGAATACTGGGCCTGGAGTCATATTGATGCTTACTAGCTGTGTGACCCTAGGCAAGTCACTTAACCCTCTTTGTCTCATTTTACTCTTCTGTTAAGTGACCTGGAGAAGGAAATGGCAAACCACTCCACTATGTCTACCAAGGAAACTTCAATCGAGGTCACAAAGAGTTGGACACAATAAATGAGAGTGCGAATCAGAAACAATTTATTAATTTCCTAATATGTGCTGGACATTATGCTAAGTACTTGAGGAAAAAAAAGCCACACTATCCTCAGTCCTTGAGGAAATTAAAATCCGTAGTAGTTGAAGAAACAGTACTCCTGTAAACTAACTACGAATATTAAGAAAATTGTTATTTTGTGCCCCAAAAACTTCTTAGTGTCTAAATACTCATTTGACATTTGGTATATACCTTATATTCATCTTTTTTATGTTCATCCTCAGTATGTGCAATTAGATTTTATTCTCCTCAAGAGCTGGGACTATATTTCTTCTTCTGTTTCCTGTACCTCTATACAGTAGACATTTAATATATATATGCTGATGAATATATATCCTGAAGGGATGAGGAGAATAAAGAAGCCATAAAGAATGATTGATAAATACAGTGTTGTAGTATTAATGTTATCTATAAATCAATCCATTTCTTATCTAAATTGTCTCCTGTCTTCACTCCTCCATTCTTTTTTCTGAAGTTAAAAGTAATTTATCTTCTGTCTTTGTTTTGTGTATATGGTAGATGAAAACAAGATAAATTTAAGAACTTTTAAAGTTTTGGTAGATTTCATTTCTAAAGCAGCATATCAAATAATCTATACTATACTATACTATAATCAGGTAGTATTATAGTATACCTGATTATAGTAATATAAACATAGTATAAATGTGTCTAAATAAATAATAAATAAGCATAAATCTCATAATATATGTACTTTAGACAGTAGAAATAACACTGGATAAGGATTTAGGATTCATGGGTTCTAGTTTCACTGTCTTTTTTGATCTTGCACTAGTTGCTTAACATCTGTGGGTTTTCCATTCTTTGTCACTGTGTCAGATGGTTGGATTAGTTAACTTCTAAGATTTTGAAAGCATAGATTTTTATGAAAGTATAGATTCAGGAGTGGTTTCTCTCTGCAGAAAAATTCATACGTGCATTTCTTTGAATAACAGCAAATTCCCTAGGGCATACTTAGAGTTTTCAAATAATTAAGCAAAGTATTCTTAACCTAATATAAAATTTTGTTATCAGAAAAACTTACCTAATTAGTAAACTTCGGGTTACCATTCCAGCTTCCTTTTCTTCAGAGATTGTCTTCTTGAAACATAAGTTTTTTTCTGTATAAAACATCTGTTATCTCATAATTCCTTACTTTTATTTTTTTTCTTTTTTTATGTAAAGCCCTATTGGTCATGGTAGAGTAATATAAAACGTGTAAGTGGATAGCTGCTCTGTTTCAAAAAAAATTAATTATACATTTTTGGTAGAACTTTAATTTAGTTTCCACAGACCTCATACCTTCTTGGAATTATGAGTTAACTGATAAGCTTTTTTCATGTCCTCTGCATTCTATCCACACTGTACTACTAGCTGTTCCCTAATCTTGTTCTGCCTCTTACTTCACCCTACATTTGCTAGAGCTTTTCTTTATATCTAATATATGCTGTCTCCCTTTAAAATCCTTCTTTTTTCAGAATTTTCCTTTATATAACACTTTCTCTGTGAAACCTTTCCTAATTCTCTTCTCCTCCTCTTAAATTTTGATACAGCATTTTGGAACTCTTGCCCTTACTACATTCTAACTTGTATAATAATTACTTGTGTATATGTATTGTCCCTTTTATTAGATTGTGGGCCTTTTGAAGGTAGATAATGTGTCAGCTTTATATCCCCAGTGCCCAATACAATGCCTTGGTCTACTCAGAACTTAACTGTTGAACTGAATTAAATTGATCCTCTAATATTTTCTATTTTCCCCTTTCTCATCCAAGGCCCACTAATGAAACTCATATGTATCTGAAATTACTATGGTGGACATGGTTGGCTTTCAGTGCTACTTGAAAAGATATGAAACTTTAGAGAACCATTAAACCTTACATTGAATATAGGCCCTCTCAATCAGAGAAAGAGAAGAGAAAGTACAAGCAAATCACTCTCTGGTATCAGTTCTCCAGAATGGAAAGTCAGCAACCCAGACAATCTTTCGCAGAGACTTATGCCAAAATGCCTGCTTACCTCCAGTGTCTCTCAATATTTGTGTAGATTGGATATCTTGAGTCACCCAAGGGCATATACACATCTGGCCTCTTGCAAAACTTAACTTTCAGGGGAAGAGAAGGTAACCTTGTCTTCTTCTTAAGGCATGATATCTCTTTAGTCAAAAACTGACTGAGGGTTTCTGTTCTCTCCTGACCAGCAGGTTTTATCATGTGTTCTTAGAGGAGGTAGTAGATTACAAATAGTTGACTAGTAAAAACAGACTAATTTTTAATGGAGTATTACTCCAAATTACTTGATGCAATTTCTCATCCTGAAAAGTTGTATATAAATATAATTTTTCTACTTCAGTATCATAAGATATGTGGTCTTACTGATAGAGGAATTCTTTCAACCATAGAGATTCCAGCTTATTCATGTCCTTTCTCAGTGACTCTTGACTGCATCTTTCCATAAAAGTCCTTTATTTGGGAGCCACTCAACATTCTGGCTTCTTCTTTTAGATCTTTTTCCATAATATTTCTACAACTGGAGCACATAGGCAGTCTGACAATACTTTTCTTGCTGAATGACTGGCTCACCTTTTTTTTTTTTTCAGATTGTATCATATCATATATCATAGAAGCTAGTGAGCTGGTTAACAGCAAAGATTATTATGCCCATTTTATAGCGGAGAAATTGAGACCCAGAGTATTTTAGCGACACACATCTGGTTAATGGAAGAGCTGGGATTTGAATCCACATCTTCTGACTGTACATCTCGTAATCCATACACTACATCATGCTGCCGTTAATCTCACTGTTTCTCATCACCTTCTTGCAACTTATTAGAGATGATGTTTTCTTAATGCTTTCAAATAATTTTTCAAATACTACCCATTTACTGCTTTACTTGAATTATAATTATACCAACTAGGACTACTTTCTATCTTCCTTGTTTAAGAGCCATGCTCTGTTTTGAATTCAACAAAAGTGAAGGTATTGAAAGGTTAGATGAGATCGAAAGGTAAAGAATAGAATCTTCACATGGAAAATAGAAATTCCTCACCTTAGAAAGGGTAGGCTCTTGTGAATACCTTGTTCACATATGAAGAGGCTGGCAAGACAATGAAATGAGTCCTCAGGGAAAAGATTGCATTCACGCTTTTGTTTCTAGACCTTCTTCGGTACAACAGTTTCAAAGGAGTATGGCACTTGAAAACTGACTAATAATACTAAGGCTGCTGTGGAATGGCTTAAGGAAGGGTCTTTTGAGTAAGGAAAATTTTGTCAAAAAGCTAAGAGCCATTGCCCTATATGAAAGAAATCACTAACACTCCAGCTGAATAAGCACAGTTCCTACCCTGTCTCCTAGTTCAGTCAGTGACTAAAAGTGAAAAAAAGACTACAACTACCTATTGAAAAGGGAGCACAGGAGACCAGATCAACCTGTCTAGTACAGAAGCAGTAGAGCCTAGTGAACAGCTGCACCCAATGACCTGTTCCACCCTAATGGGCCGCAGGTTGGCTCCTCTAGCTGAATCACTGCTCTAATACAGACACCATGTCCAGCAAAGAGCCAGCCCAGTTGAAAAGTAAACACTTTTCAAGTGAACTTCGTGAGTACTCTGGAGAGACAGAGTTCATCAAGCCTCTGTAGTTCCAGAATTGTAAGTTGCTTTGGCAATGTGTTTACTCTTTGTTGGGGCAGTGGATAGAATCTTTTTCATGACCTCTTCATTCTATCCATCTATTGGGTCTGGGAGTCAGGAAGATGAGTCTTCCTGAGTTCAAATCTGGCCTCAGAGCTTAATAGTTGTGTGACCCAGGGCAAGTCACTTAACCTGGTTTACCTGTTTTCTCATCTGTAAAATGAAGTAGGGAAGGAAAGGTCAAATCACTCCATTATTTTTTCCAAGAAAATCTAAAATGGGGTCACAAAGAATGTTAAACAACTAAAAAAATGACTGAGCAACATAATCCCCTACCTCAGGTTAGTGCCCACCCCACCCCTTTTGGATTCTGTGTGTGTTTATGGAAGAGTGAGCCCCTGATGTTTAGGGGAAGTGCTTTGTCATTTATCTCTTTGCTGTGCCACTTGAGTAAATGCCTTTACTAAAGAACTAGTAGAGTTAGCTGGCTGATTAAGGTGAAGCACACTGGTGGCCGCTTGTGCATTAATATTTACAAGGATAGAAACTTTAGGTTAACCCTAGAATCTTGGAAGTAGAAATAGTAACCGCTACTGCTCTAAGGACCCAATTTGCCAGCGAATGTGAGCTCTAAGGGAAGTGTTTATGCTTGTCTTGAGCAAGAGGGGTGATCATTACCCCTATGTTTATCTGTAGGAGGAAGTGGATTTCCCCAGCTCTTTGTAAAACCCTGGGTTTCCTTAGCATCACACTTTTCTAACTTTATTCCTACCTGCCTTAACGCTTCTCAGTCTTCTTTGGTGGTTCCTCTTCTACTTCCTGTCTTATTTGTGTGAGTATATATCAGAATTCTGCCCTGAACCCTCTTTACCTTCTATAATCTGTTATCCCAACAGTTCCCATAGATTAGATTATTACCTCTATGCACGTGACACCTAAGTTTATATATCCAGCCTTCAGAGTTGCAAGTTGGCACCTCTTCCTGTTCCCTAAACAAGTTGAGGCATCTCTGTGCTGGATTTGGGACCTCTTCTTGCTGTGATGCACAGTCTTTCCCTGCACTGGACTGCTCCTTTCTACCATTCCTGGCTCGTGGCAGCTGACCCTTATCTATATTTCCCTTTGCTGACCTAGTTTGGGAAAACAACTCATGGTGACTTTTTTGGTGGGGGGCGGGATTTCCCAGCCAGGTCTTGATGTGGTGCAAAATGCACTGTACTACCAACTTTTGGGAGGATTTGTGAGGTAGAACTTGGCTGTATTTCTTTTTTGGCTGTGTGCTAGAACTTATTCTTTCCTCTGAAGCCTGCTTCTCTTCCCAACTTCCGTGTTTCCATTGAAGGTATTATAATTCTTCTTTTTGCCCAAGTTCAGTTAAACTCTTCACTTTGTTTTACTAGGACTCATAATTAATCAGTTAACATATCTTAACAATCACACCTGTGAGCTTAAGTCCCTTATTACCACTTGCTTGAATTATTATGAGTCTTCTTTCAAGGAGAACAGAAGTAGAATAAGGAGTCACTGAAGGCTTTTAAAAAAAAAATTTGTTTTCTCTCCTTTCTACCTCTACCTCAATTTAAAAGAAAAAGAAAAAATGACACTTGGCCAATAAGCATAGTCAATTGAAACAAATTCCCACTTTGTCCATGTCCAGTGTACATGCACAAAGTACAATCTACCTGACATTCTGAGTCTTGACCAAAAGCTTTCTGTCAGTAGGTGGGTCGTATAGTTCATCTGGAATCATGGTTTGTCCTTGAGTTGATAGAGTTCTTAATTCTTTAAGAGGAGTTTGTCCTTATAATATTGTTATTACTGTGTAAACTCTTTTCCTGGTTCTGCTCACTTTATTCTTTATCGGTCTTCATCTTCCTAGGTTTCTCTGAACCCAACTAATCCTTTTGTCATTTCTTTTAGTACAATATTATTGCATTAAATTATATAACATAATTTACTCAGCCATTTTGCAGTTGATGGGCATCCCCTTAGTTTCTAGTTCTTTGTCATTACAAAAAAAAAGCTGCTGTAAATATTTTTTGTATATATGAATCCTTCTTTCTTTGATTACTTTGGGTATAACCAGTTGGAGGTTTCAAGACTGTGTACATTTTATGTATTTTTTTTTTTGCACAGTTCCAAATTGCTTTCCACAGTGAGTGAACCAAATTACAACTTCACCCATAGTACACCACTATGCCAATTTCCCATATCTGCTCCTGTATTTTTCATTTTCTTTTTTTTGTCAATCTTTGTCAATCTGATGGATATGAGATGTTACCCCAAAGTAGCTTTAATTTTTTTCTCTAATTTATTAGTAATTTGGAGCTTTTCTTTTCATATGCCTTTTGCTGGCATGGATGTCTTCCTTTGAAAACTTTGTGTTACTATCTTTTGTCCATTTATGACTTGGGGAATGGCTTTTACTCTTATAAATTTGAATCAGTTTCCTGAAATAACTTGAAAACAAAAATCTTTAACAGAGAAACTTCAAGAGCCTCCTAATATTCTTTTCTTCTACTCTCTCTTAACGCTAATCCATATTTCACATTCCTTAAGTTTTATGTCTGAACCACATCATTTCCCTGCTCAATTTGAGAAGCTTCAGTGGTTCTGTGTTGTCTTTAAAATAAGCTACTGAGACATCTTACACAATGCAGCTGTAACCTGTCTTTTCAGATTGTTTTCGTGTTACTTCGCATATTCCCTGTTTTTAGCCAAGCTGACCTAATTGTTCTTCTCTGTCTCTCACCTCTGTACAAAGACACAAGTCTTCCATTCCTGAAATACTTTCCCTCTTCACATCTATGTATGTCTTGGAACACAGCTCAGGTGCCTCCTCCTGCAAGAGAGGCCTTTCCTAATATCCTCCTCCCTCCCTTGCTGGTACTCTTCTTATTAAGATTTCTCGGGGAGTGGGGTATATTGTTTGTTGCCTTACCTCTGTTTATGTTACTTTCCTCCACTAAATGTAACCAGGACAAGGACAGTTTTCATCTTTTTCTTTGAATGCCTAGCATATAGTAAAAACTTATTAAAGTCTTGTCTCAATCTTTTTAAATTAGAGAAATATTTAATTTTAGAACTAATAGAAACCTTAGTCCAACCCTTATTTTACAGATGAGAAAATTGAGGTCCAGAAAGGTTAAATGATTTGTCCAAAGACACACAGTTGGTACATTGACAGAGGCAGGAATTTAGATCCTTTTACTCAAAATCCATTTCTTTCCTCTGTACTATACTTTTCCCTCCCATTCCTTTAACATTTATTCAGCAAGCATATATTTAAATACCTACTCTATACTAGGTCCTTGAAATAAAAAAAGAAACTAACCCTGCATTCTTTTTGAGGAAATCAACAAGTACACAGATAAGTAAATACCAGACATACATAGAATAAATCCCTGGGAGGGATAGCATTAAAAACTGTGAGGGCTAGGGTAGACTCCTGATACAGGAAGTGGCACTTGGACTGTGCTATGAAGGAAATAGAAATTTTCCAAGGTAAGGAGAAAGTGCATTTCAGGCAGGAGGAACAACTTGTAGAAACATATTGACAGAGACATGAAACACCATATATGCGAAACCGCATCTAGGCCACATTATCTGGAATATATGATTGTGTGAAAGACAGTGATGTGCAATTAAGCCTAAAAAGTCTCCATTTTACATCTGTTACCCTGCCTGGTTTCAACTCCATGGAGCACTATGTCCCTCCCAGGATAAGTTGATCACTTCTAAACTCCCCATCATGCTTCTAATCTAAGCCTTGATTGACACCCTCAGTCTTCTTTCCTCTCTTCTTGAAGGGCTGGAGAGTGGACAAACTTCCCTCAGTGGATTCTTTTGAGAAGGCAGAAACTCCACTTTGCATCTGCTGTCCTGCCTTGTTTCAGTCACATGGAACAATATGCCCTGTGCCAGGTGCTCCACGCTATCTCATTCTCACCTTTTCTGCCTTTTTGAGTGTGTGTTGTCTCCCCTATTAGATTGTAAGCACCTTCAGAGTTTGGACTCCCCTTTTTAATTGCATCCTCAGCTTGGCACAGTTCCTGGTACGTAGTAGGCACTTAATAAATGTATATTGGAAAGTAGTCTGGAACCTGATTGTGAAGGGCTTTTGATGTCCTAATAGCATAGTTCATATTTAATCCCAGAGGCAATAATGTGCCATTAAAATTTCTTGAACGTGGGAATGATAGGGTCAGAACTGTGTTTTAGGAATATCACTTTTGTAGTTGTGTGAATAGATGAAGGATTGTGGAAGGGAGAAACTGGTGGTAGGGAAGCTAATTAGGATGCTGTTGCAGTAGTTTAGGCAAAAGGTAATGAGGGTTGTGGCTATGTGAAGAAAGAGAAAGGGATGGATATAAGAAATCCTGGAATAAAAAGCAAAAAATTTAAGTATGATGTGCAATAATGGAAAGAGCACTAACTTTGGAGTCAGAGGACCTGGGTTTGAATTCTGGTTCTGCTGCTGACTACCTATATGACCTGAGGCAAGTCATTAACCTGTGTAGGCCTTAGTTCTCTCACATGCAGAATGTCAGAGTTAGACTAGTTAATATCCTACGAAATAGGTTAAGATTATCTAGCAGCCATACAGTTTCCTTTTGAACTGGTATCTTTTTTCTCAAGGGTCCTAAGTTCCTTTTTCTTCATATTACTTTACCTTAAAACATAGATAAATGGAATATTCTTGAAACAAAATGTCTAAAATCAATTTTTTTATTTTTTGTGAATATCAGAGGGTTCCATTTTTGGAATTTCATTTGATAGCTACTTTAATGTCCAGGTTTAGAAATAATTTAGAAGGATCTTTGCATGTATGTTTAACCATACACATTGAAAATGGATAGTGGATATGAATGGTTAAATGCAAAAAAGGATAACTCAGTACTCTAGTCTCAAACTTGGAGAAATTGTTAAAAGATACTTATAACAACATTTGCAACAGGTGACCATACCTTTTTTGTATAAAGTTAAAGATATTGATTTTTAATATGCATATTTTAAATTTGGAAGTGATAGAATTAGGTGTTGTTTTATTTTTACTTTTAAGTCACAATATTGTTCCAGTGAGTAAAATCTTTTAAATAAAAAATATCTTTTTACACACATCTTTGGCAAATTTGTGATTTCATCAGTGTAGGTAATTCTATACCTCCCCATCCTGTGTAATACTTGAACATGTCTTTCCACAGAAAAGCATTATCCTCCATAAAGGATCAAACTAACATACTGGAGACCTTTTGCTCCTTCTTTTAATGTATGAGGATAGGAATGAATGATGTGAGAGACAGCAAAAGTTAAGTTTCCACAGTAAGTTATTGTTAATTGATGAAGTCATTGAGAATAAGTTAGATAATGAGAAGGCCAGCAAACTGCATGTGTGGACTCAGCCAATCAAAAGACAGACAGTGGCCTTCAGAAAATTACAAAGTTTTTGATAAAGTCACCAAATCTACAACCAGCTGGAATTAGCCAAGAAAAATGACCTAAAGTTACCTGGAGAAGGCTTTTCTTCACTGTGCTTGCTTTATAAACCTCATGTGCATATAAGCAAGCACATCCCGCACTAAATTATCCTTCTATTTTCTGATCATGAGTCCTATGTTAAAGCATGTTTGGGAGGGGGAAATCACACTAAGGGGGGTTACAAAATGGGCATGTTGAGAAGATGGTTTCCTAATGGAGAGGGGACCAGTCCATCTCCTGCTGGAAGGATCTGTCTTGAATTGCTCATCTCACTTCTTTGCTCCCTCCTCCTGAAAAGAGGGTGAGGGTCTTCTTTGGCCAAAGTGTTCACTTCTTCTAAACTTTGCTGTAATAGATTTTCCTTGTTACCTTTTTAGTGTCAAGAATATTTCTAACAATGATATAAGAAGACATAAATGTAACACTCTTACCCATGCAGACTGACAACTAATCTGTGAATTACTATTTTAAAAGTTGCCTGAAAGAAATGGAAATTGAAAGAATACCCATCAGTAGGAGAATGACTGAACAAGTTGTGGTAAATGAATGTAATGGAATACTGCTGTGCTATAAGAAATGATGAGCAGGCAGACTTCAGGAACCCAGAAAGCTTACATGAACTGATATTGAGTGAAATGAGCAGAATCAGGACAACATTGTATACAGTAACAAACAACTTTGTGTAGTGGTCATCTATGATAGACTTAGCTCTTCTCAGAACTGCAATGATCCAAGATATTCCAAAAGACTCATGATAGAAAATACTATCCATATCCAGAGAAAGAACTGTGGAGTCTGAATGCAGACCAAAGCATATTATTTTCACTTTTTTTAGGTGGTTTTTCCCTTTTGTTCTGTTACTTCTTTCACAACATGACTGATGTGGAAATATGTTTAACATGCTTGTACATATGTAACCTGTATCGGATAGCTTGCCGTCTGGGGGAAAAGAGGGAGGGAACTCAAAATCTTATAAAAAATGAATGTTGAAAACAACCTTGAAAACTATTACTGTACATGTAATAGGAAAAAATAAAATACTATTCAAATGAATTAAAAATTGCCTGGTGATACTGAAGAGGTGAAATGACTTGCCCTCATGACCTCATAGCCAGTATATGTCAGAGTCAAGACTTGAAGCCAAGTCCAGTTCTTTATGACACAGATCGATAATCTTCTATTCACCATATCATATTATCGTTCTTCTTTTTTATTAATATATGTTCAGAAAGAGAAGTTTTCCCTGAAAATTATTTGGTTACTTCTCCTATATTTTAGTATGTTGTCTTAGTGTCTCTATATTCTTTAGAAGTAGTAATTGTTTTGTTTCTAAGGTTTATTCTTGGAATCACTTTCTATTTAGGATAGTATTACTTGGTCACTATTTAGGTT
Organism: Potorous gilbertii; assembly: GCA_028658325.1. Classification (NCBI taxonomy): domain Eukaryota; kingdom Metazoa; phylum Chordata; class Mammalia; order Diprotodontia; family Potoroidae; genus Potorous; species Potorous gilbertii. Next base: position 39,931,459 of record CM053774.1, read on the forward strand.
TCCTACTGTTACTGTAATGGATCATAAGAACATGTTATGAACTTACAAAAATCAGTATTGATTAGGTATGTAAGTCTTGTTTTTTTCTCCATTTTGACTTTTACTGGTTTAGGTATTTAGACCATATTTGTTTCATGGAAAATGTTTGGTGGTTATAACTGTTAAATGTGAGTTTTCTTTAATCATATTCTCTTATATTAAAATACTTCTCTCAAATCAGCCCTAAGTCTTTTGGACTAACTTTGATTGCAGTTTTTAGTTCAGCCTAACTCAGATTGTCCTCTGGTTCAGGCTATTAATTAAAATGAAATGAGACATTCAAATACACTTTAACAAAAGGAAACAGAAATAGATTGCAAAGAATATTCATCAAAGACATAATATTAGTTCTCTGACTTCAGTTTTCTTTGTCTTGATATTTACCATGGTGCTGTACCTTCTCAAAAGGAGATAATGGCTTACCTGGCAGTGGGAAGACTTGAAGAATGCCAGCTACTTATGCATTTGGACTTTTATGCCTTGGATCAGTGGTCTCCAAAATGGAGGGATGCTGTGGCATAATCCCAAAGATTTTGTGATAGCCAGTTGGAGGGTAGGAAAATGGATCACAATAGTCCTTCTCTTGTTATCTAATCAAGGACTTGTCTCTAACATCATTATAGTCTCCCTTCCACTCCTTTTTATTCAACATCATGCAGTCTATTCCTTCACAGCACTGGCTTCCTGTGTCTATTCTAGGCATAGGGCCCTCAAGGCAGTTATGAAGTGACCAGTCAGTCAGTAAATATTCATTAGAGCCTACTATGCACTATGTACTCACTGAGGTACCTGTAATGGGTTTGAAGGCAAAATTATATTCCACCTTCCCACTGCTCCTGTACCATAGCTTGTAAGATATTCCTCCCTTCCCCTGGTGCACATGGCATATGCATGTGTGCACATGAGTGCTCCCTCCCCCCCCAGGCTACACTCTTTATTTTTTTAGTAGGAAAGAGTGAGTAGTATTAAGATGTGCTGGACAGGTTATAATTTACATTGCAAATCTTACTATATTACCTTTCCCTTCAAATCTACCCTTCTTCAAAACTTCCCTGTTTCTGCCAATGGTACCAGCATCCTAGTCACTCAGGTTTTGAACCTCTTAATTATCCTTGACTGTTCACTCAACTGAAATTGTACCTTTAAAAGCTGCCAATGATGTCTTTTTCTTTCTTTCTTTCTTTCTTTCTTTCTTTCTTTCTTTCTTTCTTTCTTTCTTCCTTCCTTCCTTCCTTCCTTCCTTCCTTCCTTCCTTCCTTCCCTTTCCTTTTTCCTTCTTTCCTTCCTTTTAAGTTTTCAACATTCATTTCCACAAAATTTTGAGTTCCAAATTTTCTCCCCATCTCTCCCCTCCCCTTACCCCAGAAAACCTTACATTCTTATTGCCTCTTCCACCACTGTGCCCTCCCTTCTAATGCCCCTCCCTTCCCTTATCTCCATCTTCTCTCTTTTCTTGTAGGGCAAGGTAGACTTCTATACCCTATTACCTGTATTTCTTATTTCCCAGTTGTATGAAAAACAATTCTCAACATTCTTTCCTAAAATGTTGAGTTCCAACTTCTCTCCTTTCCTCCCTCTGCACCCATCCCCACTAAGAAGGCAAGCAGTTCAATATAGGCTATATATGTGTAGTTTTGCAAAAGACTTCCATAATAGTCATGTTGTGTAAGACTAACTATATTTCCTTCCATCCTATCCTGCCCCCCATTTCTTCTATTCTCTTTTGACCTTGTCCCTCCCCAAAGTGTTTACTTCTAATTTCTCCCCCCTCCCATTTGCCCTCCCTTCTATCATCCCTCCCACCTCATTTGTCCCCTTCTGTGCTATTTTTCTGTAGTTTAAGATAGGTTTTCATACCAAATTGAGTGAGCGTGTTATTCCCTCTTTAAGATAAATGGGAAGAGAGTAAGCTTCACTTTTTCCCTATCACCTCCTCCCTTTTCCATTGAGAAAGCTTTTTCTTACCTCTTTTATGAGAGATAATTTGTCCCTTTCCATTTCTCCCTTTCTCCCCCCAATATATTCCTCTCTCACCTCTTAATTTTATTTTTTTAGATATCATCCATTCTTATTCAGCACAATCTCTACTGTGTGTGTGTATAATCCCTCCACCTACCCAAATACTGAGAAAAGTCTCAAGAGTTACAAATATTATCTTTCCATGTAGGAATGTAAACAGTTCAACTTTAGAAAGTCCCTTCTGATTTCTCTTTCCTGTTTACCTTTTCATGCTTCTCTTGATTCTTGTGTTTGAAAGTCAGATTTTCTATTCAGTTCTGGTCTTTTCATCAAGAATGCTTGAAAGTCCTCTATTTCATTGAATGAGCATTTTTTCCCCTGAGGTATTATACTCAGTTTTATTGGGTAGGTGATTCTTGTTTTAATACCAGTTCCTTTGATTTCTGGAATATCATATTCCACACCCTTCAATCCTTTTATGTAGAAGCTACTAGATCTTGTGTTACCCTGATTGTGTTTCCACAATACTGGAATTGTTTCTTTCTAGCTGCTTGCAATATTTTCTCCTTGACTTGTGTACTCTGGAATTTGACTACAATATTCCTAGGAGTTTTGGTTTTCAGATATCTTTCAGGAGGTGACTGGTGGATTCTTTGTTGTTGTTTTTTTACTATAAATTTATTTAACTTTTTACATTCATTTTCACAAAATTTTGGGTTCCAAATTTTCTCCCCATTTGTCCCCTCCCCCCACCCCAGTACACTGAGCATTCTAATTTCCCCTGTCACTAATCTGCCCTCTCTTCTTTCATCCTTCCCTTCTCTTGTCCCCATCTTCTCTTTTGTCCTGTATGGCCAGAGAACTTTCTATTCCCTATTACCTGTATTTCTTATTTCGTAGTAGCAAGAACAATACTCAACAGTTGTTCCTAAAACTTTGAGTTCCAACTTCTCCCCATCCCTCCCTCCCCACCCATTCACTTTGGGAAGGCAGGCAATTCAATATAGGCCATATCTGTGTAGTTTTGCAAATGACTTCCATAATAGTCGTGTTGTG
>CM053774.1:39935012-39955160 GCA_028658325.1 Potorous gilbertii
CAGTGTTCCTAGGAGTTTCTCTTTTTGGATCTCTTTCAGGCAGTGATTGGTGGATTCCTTGAATACTTCTTTTGCCCTCTGGTTCTAGAATATCAGGGCAGTTTTCCTTGATAATTTCATGAAGGATGATGACTAGGCTCTTTTTTTGGTCAGAGCTTTCAAGTGGTCCCATAATTTTTAAATATCTCTTCTGGATCAATTTTTCAGGTCAGTTGTTTTTTCAATGAGATATTTCACATTATCTTCCATTTTATCATTCTTTTGGTTTATCATAGTCATTAGTTTCTCTCAGCTCCACTCTCATTTTTAAAGAACTAGTTTCTTCATTGAGCTTTTGAACCTCCTTTTCCATTTGGCTAATTCTGCCTTTTAAAGCCTTTTTCACCTCATGGGCTTTTTGGACCTCTTTTCAAAATTGAGCTAGTCTATTTTTAAAGATACTATATTCTTCAGCATTTTTTCAGGTCTCCTTTAGCAAGCTGTTGACTCACTTTTCATGATTTTCTTGCATCACTCTCATTTCTCTTCTCAATTTTTTCTCCACCTCTCTTATTTAATTTTCAAAATCCTTTTTGAGCTCTTCCATAGCCTGAGACCATTGCATATTTATTTAGGAGATTTTGGGCAGAAACTTTGAGTTCTTCTGATGGTATGCTTTGTTCTTCCTCATCTGAAAGGATGGAAGAAAATACCTGTTCACCAAGAAAGTAACCTTTTATAGTCTTATTTTTTCCTTTTTTCGGGCATTTTCCCAGCCAGTTACTTGACTGTTGAGTCATTTGTCAAGAGGAGGATATACTCTGGGGATCTTTAATTTCTTAGTTCCTCCAAGGTAGCACAATGAAGGGAATTTACTCCTCTCCTGGTCTGTGCACTAGCCTGGGAGCAACCAAAACCTTTTCTGCCCAGAATCTGCAAGTAGAATTCCTTCTCCACAACTGCCTCCAGCTCCAACACTACGCCAGAGCTCTTCCACACTCCAGGACTGTACTCAAGGCTGAGATTCAGATCAGTGGGTCACTTCCCCCCAGGGCCTTTAGCCCAGACGCTCCAAAAATGGATACTGCCTCTGCAGTGGCTGCTCCCAGCAGTCCAGATCTTGTTCCCTTCTCCTGGGTGAAAGAGCTATCTCACTGACCTTTGAAGCTGTCTTCAGCTCTTGTGAGTTGAGGGATCTGGGAACTGCTGCTGCCAGTGATGCCCTGAAACTTGTTTCGATCCCTGTCCCTGCTATTCTGTGAGACCCATGCTTGGTGCAATAGACCTTTCTTGTCAGCCTTCCAGGCTGTCTTGGGCTGGAAATCTCTTTCACTGTGTCATTTTGTGGCTTCTGCTGCTCTTGAATTTGTTTAGGGTAATTTTTTACAGGTATTTTATGGGCTTGTGTAGGGGAGCTTCCACAGGTCCATCTTTCTATTCTGCCATCTTGACTCCACCTCTCCGGATATTTTCTTAAGTGTAGTTATGCAGTAAGTTTTACGAGTTCAAATGTGGATTCTCTATCATCAGTAATGAAAATAACCCTTGCAGTTAAATTTGCTACATTTTTCCCCCTGTTATCTACTTTCTAGTTTCATCATGTATTTTTGGCATGGTCTGGCTTAGATAGACTCATAGGTTTATTTTTTCTTTTGTACTTTTATTTTATTAGGTGATACTCTTTGTAATATTTACTATCCTCTTCTGTAGAGGTATTCAGACGTGTATTGTAAACCAGTAGTTTCTCTGCTTAACAAGGAAGTCATGAATTTTCAGGCTGAAACAGTTTTGGGGACTTTGGCTTCCTTCTTGGGGTGATTGTTCTACCATTTCCTATAATTTACCCAATATAGTTTTCTTTTTTTCCATTTCTGGTTTCAGCTTCAGTAATTTATCTGAATGAATTAGATTGGAGCCCTAACAATTCCATGCAGTATCATCTTCTGGTTTGGTTCCATTCTTAGTCTTCCTATCTCAATACTTTGACTGATGGTGACCTCATCTGTTCCCACAGATTCTACTATCACTTCCATGATGATACTTCAAGTTCGAGTTTCAATATTTTCCTCAGGCTTCAGATAATATTTTCAGTTGTCTCTAAATATCTGTGCTTGGATATCCCACTTGCACTTCAAATTCAACATAACCAAAACTGAATTCATTATCTTTTTCCCAGACCTGTAAAATAGGGAATTTGTTTCTTTTTGGACTCACAATGAAGACTTTGTTGAAAACATGTCACATAAATGGATTTATAGAAAAAGAGAACCACAAAAATTTTTTTGATGAAAAATTTCAAAAAACTCAAAAAGGGATTTTTTTCTCACATAACACGTAATTTTCACCTTCTGCCTGAATCTAAATTAGTTCAAGAAGCTAATATTTTAGAAAGCCAAGGAAAAGGTAAGGTTTTATGAGAAAAGTTACTTTATAACTTTAATGATTAGTTCCAGTAAATGAGATGCTAACCACATATTTCTAGGTCAGAATTTTGCAGGGAAAAAACATGCTGAATAAAAATGATTGTATCCAGTTTCTTGAAGACAAATATATTTTTACAAGGTTTTAATTTAGTTGGTCTTTACATCATCTGCTCTAAATCAGTTTGAACTTTTCTTGTTCATCTTAGTGATATATACTAGTTCTTTGTTTTGTTTAGCTTTTTTCCAGTAGTATTGAGTAAAGTTAATTGGATTTTTGAAGAATACCTGTTATCATTAAGAGGATTACATTTATATATGTTGTAAATTGTATGACATTCTTTTTTGTAAAAATTTTGAAAGGTAAATTCTACATTTACATATCACTTTTCTTATGTTATTGAGTAACCTTAAATCTAGGATATTGAAATGAATCATGAATTCTTTCCTTCTTCATCTTGACCTTGAAAAGCTCTGTAAAAATAATTTTTATTTGAGGAAGTTAAGTATCCAATTGAATTTTTCTGTACTTATTTTACGGCTATATTAAAAGCTTATTACCCACATTGTCTTACCTTACATGTAGGTAAAATTCTAACCATGTAAATTACAAAGTTGTACTCTTTGGTACACATTTTTGAATATACAGAGAGCATTTAGTAGGTTTTATATATGTCCATGGTAGGTATTCATTTTTATATTGTAATTTTGTTTTTTAGTGTCTTGGAGATGTCACATCTGTACGTTGCTATAACTAGTTTTGGAATAAAGTGTTTAAAGATAAAAGTGTATCTCTCTTTATTAAAAATTCTGTACTTGGAAATTCAAAAATAAATTAGATCATTTTGTTTTACAGTGGAATTTTTCACGCTTCCAAGGATCCAAGTCATTAAAGCATAAAATAATTAATAAAAATTATATTTTAAGAAAAAAGTTTCTCACAAATTTCCAGTATTGCATATTAAGAGCCACATGGTGTAGTGGGACACATTAGGCTGAGAATGAGGAGAAAGTGCCAAAGGCCACTGAAAGGGTTGTGTGATTTTGTATGTTATTTATGGGCTTCAGTTTCCTTATATCTAAAATAAGGGAATTGAATTAGATGATTTCTGAGTCTTCTACCCTACTTGCTTTGATTATATGGCTCCCTAAAGTGAGGTTCACCTTTCTGATTGAGAGAGAAGCGTACCACTTTTCTTATATATAATGTTTTTTCATTGCCTTCTGGTGATATTTTCATACATACACAAAAGTCAGAATTTTGATATGTTGAAAAAAATATATAGGAGATTTGTTTTTCATAATACAGGGGACTTTTAAAGTGAAATTACTCACTTTGAAGTCAGACAATAAACATTTCTTAAGCCCCTGCTATATATATGCCAGGAGCAAGGTTAAGCATTGGTACTTAACATAACTTTGCTAACATAAGTTATGTTAAGTTAGCAAACTTTTTAGGTTTAGAATTTGCTGTTGTATTAATTTTTTTTTAATGTTTAGATCCCTGTTGTATTTTTACAACTACTATAGTTTAGACTGTTCTATATTTGCCACACTGAAGCTATATCCCTGAGTGATTCACATATGCAGGTGATTATTTAGAAGATGAACTTGAGTAAAGAAAACTTGTCAAAAACTTTTTGCCTATAATAATGCCAAAAAAACCCTTGTATAAATCTCTGCAAGGACCCAGAATGAAGGGGTATCTGATTTTTTTACTCTTATGTACTTTTTTGCGAAGGCAGACTTTCATTATTTCCATTGTTTATTGTAGGCATATCCTCTTAATAGATTTTTTTGAAGTATTCTCCTGACTTTTTGGTCTTTATGAATTTCATGCTGTATGTTCGTGAAACCAGATGAAGTGGCCAATTTATGTAAAGATGTTTTAGCTCTACATATGCATTGTATCAGAGGAATGCTATTTGTTACTTATATTTGACGCAGTGTATGTAATTTACCTAGTTACTCTATTACCATGCCTGTAGTCTCTAAGCCCTAACTTAGTTTTAATTTTTGTGTTGCAGTAAAACAAATAATTTTTCCAGTTCTTGAAAAGATATGACATCCATGTATTTTTTAAAAGTCATGAGACATTTTTCTCGTGATAAATGGTAAAAATTTAGAAATTCATTTGATAAACGTAAAAATTTTACTCTTAATTGTGTGAGAAACTTGGCTGTGGGGATCACAGAATTTCCCAGACAGGGTCAGGGAGCTACCCCAGAACAAACTGTCAGCTGCTTCCCTGGTAGCAGACCCTTAGGAAGATCCACGTTAGGTACCCCTTGGTATGTCTGTGGGGATCAAAGGACTCTCTATCAGGAGGTTAGCCTGGGACAAGCCGCGGCTCCCTGTTGCTTCCCTGGCAGTATGCCGTCAGGAAGAGCCACATGATATATCCCTTAGCATAATAAACACCTCCCTGAAAGAACTCAGAGTAGGCAGAGGATTTATTATGTTTCCATGTTGTCTCCCTATAAAGATAAATGATGAACAACTAGCTAGCATAGTTGAACTTGGAGTTGGGGAAGGTTTGACTTCATGTCCTTTCTTTAGGAACCTACTGCATCACCCTGGCAAGTCCCCTCTGTCTGCCTCAGTTTATTATTCTATAAAATGGGGGTAACAATAGCACCCATCTTCCAGGGTTGTTGTGAGGATAAAATGGAGGTATTTATAAAACACTTTGCAAACCTTTATTAAAGCACCATGTGAATGTTAGTTACTGTTGTTATTTGTCGTACTTTTGGTGAGTAAGGGTTTTTGCAATTGTTGATTAAAGTAACACCAACCTAAGGGCAAGTTTTAACTTGAGCAATGAAAAACCAAAACCAGGTTTGGATTGGAGATAGAGAATGCCAGTCAAGGTCAAGTTATTAGCACAAATTAACATAAAGGGAAAAGTCATGGTCACTATATTGAGTCTTGAAAACATTAACCAAGTAAATGTTATATTTTTAAAATGTATGACTTTTAAAATTTTAAAACAAAATAGCCATAGTCTATATAGGCAAAATATTACCAGTCATGAAAAGTGCAAGTACAGTATTTTTCTGGTATCTTAAGGGGATCCTCTATATAAGAAATGTTTTCCAACTGAGTTTGTTCCTCTGGTTAGACATTTTTTTTTCTTTATAGAGACTACTCAAAGTTTACTACTTTCTACTGAGTACAAATTAAAGTTACTGAGACTCCTGGAAAGCATGTAGGTGACTTGGATAGGTTTTTCGGAGTATAGTTTCTTGCCCTCATTTTTAGTGTTTTGTTTTTATTTTCCTTTTGAAACAGACATTCACCCTACAAACTACTTCTACACTTAAGCAGCCTGCCTTATCTAAGGATCAGGATAAGGTAAGAAAAGAGTAGGGAAAGAGAAAGTAAGGGGGAAATGGGTGGCACTGATACATTGATTCCCAGTACACTTCAGAAAGAGGAAAGCCCCTGGGAGGGTAAAATATTGCTGTCCAGGCAGAAGGCTTAGCCAGGTTTTGCTGGGCTCACTGACTGGCTACTTCATCGTGGTCTTATAAGCCAGGTCACAGGTGATTGTGCCATGAATAGCCTGGAGGTTCCTGAGTGCTCTGGAGATTCCAATACAGTTGTCATTAATGGGTGGCTCAACTTCCCAAAAAAGTGTGCCCAATAATGGCCTGCATCTGATTCTGAAAGACTAAGATGGTGGGGTAGGATATCACTTCCCCAGAATAATTGTTTCATCCACAGGAGCTGTACCAAGAAGTGGAACCCAAATACCTTTTCTTGTAGTTATGGGTTGCTAAAAGTGAACCATAGTATGGAACTGCTGCCATTTTGCTTGTTTTCATATATTGTAATGATGTAAATCTTAGATTAGGTACTTCCCTGTCTGAAAGTGGGAAATGTGGCTCATGTTCACTGGTGACCTGACACTAGGGAATGGGGTAGTAGGCCACGGAGGCCATTTGTAATGGAAATCACCAGAGGATAGGATACTCTGCAGCAATGGAAAATGTGAGAGTTCTTTGGGTAGCTCCCTTTACAAATTTAATGAAATTTTATTTTAAATATTGTTGATAGAATTCCTAACACTTATCGCTCATTTTGATCCTCTTAAAACAAGTTGAGAGAACCTAATTTAATATTTTCTTGATGACTCAGCATTAGTTCAAGTAATCCCTACCCAAATCTTTGTTCCTTCTTTAACACCTAGCATAAGACTTTCCACACAGTAAATGCTTTATACATTTGAAGGAATCAGTCATCATTTTCAAACATTGTATTGTACAATAATATGGTCATAAGTTCAGATACTGTTGAAATACATAGAGCTGTTAGCCCTATGTTAAGTGGCCCTGTAGGAGTATTTTTATAGTTCACTATGTAAGATAAGCTTTTTTGGGGGGGCATAGGGGAGATTGGTTCTTCAGTTGGCAAGTATTTGTTAATTGCCTATCATGTTGCAGGCATTATTCTAGGTGTTGGGAATACTAACACAAAAGTGAGAGTCCATATCTTCAAAGAGCTTCCACTGTACTACAGAGATGCAGAATGTTCACACTTAAATAAGTAGAAAGTATGTACAACACAAATACAAAGTGAATATTTTAGTCGCAGATGGCAGATATTTTAACAAATTAAAATGACATCTAGAAAGGAAAGGGTACCTGAATAATAGTTTGGCAAGATAACTTTTCCAGAGAAAATTAGGTAATTTTAATAAGCAAAAACATTTAAAAAACCCAACCTATCTCTGACTTGGAGACTGCTGAATTGCTATGTGTAAAAATCCTTATTGGACAGGAGAATCAGTGATGCCACATGTAGTCATTGATATGGTTGAAAACAATGCTTGGTGAATAACATACAAAACAGCTTCAGTTAATGAAATAGAATTATTCCTTTACGATACCAGATTTCTGTGGTATTTCAGAGACCATCTAGTGCAGCCTTCTCACTTTTTAGATGAAGAAACTAAGAGACCTAAGGAGGTTGTGAGTTTGGATCCCAAAGCCACTGCTCTTTCTGCTCTACCATGCTACCTTTTCAGTGAGTTTATTGAGAAACTAACTACTTGAATTGCAAGTGGATTAACAGTGGGCATCTTTAAAGGACAGTCACTTGATTATTTATTTAAGATAAGCTGTCAAAACATGTTAGTGAAGATTTATTTATAAACTCACTGATAGCAGTGTCACATTATAAAACCTTCAAATTAAATTCAGTGACAATTATCTAACGTGGGTAAGTTGTATTGATGGAACTCTTATGTCAGAACTAAACACGTCTACTAGTACTAGATAAAAAAATATACTTTTCATGCAATTTGGATATGTTGCATGCTTGACAATTTATATCAAGACATATGAGTAAGAAATTACATGTAATTTTCTAGGTTGTGTTATAAGAGTAATCAGCTTTATTCAGAAAGTCCATTAAAAGAAAGGATCTTTGAAAAATTATGTGGCAATAGTGGATGAAGAGCCCAGGTCACCTCTCTATTATTTTGAAATGTACTGACTTTCTCATGCCAGAAGAGTATACCAAAGAATATTTGAGCTAAAAGAAGAAATTGCCATTTTTCTTGGTGTTTTATATTAAAGATGAAGGAAATATATTTTCTAACAAGAATTTCCTCCTGAAACTTGAATATTTGCTGTATAATTCTGAAAAACAAATAAACTAAATAAAGCAATGCAAAATCATCAAATTAATACCCTGATCCAGGAAGATAAAGTGCTTGCATTTATGAAAAAGTTAAAGCTTTAGATAACAAATTAATTTAACTTTTCATTTGTTTTCTGATTTTAAAAATTTGCCTTGGAAAAATTAAAGAAATGTCCATTAGCTACTTAACTGGCTTACAAAAGCAGTTCTTACTTTTTTTTTCTTGAAGACAACCTACATGTTTCTAAATATGAATAGATAAGGAAATCTTTTGCTAGGGAAAAATATGATTAGTTGGTTTTGATCTGTCTGGTTAAAAGTGATTCATAGGCATATCTTTTGGTGTTAGGTTGAATAAAGCATTTGAACTGGAAAATTTTCTGTTTTGACTACAAGTAGATAAAGAATTACCGGGTTTATCAGTCATACAAATTTTGCAATTCTTTATAATTGCTTATTTGTGTGACATGAGATTTTCTTCTGTAGCTATTATGAAAGAGAAATTGTTCTATTAATCTTTGAAAAATAATTAAGATAGAATATTAGTAGCTCCATGTTTTGAGAAACTTTTTTGAAAAAAAAAGGGCATACCTGTCATGTTAATAGGATAACAATATATTGACTGTATATATAGTATGTATATTATTGTGGTTATTTTAGACCTATAAATATGAAAATATTAAAGGAATTTACAATACTTTATATTATTGAATGTTTAAAATTTTGTAATAAAAATTGTCATTTACTGTATTTGAATAAAACATGTACTTTGAACATTATATAAGTTATTTTATATAAATTTTAATTTAAAATTATATGGAGCCAAGCATTTTGTTTGAAAAAGAAGAGCATGTTACTGCATAAAATTTGGAGGCCACCTTATTAAAGTGTTTTTTTCTGATAAGCTTATATAAAATATACATACAACTAATGTATTCTTCACAACTTCAGGGACAGTATGGCACAGTAGAAAGAATACTAGTCCTGAAGTTAGAATTGGATTTTTATCTGTCACAGTACTCTGTGATTCAGGACAAGTCATTTAACTTCTGAGCCTTGAGTTCCTCATCTTTAGAATGGAAATGATAATTCTTGCACTATTTACTTCAAAGTATTATTGGGAGGAATGTACTTTGTAAATCTTTACATACTATTATAAATGAAACCTGGGTTCAGGTCACAGCTATGTCATTTACTAGTTTGTGATTTTGAGCAGACCATTTAACTAATCTCATAGTCTGCAGCCTTGAAATGGAGGTATATTAATTGATCTCAGAGATCCTTGTTCAAAGATTCTGTGGCTGGATAATTTGTAGGATATATAATTTTTAGAAACATCTGTGGGGTACCAAAAATTGATTTGTTATCCACAATATCATAGAATACTAGAGCAGAGGAGAGGACTTTGAACATCATCTAAATGCTTTCAATTTTCTGATGATGAAATTGAAACCTAGTGAGGGAAGTTGAATTTTCCAAGGTGATTCTTTAGTGATTTAGTTGGAATTAGAAACTGTATCTCTGATTTCTTAATCTAGTTACCTTTCGACTATATGATAGTGCCCCTCATGAATAACAGTCTAATTTCATAACGAATGAACAAAATGTTTATGTAACTTCTGAAATTTGAGGTGGATTATTTTTCTACTGAAATATCTTCAGTAATAGCATGCAGAATATCATTTTTCCAAAACATTCTTCCTCTGGGATCTGGCAGGGTCAGAAAATTTAAAGTTGTATGCTTTTTCCTGAAGTATTAGTAAATGTAAACTCTTTAAACTAATGATAGACTTAGTAAATAATAATATAAAAAGCAGAACCAGTGGCAGAAATGTGAGCAGCTAATTTCTAAATGAACCTCCTGTTTTACGTATTGAACCTACAATTAACTATTTTTTAATTCTAATTTCCATAAATTTGTACCTTTGCTCACACAGATCTAATAGAACATAAATTCCTTAGGAGCAGAACTGTTTTCATTTTTGTCTTTGTATGCATAGCACATAGCACAGTGTCCATCAATTCAATCACAGATATTCGGTACCTTTCTATGTGCCAGACACCATGCTAGGTAACTGGGAATAGAAAGATAAAAAGTAGAAACAATCCCTGTTTTTAAGTATTTAATGGGAGAGATGAGTACATATGTAAAAGTGTGTGTGTGTGTGTGTGTGTATATATATATATATATATATATATATATATATATATATATATATATATATATAAAACATAAATATAATAGTATATATGATAGTATACTTAGTAGCATATGTAATATATAAATATGAACACACACATGGATGTCTATTAAACACACAGTAATTTGAAGTGAGGTCTAGCAGCTGAAGCAATATAGAACGTGATGCTTGAGCTATGTCTTAAAGGAAGAGAAAGACTCTGTGAAGCACCAGAACTGAGGAAAGAATGTATTCCAGGCGTGGTGGACAGCGTATTCAAAGGTGTTTTAGGGACAGAGAGAAGACCAGTTTAGCTTGACTGCAGAGTTCAAGAGAGAAAGTGAGTAATATCCATTAATTCTGGAAAGGTGGATTGGGGCCACATTTTTTAGGGATTTAAAAACTCCACAAAGGATTCATATTTTATTCTAGAAATGGGAGAGGTATTTGGAAGTAGAAATGGCAAGATTTGGGAACTTAGCTATGACGGTTGAAAGATGGTAGTATTTTGAACCGAAATAGGGAAGTTAGGAAGAAAGAATAGTTTGAGGATAAAGATAGTTAAGGTCAGTTTTGGATGTGTTGTGTTGAAGAGGTCTGTGGAACGTGTAATTTGAACTGTCCAACAAGTGACTGTAGTCTGGCACGTTGCTTAATAGATAAAGGTGTGTTAAATTGAATAGGTCTGACCACTTTCTCAACTGATAGAGATTGAAATTGCTTAATGCCTTAGGAGGTGATCATTACAAGTTCTTTTTCCGGAAAAAAGATGAATTAATTGATAGCAAGACTTGTAGTAATTACAGTGTTTTGAACTGAGCTAATTTGTTCTTTGACAGAGTGTAAGGACCATAATCCCCCTAGCAGGGGAGCCCCATAATCATGAGGTGTTGATATCTATGGAAGAGGCCAAGGAGCTCAAGACTGATTGTGGGTAGTACTTTAGTACCCACATACTTACAAACAGGGGCGATCTTTGATCTGGAGGGACTGCCAGGCAGTTAGTGAGTCACCTGCAAAGAACTCTCAAAACCCTCAGTGTAATTATAGGAAACAGACAAAGGCAGGAGGAACTAGAGAGTACATCATTTCTGATCGGTGGATATTTTTGGTTTTTTGCTTAGTGATGAGCTTAAGACTTAAGCCAATGGTATTCCCAAACCTAAGTTTTGTGTATCAGTCATATCCTGGTCACATATAGGTCAGCATACTTTTGTTTTGGCTTTCGTAGGTCAAAGTATCTTATGACTCAGTGTCTAACATATAATTCAGTATTTAAGTTATGATTGCAAACAGGTCACCATGTTCTCCCATCTTTCACAGAGTAAGTTTTATGGCTTTTCACTTATTATTCACTTATTATTTTATAGCTTTTTTCCCAATCAGTATTCTACACAGGTGTATAATCCATTGTGGGGTTCACACTGGATGCCTTTCTAGCTTGGGGTAGGATGTGCCAGAGCTTGGGTTCCATTGACTTAGCCTTTAAGAACTTAGAATCACTTTGCTGTACAGAAATGTCAGAATAGGACCTTTCCTAGAAGATGTTGCTAACGGTATATAATAATTCTTATGCAGTGTGTTATGTCTTAGTGGCACTAGCTGGTATTATTGTTCCCATTTTTCACATGAGGAAACTAAGCAACATGCCTAAAGTCACACAGCTAATAGGTGTCTGCTGTAAGGTTTTCCTTATTTCAAGTCTACACTCTCTCCATTACACCATGTTATAGTGATTTCAAACTCAATATATCTAAAACAAAATTCTTCATCTTTCCCATCAAGTCCTTTCCTCTTCAGAATCATCTTATTACTGTGGAAGGTACCATCTTCTCAGTTTAACAGCCCTTCATCCTTGGTGTCATTCTTGATTTATCACTCTCTACCTACATATCCATTATGTTGAATTTCTACCTTCTCAGCTTTTCTTACGTTTGTCTTCTTGTCTCTTCTCTCCATCACCATAGTTAAGGCCCTTTTTGCCTAGAGCAGGGGTGTCAGATTCACTATGGGCAAGCAGGTTTTGCCCTACCAGACTAAAATATAATTGAGAAATGTTTAACAAAAGAAAAATTCAGCATAAATGATGTTAATGTGTGGTTTTCTAAGTCAGTCTGAGGCAACAGGATGTGTTTCTTTTTGAGTTGGCCTAGAGTATTGAAGTAGCCTTCTAATTGGTCCCCTCTTGTCATGTCTTCTTGTTCTTTACTCCCTCCATTCACTCTGTGATCCAGTAACACTGGCCTACTTGCAGTTCCTTTAACATGGTACTCTGTCTCTAGTCTCTGTGCCTTCTCGTTGGTTGTCCCTCCTGCATGGCGTGTTCTGCTCACTCCTGTTTCACTTTCCCTGGTTTCTTTCCAGACCTTCTGTCTTTCAGATTTTTCTTTCTCAAATTATCTTCCATCTGTTCTGTCTTTATGTTCGTAGTTATTTTGATGTTATGTACCCCATTAGATTGTAAGCGCCTTAAAGGCGGGGGAATGTTTTTGCCTTTCTTTTGTGGTGAGAGAATTTCTAACTCAATTTCATTATCATCAGTTAGAATGACCAAGTCATGTAACTAGCTAGAACTTGCAAAAACGCAGACATCAACGATGTAGGTCAGGTTGGTTTGTTAGTTCCTGCTCTGTTTGCACTATAGCTTGAGATGTCAGCTACAGCTTCAGTATTCACCTCTTAGTTTTCTGTTTTCCCTGATAATCTTGCCCTTCTCCCTTCTGTTGTTTATACTTTTCTTTCCTTATTTACTCTTTGAAATTCCATTGTACCCATCCTGCTTATGTAACCAAAACCTATATGAAGTTACAGAAGCTGTTGCTTAACAGTCACTGATTTTTGTACAATGGTACTTATGCTTTGAGCATAATTCACTGGTTTCTCCATATCCCTGTGTCATTTATTGTTATGATTGATAGCAGTATCTATCAATGGATCATCAGACAATTTTTGTCACATTGTATCTGTAGTGTAGTGTCTGTTGTATAGCAAGGGCTTAATAAATGCTTGTTAACTGACGGACTAATCCTTGAATGCTATGAATTTTAAATATTTTCTACATTTTCCTATCTAATGAAAAGTAGATACTTTAGCCTAACATTCGGGGTAAATTTCTCAAAGGTCCTCTTTGTGTATTCTATACAGCATCTAAACTATTTTACTTGCTATTTCCTTTTTCTGCCTATACATGCTGTTTTTCATGGCAACAGTAGACTCTTTTCCCTCCTATCTCAGGAAGTCCTTGTTAAGATCCTTTCAGGTACCTATATAGGTACTCTATAAAGTCTTCCCTTCTACTCTCCTGGAAGTTTTCAAGCTACTCTCTTCTTTTCTAAGTGGTATTGTAGTTACTTGTGTATACATCTGATTTTCCAATTCAATTATTATTCAATTGCTCCTTCAGGGAAGCAGCTATAGCATTTTTATCTTTATATTACTAGCATCTAAAGCAACATCTTGGCACATAACATTTGTTGATTTGACTTATTTTATTTGCTAAATTCTTGTACTTATATTGTACTGTCTTATATTTACTAAAATAACTTCACTAAGAAAACGAATATTTTTTTCTTATTAAAAACTATATTTTTCAAATGGACAATTTAGAATTGTTACACTTAACAACAAATCAAGAACCATTTGTGATTCTTTTCCAAGTGTTTGCAGTAAATGCCTTACTCATATAAAGGGAATTAAGTTAAACTTTTTAAGAGAATTGATTTTTAACACCTCTTTAGACCATTCTTAGTACTCCCCATATTGTTGAAGATGTTGAGCTTTCAGTAAGGACTTCATGGCAAATTGTAATTGAGGTTTTTTGTTTTTTTTTTTTAAAAAGCTGTTTGTACTTTGACATACAGCAGATATAGCCAAAGTGCTTTGGCCTTTCTGGTCTAGGGACAAGATGCTTCGTGTCAATCTAGAAGCATTTAAGAAACTACTGTGTGCCAAGCACTGTTAGGTACTAGGGATCTAATGAAATAGTCTCTGTTAATGCAACTCTGTTGGGGGAGGTAACATGTACATATTAAAGTACTATCCAGATTTTTCATATGGTATGTTGGGGATCTACCATATTATATCTGCTTTTGAATATATATGATACTTAACCCATCTTCACTTTAGTCTTCCTCATTTGCAAAATGAGTGTGTTATTTATGCTATTCTGATGTGAAGGTTAATAACATGATGCTATTTTTTTCTTTTGGAAAACCTTTTCCTTGGGAAATACATGTTTTTAAACTTTGAAGACTCTTCTGGGTTTCCAGCTCTCTAAGATAGCAAATTGCTAACCAAAAAAAGTGGTTGAATGGCATTAAAGAATTTTAGTGTAG
The DNA here is from genome assembly GCA_028658325.1 of Potorous gilbertii. Taxonomy (NCBI): domain Eukaryota; kingdom Metazoa; phylum Chordata; class Mammalia; order Diprotodontia; family Potoroidae; genus Potorous; species Potorous gilbertii. The sequence goes on from CM053774.1 coordinate 39,949,572, forward strand.
CTTCTCAGAAGCCTGCAATTTTGGAAGTGGGCCATTTTTTTATATGTGTGTACACTTGATACCTTAGTAAATGGGAGGAGTGGGTGAAGGCAGAAAGTTGGGGGTGGTATGTACTATTTTCCATAAAAATCAAATCTGGGTTCTGGAGATGAGCATTGTGATGAGGTTTGCCTTCTTCTAGGAGCCCTCTAGACATAAATAGATGGTAATGAAGTCTTAGCAACTTGTAAAAAAAAAAAAAAAGTAAAAATTTACCTGTTAATTTTGGGGAACTATAAAAACTAGATGTTTCTTTAAAAGGGTTGGGAACTCTGTAAGTATTTGTGTAGGACCTGGAATTCCTCAACATGCTGTGGAGTGGTACAGATAACTAGTATATGCTTCTCAAGGTTTAAAGAGATTGTTTTAGTGTCTTCCTGCAACTACTTGAATAGAGATTGAGTTCAGGTGCCACTAGAGATGCTTTCCCCAGATCACAAAACTGGCTTGGGGACAGTCATAGGTCCTTTTCCAAGAAATTATTGTGAGTATTGACCTTAATCTTGGCAGGGGAGGTTTCTATAATTATTATTTGAGAAGAAGAAGGACAAGGGGAGCAATGGAGAATGTTGTTCCTGTTTCTTGAGTAGCTGTGAATGCTTACAGTATACTCATTTTGCCTTTTCTTCTTTCTCCAAAGTCTAAATTTCTTTCTTGATGGGAATCATGGTATTGGTGAAGACAACATGATTTATATTGTGAGAAATGGGAAGGGAGAAACAAGATTTTCTTTTCCCACTCAAGGTATCCTGAGCTTTGCAATTAAGTTTGGTATATATTATGTGTGTATATATATATATACACACACATACATACATATATATATATATATTAAATAGGAATTATTATTGAACTACTTATCTATGTTAATGCATTTGACAGATTCTCTCTGACACAACCCTGGCAGATAGAAAATTTGGAGGAAACAGGGATAAAGTGAACCTAGCCTTCTCCTCAGCAAATCTGGACAGGGAAGCTGGAATAGAGAGGTATGAATAAGAAGATATTCAGAACTAGTTGAATGGAAGACCCTAAAGAGTAGGAATTAATGATTTAATGTCAGTTTGAAAGTAATTCTCTAGTGGAATATCTGGGGCATATTTTCTCAGCCTTATGCTGTTTAACATTTGTATAAATTCTTTAAATAAAGGTATAGATAGCATGGTTATCGAATTAGCTAATGATAAAAAGCCATAAAGGACAGGTAAGACATTGAATCATGTTAGGAATGTGAGAATGTTGGGTCAACTAAATAAGATGAAATTTAATGAAGAAAAATGTAAAATCTTATGTGGGTTCAAAAAATCAATTTCACGAGTATAAGTTCGGAGAACTGTTGCTGGTAGCAGTTCAGCTGAAAAAGATCTCAAGCTTAAGGGCAAAGGTAATGTGATCTTAGGCTTGAGTAAGGGAAGCATAGGGCCTAGGAATAGAAGAGGAGACAGTTCTACTATATTCTGCCCTGATCAGACCACATTAACAATGTTTTTTTCAGTTCTGGGTTCAGTTAAGTTCTTCAGTTTAGGAAGGACATTGAGAGTCCTGAGGAAGTCAGCCATAATGATAGAACTTTGACGTCATGCCATAAAGAGGATTGATTGAAGCAACTAGGGATATTTAGCCTGGATATAAGTAAAATGGTGGGAAGGGCAGAAAGGAGAAGTTAGGAGGTGACAGCTATTTTCAAGTGTTTGGAAAGTTGTTGTATGGAAGAGGGCATCAACTTGTTCAGCTTGACCTTACAGGGCAGGCGAGGATTTCTGGGAAGCCAAATTGTACTTAATTTGGGGTACAACTTTTGAATAGTTGAACCCAGCAAGGATAGACTAGAACAGTAATAACTGGAATACTACTTGTTAGGTATAGTGCAGTGTGAGGATTCTTGCTCAGGTACAGGTTGTACTAGATGATTTTTCACTTTCCTTCTAGATTTCCTTTTAGATTCTATGACCTTGTGAAAGTTTGCAGCCAGAGAGACGTTATCACAGACTGATGTTTGAGTGAAGGCATCTATGTTTTTGATAATAGAAACCAAATTGGCAGTGTAACTATATATTTTTTAAAAAATTTTTAAAACTTCATTCTCAAAATAAGTGTAGGGGTGACAGATTTTTCAGGTGAAAAAATGAAGCTAGTGCCTTAGGAAAAACAAAACTTTGCCATATTTTTTTCCATGTCAAGGTGATATCTGTTGCTCAAAATATTACTTTAGACCTTTTAATGTATTCTGTTCAAAATTATATATATACATATATGTGTATGTGCATATCTATATATCTATATATACATATACATGCACATACCCCTTACATTAAGTATGTGATTTTTCATGAACACATACTGACAAATAGCAAAAGCATGGAGGTAAGGTGAAAAGTTTGCCTTGCCAATAATGGCTTTAAGAAATTACACATTTTTTTTTCTTGGTCTGGACCTATGATTTCATTGGTTTAGGGACTTATGATTGGGAAACACCTTCCACTGGTACAGATCAACTGTAACTTATTGTTCTAAAGACTTGTGTACTTCCTAAGAGACTTACTCATTGTCATACAGCTATTATGTGTCAGAGACTGGACTTAAGCCAAGTCTTCCTGACTCCAAAGTTGACCCTCTGTCCACTGTGCCATAGTATCTCTTCTCTATATTTTAACTTCAAAAATCTAACCTAACTTGGACTGTTAATTATAGTTGTGTTTTGATTTACATATAAGACTTCATGTCACCAGTTATCCATTGGACATATTAAACTGTATTTTCATAGGCATCTCATTCAACATTTTTGAAACAAAATTTCATTATTTTCTCCTCCAAATCCATCCAACTTCTGAAATCCCCTGTTATTGTCAACGACTTCACCATCTTTTTAGTGATCCTAGGTTTGCAACTTTGGGTATCATCTCCTTGTTCTCACTTACCCCAAGTATCCTATCATTTGCTAAATCTTGTGGTTCTGTCACCACAATGTATCTTACAAACTAATCCTTCCAGTATAGCCACTGCCATTCAGCTCCTAATGAATCTCTCTTCTAGTCTGTCCTCACCAGTAGACTCTTCTACATACTTCAGCACTCATTGCCAAAATGTCTTTCCTAGAGTCTGGGTTTAACTTTAGTGACTCCTCATGACTTCTAAGATCCAAATACAAATTCTGCTGTTTGATATTTAGAGCTCTGGCTACCTGACTCCATCCTACCTGATTCAACTTCATTACACATAAATGCCCTCCATGAAATCCAAGGTTCAGCCAGAGTGATAGCTTAATTGTTATTGTTGCTATTGTTGACTTCTGCATGAAGACTTTCCTGTTCCCCTCAGCTGTGAGTGACTTCTCTCCAAGGTTATATCATTTGTATCTATTTGTGTGTCTTTTCTTTATACTTATCCATGTGCATGCTTTTCATCATTCTTTAGAATGTAAATTCCCTGAAGACATGGATAATTTCACTTTTGCTTTTGTATTCCCGTCATATAGCACAGTGCATGGTATCCAGTGCTTATTAAATAGTCTTATTTTTTAAATGCTGCACACAGAGCCTTCCACAAAGTTCTATTCCAATGTTACATTGTGTTATGGAAGTTACCATGACTTCTTGAAAAATATGCCATCATATTGCAAGTTTTGGCACGTTCTTCCACATAACAAAGGCTTCAAGTATGGCCTTTTCTCCTGAGGACTTAGCTTAGTTAAATACAGAGAAATTTATCACCACATCACTTGATGAATCCTTCAGCCAAGCAACCTCCAAAACAAAACAAAATACAAAATGCTCTTCACTTTGTTGTGATTCTCTTCCAGTGATGATGGCAGAGTGGTAGAAAGGGGGTCAGAGTGCTAAGAATCACATAATTAAGTGCAGACTTTAATTTGGCACTTAAGATCCTTTTTCACTTAATAGGAGTATTACTACAAAAACTGAAATTTATCAATCTTGATATTGTAATTACAAACAAAATTAGAAGACTTAAGGAAGTTGTAGCTAAATGAAAAGAAGGCTCCTAGGATCCTTTTTGGAGCAGAAAAAAAAGTTGATACTATTGTGTATCTAAAGACAATAAGAAACATCATTTCATAATCTATTTAGTCATCTGCATTTGCAAAAATACTGCAGTGAAAATAATTATTAACATATGCTCTAATAAGGCAGTAGATGAAAAAGTAGAGAAATTCTATGAAGAACTCAGTAAGACTCTCCAAATTAAAACAACATATATGCCAGTACTCAGATTTCAGCGCAAATGTAGAAATAGACAGGATTGAAGAAAATGTTGGAAAACATAAATGTGGAATGAGGGTACAACAAAGATGAGAGAGTTGAAGGAGGCATTTTTGCCTACCTCACCCAGCACACCTCTTCTACAGTGACCTAGAATATGCCTTAGTCTGAATTCTGATCAAAAAAGTCAAGAAAAAGTCAACAGTAACTCATTCTTCCAGACCAGGGCAGCTTAGAAAAACAGACAAGTCTTTGGACTCTGTGGATGAGGTCTGGCAAGGAGTATGCATGGTAGCAGCAACAGTAACCACTCCAGTGGTTACTAGTGGTTTAACAGTAACTAGTTGAAACAATGAACAACTTCAGTAAAATTGCAGTTAAAAATAAACTTAGAGAAATTATTTAATATTTCTGTATACTACCATCAGGAGATAGAAAGAGAAATTTCATTTAAAAAAAAATTTCTTCAGACAATACAAAATACTGGGGAGTCTGCATACCAAGACACATACAGGAATGTTATAAACATAATTTAAAATAGTTTTTATAGGAATTAAGGCAGATCTTAATAACTGGAGAAATATTAATTGCTCATCGGTAGGACAAGACAATGGAATAAAAATGACCATATTTTCTAAATTAATTTGTTTACTCGGTACCATACCACTTCAGTTTTGAAAAAGGCAACTTTATAGAACTATAAAAATAATAACCAAATTCATATGGAGAAACCAAAGGTCAAGAATATCAAGGGATTCAATTAAAAAAATACAAAGGAAAGGGGCCCACCAGTATCTGATCTCATACTCTATTACAAAGCCATAATTGTCAGAATAATTTTTACTGAGCAAGAATAAAGAAGTCGATCATCAGAATAGGTTAGGTACGCAGTATATAGAAGTGAATGAGCACAGTAATCTAGTGTTTTATAAATTCAACGATGTAGACACTGGAGGAAGAACCCACTATTTGACAAAAACTTTTGGGAAAACTGGAAAATACTGTGGTAGAAAATAAGTGTAGACCAATATCTCACAACGTATACCAAGACAAGCTCCAAATTGATATGCAATTTATTTTTTATTTTTTTTTTTATTTTTATTTTTCCATTTTTTACTTTTATTGTGAAGCCTAACCTATGGCCAGTTTATTTATTTTTTTTTTTCATTTCCTAATATTTTCAGTTTTATTTATTTATTTATTTATTTTTCTTTAAATAAATTTATTTAACTTTTTACATTCATTTTCACAAGGTTTTGGGTTCCAAAATTTTCTCCCCATTTGTCCCCTCCCCCCTTCCCAATACACTGGACATTCTAATTGCCCATATCAC
>CM053774.1:39955660-39976719 GCA_028658325.1 Potorous gilbertii
GTTGTTTTTCCAATGAGATATTTCACATTCTCTTCCATTTTGTCATTCTTTTGGTTTTGTTTTGTGATTTCTTGGTTTCTCATAAAGTCATTGTAATTTGTTCCATCTGTTCCATTATAATTTTTAAAGAACTATTTTCTTCATTGAGCTTTTGAACCTCCTTTTTCATTTGGCTAATTCTGCTTTTGAAAGCATTCTTCTCCTCATTGGCTTTTTGAACCTCTTTTGCTAATTGAGTTAGCCAGTTTTTAAAGATGTTATTTTCTTTAGCATTTTTTTGGATCTTCTTTAGCAAGGTGTTGACCTGCTTTTCATGCTTTTCTTGCATCCCTCTCATTTCTCTTCCCAGTTTTTCCTCCACCTCTTACTTGATTTTCAAAATTCTTTTTGAGCTCTTCCATGGCCTGAGCCCATTGAATATTTTGGGTGTTTGGGGTACAGAAGCCTTGACTTTTATGTCTTTCCATGATGGTAAGCATTGTTCTTCCTCATCTGAAAGGATGGAAGAAGATACCTGTTCACCAAGAAAATAACCTTCTATAGTCTTATTTTTTTCCCCTTTTTTTGGGCATTTTTCCCAACCAGTTACTTGACTTTTGTGTCCTTTGTCAAGAGTAGGGTATACTCTGGGAATCTGTAAGATCGCAGTTCCTCCAAGGTGGCACAAGCATGTACACTGGTCTGGGAGCAGGGAGAGATTTTTGTGCCCAGAATCTTAGCAGAGTTTCCTCTCCATAGCCACCTGGAGTCCAGTTCCAGCAAGCCAACATTGGGGGCTGAGATTCAGATAAGCTGCATGGGCAGGGCTACCATTCAATGTGAGATAAAGATTAGCTCCCTCAGGGCCTCTACACAGGGCTGATGTAAGAATCAGCTCCTCAGTGCCCCCAGCAGTTTTTCAATCTAACAGTGGATGCAGGCTGCTGTAGGGGCTCCTGTGGGAACTGCTGCCGCTTGCCTGATGTGGCCTCTGTGTCCCTTCCTGGCCAGCTGAAAAAACCCTGTCACTGACCTTTGGTGCCTGTGGGTTGAGGGATGTGCCAACCGCTGCTACTGCGACTGAGGATTCGCTGCTACTACAACTGGAGATTCCACCCCTGAGGTGTTGTCCTCCCAGAGACCCCGCGAGGCCAAGGCTGGGCTGGGCTCTGCTCCGCATCCGGTGCAACAGATATTTCCCATGGGCCTTTCAGTTTATCCTGGGCTGGAAATCTCCTCCACTTCGCTACTCCAGGATTTGTTTAGAGTCCCTCTCTGTAGGTATTTTGTGGGCTGTGTGGGGAGAGTCCGCATATGTGTGTCTTTCTACTCCGCCATCTTGGGTCTGCGCCAACCCTTAAATTTTTTTAAGATGAAGTTATTTAATCTCTGTTTTAATTTTTTTCGAAGAACCTTTTTTGAGTGTAATATTTATTGTGGTGTGGTTGATAAAAGAATATATTTAACATTTCTGGTTTTCTTCATTTGTTTGAGTTTATTTTTATGCAATAGTACATTTAGCTTTGTTTTGTAAAGGAACCCTGGCAGATGAAAAATATGTATATTTCTTTTTATTCCCATTAAATAAACAACAGATCTATTATATAGGGCATCCAAAAGTCTTGGTGTAATTTTACGCTGTCAAAACTGTACTAAGACTTTTGAGATACCATGCATATGACTTTTCTGAATTTCTGTTGAACTCCTCTTATTTATGTTTTTGTTAAATTTTTCCATTAACTTTTCCTTCAAATGTTTGGCTTCTCTGTCATTTGAGAATATATATATACATATTAAGTATGCATTATCTCATCTTCAAAAGGTAGTTTTCCTTGCTGTCTTAATTATCAGTTTTAACATTGTTTTAATTGAGATCATGATTACCACCCCTGTGTTTTAAAATTTGCCCTAAGAATAATAAATTCATCTCCAACTCCTCATTTTAGCATTTTCTGAATCTTTGTTTCAAAAATATTTCTTATAAATGGCATATTGTTGGATTCTGCTTTACTAATGGAGTTTTCTAAAATCCTCTATTTTTATGGGTAAGTTGATTCAATTCATCTTCATAGTTATGATTGTTAATTATGTATTTTCTGTTTTTAGATATTTTAAGGTTTTCTTCTCTTTACTCCCTACTTGACTCTTTACAGTAAAGAAATAGGTGCTAAAAGTGAAAGAATGTGATCAGCTCTAGTAATCTATTATTAAAGAGGTTTTTCTCCCACTCCTCTTGGTCTTTTCATTAGTCCAACCTTTGATCTGTAGTTCTTATATGTTTCTCTTCTTCTTTTAATCCCTTCTGTCTTCCTCCTTTATGATACATCTTCTAAAGATGAAGTTTATTTCGTTTGGTTCTGTTCACTTCATGACCCTGCCTTTGGGGAACTGAGGTCTTCTTAAAGTGTTTTAAATTGTTATTTTACCTAGGAACTGAGCACCTTGTAAATTTAAGTTATATCTGTATACATTTTTTTTCCCTGTCAACTAAATTGCTATGTGTAGTAGTCCTTTTCCTTAAATTTTTGATGTAGCATCCATTTTTACTTCATGTAAATGATTTTCCAAACTTTTTCAACCTATAAATTCTTTAATAAGACAAAAGACTATATCTGTTTCCATTGTAATCTCTATCCCCACATAATGCAAAATTAAAATTTAGAAATTTTAGCAATTTAAGGGATAAATGTTACTACTTTTGATGTGAGTATAATGAAATGATGTTTGGTGGGGTTTTTTTCTTCATTAAATGTCATATGAAAATGGAGACATCTTGAATCAGTGGATCTAATACAGGTGTCAGAATCAGGAAAAACTTGATTCAAGTGCTACATCTGACATATACTGGCCTTGTGACCCTGGACAAGTCCCTTATCATCTCAGTGACCCTAAACAATTATTGAGTTGTACAACACTTGCCAGTTAGCTTTGGTAATGGTAGTTTCTTATACAGAAATTCCCTATACCAATGAAGTCATAGGTCTGAACCACGGAAACAGAAAGTTATTAATTCATGTCATAAAAAAGGAGATATGATTATGCCATAAACTGTATGATAGGACAGTGCGGAGGCCATCAGGAAAAACTTTTTAGGTGATGACTGACTTTTGGACTACATATTTTTAAAAATACCTTAAGGAAGAGTAATGAGTAATTATTAGGGCATGTGAATAACCCATTACAATGTAAAAAACATAGACCATGCTTTTGTTCAGCTTTATGGTTAAAAATCACTTTATGGATATTATCAGAGTTATTGTTATTATTAACAAGTATTAGCTATGTATACTGTGAAGGAAAGTTACTTCCATTTCCCAAGATGGTCCAGGGACTGAGAAGATTATGGGTAATTCTGGTATACAGAAACAATTATAGAAATTTGTACTGATCAGCACCCATCTCATGACTAAAATACCGGTATTGGAAAGAAAATTGAAAAGTAGTCTTTGTCATGTGTGAACAGATGACTCTTTAAATATGTTTTAGTTTATATTATTGAGCATGATAAATGATATAGGTTAAACTAGTCAGCAAAGCACAGCTAGGTGGCTCAGTGGATAGAGTGCCAGGCCTGAAGTCAGGAAGACTCATCTTTGAGTTCAAATGTAGCCTCAGATACTTATTAGCTGGGCAAGTTATTTAACCCCGTTTGCCTCAGTTTGTTCATCTCTAAATTAAACTGGAAAGGAAAGGGACAAATCACTTCAGTATCTTTGCCAAAGAATACCCCAAAGTCCCTGGCACACAGTAGACAGTGGCTAGATCATGTTGTTTAAGAGCAGCAGTAACATATAATGGGACTTAAAAAGCTACCCTCTCTTCTCTGAGAGATCTCCCTCCTATCTAACTTCAAGTCTAGCAAATCTGAGATGGCAACGAATGTTTTAAAAGTATCTGTGCAAAAAATAATATTTGTGAGTGTATAATTTATTTTTAAAAATATTCTTTAGTGCCTATTTTCATGGGATGTTAGAATTGAAAAGGACTTTAGAGATCATATAGTCCAACTTTGGCATCATTTTACAAATAAAGAAATGAAATCTCATGAGTGATATATAATAATTAAGTGATATGTGTACAAGGTCAAAATTAGTAGTAAAACAGAGACTAGAATCTCAAAATCCTAGTCCAGTTTCTTATTTATTTTTGTGTTTAACTCTATGTTAAAAGATTTCAGATAAGAATAGTCACTTTAATTTACTTTTAAAATGTTTTTATGCATTTATATTAAAATTAACAGACTTGAAATCTGGTATTGTTAGAAGCTCAATTTTAAGAAAGATGTTTTTTAATCAAGTTTTTAATACATTTTTTTCTTGATTTTTATATTTTAGCTAATTTAACAGGACATGCGGAGAAAGTGGGAATTGAAAATTTTGAACTTCTAAAGGTTCTAGGAACAGGAGGTAAGATTTTTAGGTTGCTTTTTCAGAATGATACTTGTTAATAGATATTTTTTCCTGCATTAGGGTTGTAACCAAATTAGAAATGTACAGACATTTATTAAGTTTCTACTATGTGCCAGAGACTTTACTAGTCACTGGGGATATTAATGCAAAAAATGAAATAATATCTACTGTCAAGAAGTTTATATTGGAATGGGAGACAAGAAATTCATATCAAAGTAGTACAAAGTAGTATACAAAGTAATTTGTAAAGAAGATACTGGGAATTATAGGGGATGAAGATAGGTTTCATATAAATGTTTGTGCTTAATACTGAGTCTTGAAGGAAGAGAGATATTCTATAAGGAAGCTGTATGTGGTAGATGGCCAGCGCAAAGGCAGATGAAAACATGAGATATGGAATATTGTTTATGAGGAACTTCTGTTCCTTTTTTCTAGGAGGACAAGTTGCCTGGATCTCAAATGTGTCCTGCCTTTTTATCCAGACTCTTTAAGTCTAGGAACTTGTGGGACAGCAAGGAATATTTCAAGGATTTATACGAAAGTATGGGTATTTTGTAGATGCATTTAAAAACCTTTTTATCTTAAATATCAAAAAAAGCACTTATACACAGCATAACACAGAAAGAGAATATTAATATCCATTTTATACTGCTTTTTTAAAGCATATAATACATTCCATGTACTACTTTTTAAATTGTCCTACTTGTTTTTGATTCCTTCTGACCTTTATATTCTGTTCTGTACATTTTTATAGTGTTTCAGTGGGACTTCTTTTAGTTCCTGTTTTTTTAAAAAATTAATATTGATAATATTCCCTCTCCCCAAATGTTTCTCCCTACAGAGAGAGAGAGAGAGAGAGAGAGAGAGAGAGAGAGAGAGAGAGAGAGAAGAGAGAGAGAGAGAGAAAGAGAGAGGAAAAAGCCCTTATAAGAAATAAATATAATCAAGAAAAGCAATTTCACACAGTAACCTTGTACAAAAATATATGATTCTTTCAGAATCTTGCCTGTCTGATCTCTTGTGTTAGCAGGTTGGGTAACTTGCTTCATCATAGTTTTTCTGGAGATATAATCATTGCACTGATGAGAGTTCTTAAATCTTCAAAGTTTTTTTCTTTATAATCTTATCATCCTTATGTAAATTGTTTTCCTGATTCAGGTCTCTTCACTTTACGTCAATTCATACCACCTAGGTTTTTCTGGAAGGTTTTTTTTTTTGTCATTGTTGTGACTCAATATTTTGTATATTCACATCTCATAATTTGCTCATGTATTTCCCAGTTGATGCATACACCCTTCATTTTTAGTCACTGCTTTTTTTTCCCCTCACTTCAGGATCAGAAAATTTGTTTTATGAGTGTATCCTCCCTGTTAACCTTCCTCAATCTCTGTATCTGTTCCTGTTTGTTTCATTGCTGTGTAGGTATATTTCTAAACCCAATAGTTAATGTTCGTGTATGTGTGTATGTGTTCAGCATTCTCTCGTTTATTTCAGATAATCTTGGTACTTGCTCCTAACCCACATTCTTTATGTTTTTATGCTATATTTCTCTTGCACCCTAGTTCTTTGATTTGTATGACTTGTTAATTAAAGTTGGCATGTACTTACTTATTCTTAATATAGTATTTTGTGTGCATTTTTATATATGTTTGATACTTTTCTCTTTTGTTAGTAGCCAAGACCCTCGAAAGTCATGAAGGAAATTAAATTTCAATTATATTTAATATATAAAGAGTATAAGATTTTTAGTAGCACTTTTTGAAATCCTCCTATCTGAACTATCTCTGTCTGTGCTCTTGTTGGTTCCTTCCTAGGACTAGGAATGGATATTACTGCTACTCTGACTTACTGTCTGGATCCATTGTAGATCCCTGCTTGCACCTACCAGGGCTTCTTATTTTTACCTTGTGATCTGGTGATTGTCCAGTGTTAATAATAAAGGTGTAGAGTACAAGAGCATCCCTGAGCTTGACTGTCCCCCTTTTTTATTTGTTTAAATCTTTTTTGGTACTTTAATTTTTACTTCCTGTCTTATAATTAGGTTCTGAATTTTGTCTCAGTTTGCATTCATTTCTTGATTCTGGCCTTGTTCTTAGTGTTTCACTTGTTACTAGTAATTCTGGCAAAATGCCAGAGATTCTGAAGGATTCCTAAGGCAGACTGTTACAGCTTGGATTGGAAAAAATATTTTTATATTTGTTTCAAATAATTATTTAAACCAAATCATTTTCATCTATATTCATAATTTGAATTAAATGAAATTAAAACTTTTAAAGTTTTGACATTTGCAGCCTGTAACATAAGTTGTAAGATCTTTGATTTTGTTGTTTTAAAATAATTTTGCAAGTGTCAGAAATATGTTCAGTTATTAAAATTTTGTATACCTACTACCTCTGTGACTGTGTATAGTGCCATTGCGATACTCACAGTAGATGCTATACAGGCTTGTTTCCAGGGTTCCTTCACAACATATAAAAACTCTGTTCCTCAAAGATGGAACCAAGATTTTAGATCACCGACAGCCAATTCTACCATAAGTAACAAGAAGTTTGCACACATTGCCAGTAGAGAAAGGACCCTCATCCCTGAGCCTTCTCTCGCTCAAGCCTCCCCACAAACAAATTCCCTTGGGCAAAATAGGCCTTTCTCACCCAGGCTAGCTGCTCTTCTCTACTCCATCCCACTCTTTCTGCTGCACCCTTTCAGCGCCACCTGTCTGAAGAACTCCTCCCACCATGGGCTCCATATGACTCAAGCTGTGGGCTAGGTTAAAGCTTAAAGCAGGTCACATGGGCCTATTAAGAGGCCGGGCAGATCATCAAATTCCCTAAACATCACACCTAAATTTCCTCAACTATAAGATGAGGAATTTGAGCCAAATGGCCTCTGACATCCCTAAATATATGATCTTTGATCTGATCACACTTCCTGTAGCATCTATTCCAGATATTCTACTCACTTCTACACTTAAGCCACTCCCTTTCCCTTTCTTTCTCAGCAGAAAACTGCCTCCTAGTTCACTAAGAAAGTCAAGGCCATTCACTGCAAGCTTCCTTATAAGTATTCCTATTAAATTTCTTAAGGTACATTCAACAAGCATTTATTAAGTGTCTACTATGTTCCCTGGTATTATACTAGGCACTGAGTTACAAAATAAAAAATGAAATAACTCTTGCCTTCAAGGAGTTTACATTCTGTTGGGGGAAACAACATGTACAAAGTATGTACAGAATAAATACAAAGGAATATTGAGGAAAACCACTAGCATCTAGAGGAGAGGGGGGCCAGGGAAGACCTTTTGTAGAAAGTGGTATTCAAAGCTAAGCTTTGAAGGAAATCAGGATTTCAAAAAGAGAAGCTGAAATGGAATATTTTATTTGAGGAATAGGTAAGTGGAAGGCCAAGTTGCCTAGAACAAAGTGTGAAGGGCAGTGATATATAAGACAGCTGGAAGGGTAAATTGGAGCTATATTGTAAAAGGATTCAAATCCCAGACGAAGGTGTTTGTATGTATTTGATCCTAAAAGCAATAGAGACACTGGAGCTAATTGAGTATGACTTATCTAATGCTTTTAGGAATATCATTATGGCAGTTGTGTGGAGGATAACTTAGAGGAGAGAGAGACTTGAGGAAGAAAGATCAATAAAGACACAACTTCAGAAGTACCAGTGAGAGGTAATGAGACCTCAGCTGTGGTGGTACCCACATGAATGGAGAAGTGGTTGAATGTGAGAGATGTTGTACAGGCTGGATCTCCAAGATATGGCAACTGGCTGGATATGTCAAGTGAAAAAGAGTAAAGAGTCAAGCGCAATGCTGAGGTTGTGAACCTCAGACTTTGAGCTGTGACCATGTCGTTCCCCTGCTCAAGAATCTTAAGTAGCTCTTTGTTGATTGTAAAATAAAACTTAAACTTCTCAGCCTGCCATTTAAAACCCCTTTGTCAGTACATTCTCATAAATTATCTTCAATTTATTATTTTTGTGCATGTTATTTTTTTTAATGAAATGAAATCATATTTGTACAGCACTTAGCATAGTGCCCAGCACAGAGTAGGTATTTAAATGCTTATTTGCTCTTCTCACTGAATAGAAGGAAAACTACTAAAGGAAGGGAATGTTTTTCTTTATATCCATGTAGTAGGCAATTAATGTTGAACTGAATAAAATTTGTAGAATGATAGCTCATAGTATTTATGAGAATATAAGATAATTAAAATAATTATAAATGTAATAATTAAAGTAATTGAAAGTGCTGAATTACATATATCTGAATTTAATTCACATTTAATACCTAGAGTAGGTGAGACTTTAAAAAAATAAATATAATAGAGGCTAAATTTATGTTAAAAATTTAAACCATTTATCTTAGAGAATAATACTGTGCTGCCTTTTTTTTTTTTTTTACAAACTTCTGTTTTTAACTACACTAGGGAGAAGAAAAACCTTATCAAATATCTTTATGTATTTCATCATATTAAGCAACTAAAATTTCTGAAGAATTGATTTTTATATGTTACAGAATTGATAAACAGTTTGAATCAGAAGTATTGCTTTTAAAATAGAACCTTTTTTATGTGAGGGCTTTTTAATTATATATACTTGTAGCATTTGTCAAATGAAGCCTATTTTATGCTTTTTCAATTTAAAACCATTTCTAGTTTTGAATTTTCTCTCTCCAGCTCATTCCCCACTCGTTGAAACGGCTAGAAATACAATACTCATTAAGCGTATTAAGTCAAGTAAAACGTTTTCACATTAGCCATGTCAATTTTGTATTAACTGATTGTGTAGTCCATTTTTTCAGGCCTTCCAGACCACAAAACTTAGTGGTGTTGTATTTTTCTTTTCTGTTTATTTAATATTTAATTTCTCTCTTATGGAAGTAATGCTTCCTACTCTTCTTCCCTTCTTAAGTAAGGTTTTGGGGGACAAAGTGAATTTTGTCTCAGGGTCTATGGGCCAGCCTCTGTCACCATTCATAATCTACCTAAGGTAGCTGTAGTGCTTTGGTTAAGATTAATGCAGAATCTGGTTACCTTGTCTTTAGTCAGGGTTTCATCCATATTATCCCTCTCCATTGTTTCCTGTGTCTTGCTCTTCCTAATTCTCTTAAAATATAATTTGTAACATGTTATTCCTGTTTTAACAAACTTAGGATAAGTCTATATTGTCTATCTCAACTCCAGGAGAATGGTAGAATATAGGGTTCCCTACCTGTAACAGCACGTAGTGAGTATTTCATTTTTAGATGCCTTCACAGAAAGATTTCCATTTTCTTGTTACTCTTCACTTCAATTATTGTAATAACCTCATAATTGATCTTCCATTTTCCAGGCCTTCCTCTCTCCAATTCATTCCTCATTCAGCCCCAAAACTGATACTTCGCTCCCTTATTCAAAATCTTCCCTGTTCCCATGATTCCCTGTTACCTCTAGGATAAAACACAAACTTCCCAATCTAGTAATTAAAGCCGTACACATTCTTACCATCGTACTTGTCTTATTTCACATTATTTACTATCTTTTAAAAATTCATTTTTATTTAATTTTCAATTCTGAATTCCTTACTGTCTTCCTCTTCAACTCATTGAAAAAGCAAGAAAAATAAAGCTCATTACAAATATGTAGTCATGCAAAACAAATTCTTTCATTAGCAATGTCCAAAAAAAGGAAAGAAAAGAAAATATGTTCAGTCTGTACCCTGAGTCCATCATTTCTCTATCTGGAGGGTGGGTAGCATGTTTCTTCCTAATTTCTTTAGGATTGTAGCTGGTTATTATGGTTATCAGAGTTCCCAAGTCTTTCCCAAGAGATTATCTTTACAATATTCTTCTGATTTTTCTCCCTTCATTTGCATCGGTTCATATGAATTGTCCCAGGTTTTTTTCTGAAACCATCTCTATTATCATATAGTATTCCATTTTTATCATATATTGTAACTTGTTCAGCCATTCTCCAGGTGATAAGCGTCCCTTCTTTAACTCTTTGGGATATAGACCCAGTAGCAGAATTGCTGAGTCAGAGGGTGTGTATAGCTGAATTTTGACTTTTGACTCAGTTCCAAATTGCCTTCCCGAATGGTAAGACTAATTCACAGCTCTACCAACCGGCCATTAATGTACCTATTTTCCCACAGCCCTCCAGCATTGGTAACTTCTGTTTTTGTCATCTTAGCTAATCTGCCATATGTGAGGTTGTACCTCAGAGTTGTTTTACTTTACTCTTCTCTAATTATTAGTGATTTAGAACTTTTATATAACTATTGATAGCTTGGATTTCTTTCTCTGAAAACTGCCTATCCATATCCTTTGACCTTTTATCATTTGGAGGAATAGTGCTTACTCTTATAAATTTGACTCATTTCCCTATGTATTATTTAGCATACTCTGTTCCAATTAAATTGGCCTCTCACTTGTCCGCCATATGATTTTTCATCTCCTGATTCAGTGTTTTTGCACATGTAGTTTTTACCATGTCTGGAATGCTCTCTTTCCTCACTTTCTCTGAACTTAGCCACCATGCCTCAGCTTCCTCCAGACTCCTCTCCTTGGGGCTCGTTTTCCCATTGCTGAGTTTTTCTTGGAATCTCCATTTTTGGAAAGGGCCATCTCTCATTCTCTAGATTTAGCCACCATGACCCTCCAGGTAACCTTCTTCCTGTTTCCTCTCCCTTTTTTTGTGTTTGTTGAATCACCTTTTTGTAATGAATATTTTCCCCAATGTTTGGCTATTGATATGTCTCCATTAAGGACTAGGAGACGTCATCGTCATCGTTATAGATAACATTTACATAGTGCTTTAAGATTTGTGAAGCATTTTGTATATAAATAAGATGTCTCAAAAGTCTTAGGACATATTTACTTCTATTAGAGCTCAAATCTGCACTAAGACTTTTGAAACACTCTATGCATTATCTTACTTAAGCCTTACAGCTACTCTCTGAAGTAAGCATTCTTATTATCTCATTTTGAGATGAGAAACTGAAATTCAAGTTAAGTGATTTGTCCATGGTTAGTTTACACAACTGTTAACTATGGGAGGTGGATTTCAGACATTGTTTCCTCTTAAGTAAAACTCAGTGCTCTTTAAAAAAAACAAACAAACTACCTTACACTGCTTTTAAAATCTAATTTAAAATTTTTAAACTTTAAAAAAATTTAAACTTTATTTATGTAAATGAAAATCTACCTTTCTTTCCCACCTCACTCCTCTTCCATTGGGAAAGAAAGAAAAACAGTATTCCTATAATAAATAAATTAATCAGTTAGTAAACATTTATAAAGCACATACTATGTTCCAGGCACTGAGCTATGTACTAGACCTGTGTAGTTCAGCAAAACAAGTTCTTTTTTTTTTCTCTCTCTCTTTTTTAAAAATTATTACTTTTTTCATAATATAAATTTATTTATTTAATTTTTACATTCATTTTCACAAAATTTTGGGTTCCAAATTTTCTCCCCATTTGTCCCCTCCCCCCACCCCAATACACCAAGCATTCTAATTTCCCCTATCACCAATCTGCCCTCTCTTCTGTCATCCCTCCCTTCCCTTGTCCCCATCTTCTCTTTTATCCTGTAGGGCTAGATAACTTTCTGTTCCCCATTACCTGTATTTCGTATTTCCTGGTAGCAAGAACAATACTTGACAGTTGTTCCTAAAACTTTGAGTTCCAGCTTCTCCTCATCCCTCCCTCCCCATCCATTCCCTTTGGGAAGGCAGGCAAAGCAAAACAAATTCTTGCATTGGCTATATCCAAAATAAAAAAAAAATCCTTCGCTTTTCTTTATGAAACTATCATCTCTCTTTTTTTTTAGTAGGTCAGTAGCATGTTTCATCATGTATCATCTGGAATTGCAGTTGATCATTGCATGGATCAATGTTCTTAAATCTTACAAAGTTGATTTTTTTTTATAATAATGTTATTGTATAAATTATTTTCCTGGGTCTTCCCCTTCACTCTGTATCAGGTAATGTGAATCTTGCTAGTTTTCTCTAAAACCCCTTCCACATCATTTCTTAAAGCATCATAGTAGTCTATTCCATTCATATATCATTGTTTAGCTATTTATTCCCCAATTGATGGGTACCCCTTCAATTTCCAATTTTTTACCATCACAAAAAGAACTACTATAAATATCTTTGTGCATATATATCCTCCTCTTTCTTTGATCACTTTGAAGTTGAGACTGCTATGTGTATAAGTACTGCTATGTGAAAGGATGTACACACTAATAAGTATGGGGGGCATAGTGGTAACTTCTTTTCCAGAATGACTGAACCAGTTCACAGCCCTGCCAATAGTGCATTAATGTATCTATTTTCCCATAGCCTCTCCAACTTTTGTCATTTTCCTTTTTTTTGCCAACAATACCAATCTGATGGGTATGAAGTGGTACTTTAGAGTTGTGTATTAATTTGTATTTTTCTAATTATTATTGATTTGAAGCACTTTTTCATGTGGCTATTAATAATTTGGGCTTTTTTTCCCTTGAAAACTGAATGTTTATAGTCTTTGACCATTTATCAACTGGGGAATGGCTCTTAGTTTTATACTTTGGAACGAGTTCCCTATATGTCTTAGAAATAAGACCTATAAGTTTGCTGCAAATATTTTTTTCCCATGTACCTGTTTCCCTTCTGATTTTAGCTGCATTGGTTTTGTTCATACAAAACGTTTTTCATTTTTGTGATCAAAATGATCAATTTTGTATTACTCGTTAAAGGGATAATATCTCTCTCATATTTGGTCATGAACTTGTCCCCTTTCTTAGATATGATGTTATGCTGCCTTATTAAGCTACTCACTTTTCTTTCAAGTCTTATATTCCTAAGTATGATTGTCATTATTCTTTGAATCCAGGCTTTATGTGGGGATTCACCTAAAAATTATAATGAAAATTAATGGAGAAGTTAGATATAATTTATAAGAATTCATGTTATAGGCAAATTTGGAGTCTTTTCAGAAGAAAAATATGAGTCACTTTAGAACTTATATAGAGAACTCTCAAAATCCAGGGAACCTCCTTTCCTAATATTTTTTCTTCTCCAGGTAGTCTCTTTGTGTTTATTAAACACTACCCTACTGTGTTCATTTCCTTCTGGTTTGTTCTCATTTTTTTCTCTCTCTGTTATTAAGTAATTTTTTGGTAGTTTGATTGTTATGACACCGAATAAATTAATCTAGATAGTAATATAAATTTTATTATATTAGTTTGACCTACTCATGAGCAATTAATATTTCTCTAATTATTTAGTTGTATATTTATGTAAAGTATATTTTATTGTTCTAATCAGATTGTCTTCTTTGGTAGTTAATTGGATTTTGAAAATTTTATTGGTTTTATTTTTTGTGTTTTTTGTTTCATGTCCAATTCATTTATTTGTTCTTTCTTTTTTCTGTTAATGCATGTTTAGAGATATAAAATTTCCTTTAAGGACTACTTTGTCAGAATTGTCAAAATGTTGGTATGTTGCCTTATTGTTATTTTCTTTAGTGAAAGTATCATTTCTGTGATTTGTTCTTTGACCCACAATTTTTTAGGAGTAGTTTATTCAGTATCTAATTTTTAATCTTTTCTTCCGTGGCCCTTTATTGCATAATTTTTATCGTATTGTGGTAAACTAAAACTTTTAAAAAACACTTTTGTTTTCCTGCATTATTGTAAAGGCACCATGGTCACTTGAGAAATATGTATACACTTTTAATTTCCTCTTCTTTTCATTTTTTTCTTTTTTTATTGATATCTTTAATGCATATTCTGATAATGTTCTCCTTGCAGTTCTTCCCCTTCCCCCCCATTTAAAAAAGAGAAGGAAAGGAATGAAAAATCTTGTAACAAATATGCTTTCTCATGCTGAAAAAAATCACACAGTGGCCATGTGAAAAATTTATTTATTTCTTTCTCTCTTTGTGCTCCTCATTTCTGTCAGAAAGGGGATAACATGCTTCATCATAGGTTCTCTAGAGCATAGTTGGTCATTTCCTTGATCAGAGTTCTTAAGTCTTTCACTGTCGTTTTCATTACAGTGTTACTGATCTTGTATCCTTTTTCCCGTTAGGATCTATCTGTAGGATCATCTGAAGCTCTTGCTTTCTTCATTTCATATGGCGTGATAGTATTCCCTTAGGTTTATAAACCACAGTGTGGTTAGCCACTCCCCAGATGCCTAAGAGGCACTTCCTTAGACTGTGAGGGTTTTTCTTTTTTCTCCTTTCTTTTCCTTTACTTTCCTTTTCACCTTTCTTTTTTTTCTTTTCTTTCCCCTTTTAATCTTCCCTTCAGAATCAGAAGTTTCTTTTGCTTGCAACTCTTCCCCCCTCAGCATTAACTTCCCTCTTTTCCCTTTTTGTTTCCTTATTGAGTTTAATATACATGTACAGCAGTCTGTTACTGTGTATGTTCACTTCTTTGCTCATTTTAGATAAGAGTGAAATTCATCTGGTGTCTGCTCTCTCACCACTTCCTCCATATGTATTCTCACACACACTAATTATGAAAAAGAGTGAGTTCCTCCTCCCCTTCTTCCCTTCTACAATAGAGTATTATTCTTTTTACCCCCTGTCCCCTTCTATCATCAATTCCTTCTTGTTCTAAGAAATCTAGTCAGTTTTCACTTAATTTTTGAAAATATGGTGTATAGGATTTTTAAAATACCTTTCAGGGAGTCCAATAATTCTTAAATTATATCTTCCTAAGCTGTTTTTGAGGTCAGTTTATTTTTTATGTCATGTATCTTACATTTTCTTTCTTTCTTTCTTGTTTGGTCTTTTGATTTTATGCCTGTATTTCTTCCTTTCATTTGGAGTCATTGGTTTTTGTTTAATTTACACTAGTTTACAGGAATTCCATTGTGGGAGGGGTAAGGTACAATTCAATACAATAAATATTTATTAAACACCTAGTGTGTAATCAGACACTGTACCAAGCACTGGTCATACAAATAAGAAGAACATAGTCCCTCCCCTTAAGGAACTTAAAATCTAATGAAAGAAGATAACACAGAAAAGGAAACTGAAAAGGGGAAAGGAGGAAGAAGAAGTTACCCAGTCTGAGGGTGATGATGGTGTAGTTAAGTCTAAAGTGTATAGTTCATGGAAGATAAAGAGTTGGCTGGCCTTCTAAGGCCAATTTAAGTGTAAGCTCTGGGAGTTTTTTGCTCTGCCTTGCATCAGTTGAAGGGGTAGAGGCAGCTGAGCGTACTGATAACGTATGAACAGTAAAGCTGATAAATCTCCATGGTGATGTTTTCTAGGGGTGAGGGTGGGAGGTGGGATGGAAAGAACATGATAATGGTGGAGTCAAAGAGAAAGAGTGCAGCTAATGGGAAAATGAGATAATGTTTGCTACTTTCTCTTTCAAATTACTTGTTGTTCTTCCAGTTCTTTCCTTTTCTTCATCTCACACTACTTCCATAAGATAGATACCTATCCTCTTGTCTTAGATGAGGTGGTGGTATTCCTTTCTCCTTCCCAAGGCAAACCCCATCTCTGCATTTGTAAGTGATCCCCACTGCATCCCATGCCCCCTGTGTCATTTCTAATCTCTTATTAATCTCCAGTCTCTCCCTGTCTATTGGTTGCTTCCCTAATGTCTGTAATTATGCCCATGAATAAAACAAAAATTATGCCTATGACTCCTCTCCTCAAAAAACTCTTATTTGATCTATCTGTCCTCATTAGTTACTGTTATACGTCTTTCTTCCTTTTTGTTGCTAAACTCCTTGAGAAGACTTTCTAAATTGGGTACTTTTACTTCATCCTCAACTTGTCATTTTCTCTTGTCCCTTTATATCCAATGTGTTGGCAAGTACTGTTCATTATACCTTCACAACATTTCTCATATATATTTCCTCCTTTCTTCTGGCACTGCCTGTCACCCCGGTGCAGACTCTTATCTCACATCTGGACTATTACAGTAGCCCTTCTGGTTGGTTTCCCTGTGTCAACTCTCTCCCCATGCCAGTTCATCTTTTAGCTGTTAAATTGATCTTCCTAAGGTGCAGGTATGACTACATCACTCAATAAACTCCATTTTTTTTAATGCTTTTTTACTTTTACTATTGGATTAATATAAAGTCCTCTATTTTGATGCCCTTCATATCCCTTTCTATATTTCCAGTCTTACATTATGCTTTCCTCCATATAGTCTGTGACCTGGTGACGCTGGCTGCTTTTGTTCCTGAAAGACACTCCAAATTCCAGCTCCACATTTTCACTGGCTGACCCCATGCCTGGTATTTTCTTACACGTTTTTGGCTTCCTTTAAGCTCATTTTTTGCAAGAAACCTTTTTCTGTCTCCCTTAATGCTAGTATCTTCCCCTTTAGATTATCTCCAATTTATTCTATGTATATCTTGTTTGTACATAATTGTTTTCCATATTATTTCTCCTGTTGGAAGTTATGTCAGTGGTTTAAGCCTAGTCTCCTGGTCCCGATAAAACTGTGATAATTTTATTGCCTTCGCAGGAATTTAGGATATACATGGTAAATTTTCAGTTGTGAGTTGAATCCTATTCTCCTGGTTCCTCTTCACATTACTATAAGATGCTTTTCTCAGTACACGTGTAGAGTAACAAAAATGAAATCAAGTTCTGAAGGAGTCTGAATTTTAGTCCTCTCTTCTAAGTTGGACTTTTTTATATTAATATGTTGAGGCTTCTTCTTATAAATAGTTACTTAACTGACTGCAGGGGTTGGGGGTTACAGTTGAAAATTAGATGGAAGGTATAAGTTGGAAAGACAAATCATAGAATCTGAGATAAATGGGAGCTCAGAGGTCATTCAGGCTAGTAAGTACCTAAAAAGGAATCTAATTTATTGCATTCCAGACAAGTGGTCAAATAATCTTTGTTGCGTGAATATCTCCAGTGCTGCAGAGCCCACTATCTCTTGTGTATTCTGTTCCACTTTTGGATGGATACAATTGTTATTTGTTCCTTTACAACTTCTTTTTTAGGCCACAATAATCAACTCTCTTCCACAAGAAAATCCTTCGTGTACTTGAAGATAGCTGTCATAATCCCCTGAATTTTCTCTTATGTCCAAGCTAAATATCCCAAGTTCTCTATTTTTTTCATTTCCTCTTGTGCTGACTTGTAGCTTATAGAGCTTTCTGTGCTTATAGAGGTGACAGATCATTGAGCTGTAGTCCTCCATAGATATTCTAATCTGCAAAAAGTTTTCACCTTTCATGTTAGTTTTAGTTTTAATACCATCATGGTAACAAAACCCTGATCTTCCTGATTTTGATTTCACTAGGAAAAGCAGTTTAAGTTTAAATTGTGAACAGAAAAAAAGAAATTGATACTTTAAACTTTTTTGCTCCTTTTTATCTGCCTCTCTGTATAAATAATGGGGAAGGGGTGGCTAGTGACATACATTTATTCCTTTTTTCCCCCCAGAATTTTTTTAAAAATCATAAATTTAATTTCCATCAACAAGGACAAACATACAAAAAAGATTTTTCATAACTCTTAGTATTTAATAGGAAAACAAAATTAATAGTAAATGAAAAATAATTTGCTATGTGTCCCATTATAAGTCTGAAGTTCTACTATCTTTGGCTGTGTTTTCTTCATTTATCAATTTCACTCACTGTGTATGCAGTTCTGGTTCTTCAGGTCTTACTTTCTATCTTACTTTCATATATCTCAGGTAAATATAAGGAACTTTAAAGAAACAGAGCTGCCAAACCAGCAGTAGGTCATAATACCAATAGGACTTCTATAATAATATCTCAGAGTCTATGTGGAGAAGTTAATGTATCCTACAGAATTCAATATTAGTCTGTGATAGAAAAATAAGACTATCATGACAATTATAATCTATATGTTTCATATTTACTATTACAATTCTAAATCACTCTTCCAGATGTTGATATATTTTGGATAATTTTCTAAATATATATTTTTTTCTCTCCAGTTGGGGTTGAGATATCAGTTTTTATGGTTTTCATTTTGTAGCTCACTTTTAACTTCTGAGTTCTTCAACTTATAGTTGTGTTATTTACAAAGCAAATAATAATATTTCAGACAAATAAAAGGCCAACCTTTCATTAGCTTTTTCTTTTTAATTTCCCAGAATGTTCTCAATATGTTGATATTTCTTTTGATAAATTGCAACAGATCCTTAGCATTCAAGAAAGAAATAGTTTAGTAGGTACTTGATACAGAAGTTTCCTAAATGTTATACCATAATGATGGTAAAAAGGGAGGAAAGATAGAGTGGAATGGAATATGTATGTATTTCCTATTCCTTTTCCTCTTCTGTTCTCTTCTTCCTCATTAAAAAAGAACAATGGTTGTTTACGTATATAAGATCCTAAACTGAGTGGTTTACTGATTTCCAGACTATTCCTCATATTTTAAATCAGATGTCAGTAACATTTGGCAACATCTCCAATGTATAGAAATATCTTCAGAAGGCCATATATTTCAGATAGATGCCTTGAGATTTTATATGAATCTAAAATGTCCAGGTTCCAGGAATGAGTTATGGTTAGTTCACCATAATAACTGTGGCTGTTTTCCTGCAGCTAAAAATAATTGAGATGAGAATAACAAAACAGAAGAATGCAGACATAATTCTCCCTCTCAGCTGCGGTTGAATGTGTAAATACTGAAAGTTCTAGTTAGAAATAGATCTATTGTCAAGTTGAAGAAAGATATTAAAGAACCTTATTCCAAAGAGTATTGAAGTTAATTTTCCCACACACCTATAAAGTATATATATATATATGTGATTATGATATGTATGTTTAGAATTTTTATTTCCTTTTTACTTCTCTTTGATCTCAGCCTATGGAAAAGTTTTCCTGGTTCGTAAAATAAGTGGTCACGATGCTGGAAAGCTGTATGCTATGAAAGTTCTGAAGAAAGCCACCATTGTTCAGAAAGCGAAGACAGCAGAGCACACAAAGACAGAGCGGCAGGTGCTGGAACACATCAGGCTCTCACCCTTTCTGGTTACACTGCATTACGCTTTCCAGACAGAGACTAAGCTGCATCTCATTCTAGGTGAGTATTAGCAGGTTCAACCTTCCTATAAAAACAACAGTGTTTTCTTCTCAGAGAATACTTTTAAATTTTGGGTGTCATTGTGTAAAGTGACTTTCCAATTTTGAATTAGAGGAAATATGCTGAACCTTTATCATTCCTGTCTTCTTGATGGGTCTGTCTTGAACATTATAACTCTTCAGGACTTTGGGTATATGACTTTCTAACCTGAAAAAATCCGTAACAAAAATATGTAGTGATTTATTGGTCTTAAATATGTCTGAGGCATTTTAAGAAGATAACTTTTATAGGTAGCAGAGAGAAAAGAATTGTGGGAAGGAGTAAGATTATTGATTAAAAAAAAAAAACTCAAACAAACCCTAGTATGGTAGATTGAGAGTTGGCTTTAAAAAGCCAGGAATATTTCTGATTCATACTATCTATGACTTGTACCAATCACTTAACCTTTCAGTGTTCTAGACAACTCTGTAAGATTATAAATTGAAGGGGATTTGCTGACCTGAATTGGTAAAAGAACTTTTCTCTCTTAGAAGTTCCATATACGATTGAAATCACAGATCCAATCACTGTCCTATCCTTCTATGTTCCTTGATTTCCTTCTCTAGGACACAGCTTCTCACCCCTAGTCAAAAAGTGTTTATTTAGATAGTTTGCTAGCCATCTAATATTTTATCTGAAAGGTGTATCGTAGATCACCACTGAATTTGGAGTCAGAAGATGGTTTTAAGAACCAATTCTATCACTTACTTATTGATCCTGTGTGATCTTGGGCAAGCTGAACCTTGGTTTTTAAATTTATGAAACAGGGTAAATATTATTTACCCTTAAGTAGTTCACAGTGTATGGTACCAAATGAGATATATATTTTATAAATTGTAAAATCCTAAGCAAATACTAGCTATCATGGTTATAGTCATTATGATGGATTACTAAAGATATTCCTTGGTCTGTGGCTTTGGTCAGAACTGCCTGAAAATTTAGAATAGCAAAGCAGGGTTTAAGCTTTTATTCCTACAATGTATACATATATCATACTTAACCTGACTGGAGAATGAAGCAGAAGACCAAAATGTGTATTGCTTTTCCAATAGGTCTTACAGGTTTTGCTTATAAAAAGCAGTCTTGGATTCCCATCATCAAGGATGGTCACTAGAACAAGAAATGGAAACAATTTGTTATATAAGTTAAAAATTATAAAGAAAGATAGGCAAGGGCGTCAAACCACTGTTCCTTGAATTATCATTTCTTATTACGGCTGATAATGTCAGCCTGGAAAGTACTTTCATTGTTTGCTTTTAACATGAGACATAGGAAAGTATGAATTTAGCTTGCAGCTATTAATAAGGGAATAATCCATGGCATCTAGTGGCATTTAAGTGAATATAAACTTTGACCTCTGCTCCTAGAAAACACTTAGCCTCCTCTCATTGAAAAGCGTTATATACTATAGTATAAAGATATGGTACATGGTATCCTACCTCTCCCTGTTAACCCCTTTCTTTTCTCCTTATTCTTTCCTTCTAGCCTCCACCTTCCTTTTACCTCACAGACATAAACTATCTCTTGCTCTTTTTTTTTATTTTAAATAAATTTATTTAACTTTTTACATTCATTTTCACAAGATTTTGGGTTCCAAAATTTTCTCCCCATTTG
>CM053774.1:39977219-39992931 GCA_028658325.1 Potorous gilbertii
GGGCTTTTGGCGGCAGGCCTGACTGCTCTTCAATGGGAGCTTATCTGCTGGTTCTCAGGTGGGGGCAGGGCCGCCTCTCAGGCTCAGTTCCCTCAGGGGGTTTATGCAGAGATCTCTTGCAATGGAGACGCCGTGGAGCCCCTGCCGGCCCCGGGAGTCTCCTGCGGAGCTGCCTCTGCCGCGGCCGCCGGGGGTCCAAGTCCCGGAGATCCCCCGCTCCCCTCTCAGCCCATCTCTCTCACTGACCTGTGCGTCTGTGGGTGGAGGGACCTTCGCAGCTGCCGGAGATTCAGGTCCCTGACGCCTGCATGGGTCTGCTCGCTCCTCTCAGTGCTGCATGGCCGGGGCGGGGGAGGGGAGGACTCCGCTCCCGTCTGGGGTACCTTTGCGGTGGGTTTTTCAGGGCTCTCTGCAACGGAAATCTCCTTCACCGTGTTTCTGTGTAGCTTCCACTGTTCCAGAATTTGTCAGGAGTTCTTTTTAGAGGGAATCCATGGGCTGTGGGTTCGGAGCTAGCAAATGTGAGTCTTTCTACTCCGCCATCTTGGCTCCGCCCCCCCAATCTCTTGCTCTTTTTCGAAGATATATGGATCTTATAGTATAGTATAACTGTTACTTATTCTAAGAAATGAAAGACTTTTATTTCAGATTGATCATGAAATTTTAGAGCTAGTAAAAAAAATCTTGTAGTATAAACCTCTAGCTTTACAGGTAAGAGAACGAAGGCCTTGTAAAGTGAAGTGATTTGCCTAATATCACAGATCTAGTTCATATGAGTAAGGACTAAAATTTAATTTTTATCATTCTTAGTCTGTGGATCTTTCTAATAAGATTTAGTTTGACTGGTAAAAATCATTTTGTTCCTGTGCCTTACTTTTCCCACACATAATCACAAGTTGAAAGAGTTGTTATTAAGACTATTAAGTTCTCCCAAAGATATATATCAAAAACAAAATATATACATGATAGATGCAACCATTTAGGGAACTTTGTTCTGGTAGCAACTCTAGTAGCAACAGCAGCAAGGCATAAAACAGAAAGATGTATTTGCCAACAATGATCTCCAGTGGCATGGAGGATGTCCTTCCCCAAAGTTGAAATGGAATTCCTTTGCACATGATGAGGTTATCTAGGTGCTCCTATTTACAGATAACATTTTTCTTGCGCTGAGCCCTGGCACACTCCAGAACCATCCCAGAAAGATGTATGGTCATTTAGAAAAGGTCAGTCTGGCAAATCCACACAGGAAAAGCCAAATGGATAAAGAATGAATGTTGTAAAGGTTATTATATTCAACTGAATGATAAACCTGTTGATATTATCTGTTAGTAAATATATCTTTGACAGGATAATTAACTGAGACCACAATCGAATAGTACCAGGAAAGTTGTATCAAATTGCAGTTTCCATGATCCTAAGCTATTCCATATTGCAGAACCTATTTTTAAACAACATTTCCCTTGGATATGAGTCACATGATACAATTTCTGAAGACTCAAAAGTGCAGATGCCCCAAAGGGCAATGAAAGGACACACCGTGGATGTGGGTAGGCTGCATCATATTGCTGGCAATGAGTGTCACTGAAGAATTGTCATTAAGAAACAGTATTAGCAATACACATGCCTATGGAGTTGGAGAATGGCTGAATGTATTGTCTTAATATGAATATAAAGGAATACCATTGTGCTGTAAGAAATGAGGAAATAGACATGGACTTTTACAACCTGACACAGTGAAGTAAGCAAAAACAAAAGAACAATTTATACTACAACATCACTATTATCAAAATGAACAGTTATGAAAACCTGCATACAGGTCTTCATAGAAATGAAATAAGCAAGAATAGGAGAATAATTTATACAACAAAAACAACAAAACTGTTAAAACAACTTTGAAGCTATAAGAACTCTAATAAATTCAATGGCTATCCATTATTCCAGAGGATCAATGATGAAGCATACTCTCCGCCTCCTTGAAGAGAGGGGATGGATTCAGGGTACAGAGTGATACACACACACGTATATATATATATACGTGTGTGTATATGTATGTGCATATATATGCACTCACATATACACATAAACACATATTATATATATATATACACACACACATATATATATGGACACACACACCATACATAAGTTAAATTCCCATTAAATTTAATGCTTTTTACTTTCTTTAAAAAACTAATTTAGTAGCTAGAAGGCTTAATGAATAGAATACCAGACTTGAGTCAAGAAAATCTTTTACAAATGAGGAAAATTAGGCAGACATGATTTTAAGTGACTTTCCCAGAGTCACACTGCAAGCTAGTTAGAAGCTGATTCTGAACTCGTCTTTCTGACGCCAGGTCTGGTATCTTGCTCACTGAACCACTTATCTGCAAAAGTAGTGGGGAAAAAAAGGTAAAAAGCAACCGGATTTAGTAGGAATGTTACCATTTTAATAATTTTGTTTTCTTAGATTTTTAAATGTTTTCCTGGCCTTTTACTTCTCATTTTTTTGATTGTTTCAGTAAACACATAGACACACTGACCCATAGCCAATTATCTCTATGTCACCATAGTTGGAAAGGGCACATTTTGTAAATGTGCTACTTTGCCTTTTTTTAAAAAATTTGTATCTATGTGTGTGTGATTATGAATGAGTATGTATGCATAGTTACTGTTTACTGTTCTTATGTTGAAATCAAGTTTGAAAATTTAAGAGTGAGGAAAAATTTCCAGAAACTGAGAAAGCATGATTATAACACAAATGAATTTTGTGGCTAACCTTATTTGTATAAAAATTCTAAAATCCACATTAGGTCAGTGAGCTACTAACCAATCAGTTCTTTTTTTAAAAAAATCACTGAAAATGCTAACTTTAATTGTATGTGCCAGTATTCCCAGCCTTAGTTTATGTTAGTCGCATTTCTAAGCTGTGGAGCTCCAAATGATCCTTTGGTTTGAGTGGTCAATTTTAGACTTTTCTGAGTTTTCTATAGGAAGGGAATCTTCCTGATTGTGAATATTTCCCTCAAGGAAGAATTAATGATAGTTTCTGTTTTCTCACCTGTGACTGACATGTGATGATATTAATCAGAAAAAGAAGAACTACTAATTTTTTTCTGGCTGGTCCCTAGAACACAGTAGTGGAATTTGTTTATCTGTAAATAAGGCTTCTATTTCATTAAAATTGTTGCCACAGTATAGTAGAACCATCAGTTTTCCTTTATTCCTACTGTATTAGTATACAATTTTTATGTATTTCAAGTATGTCTTTATATGTGCTTAATTTTTTTTCCCTTTTATTTCTCTTGGAAATCCCAGATTTCGTAGCACAGAGACAGATCTTTTATAGCTTTTTCTACAGCTGTTGATTGCTGCAGAAAAATGACCTGTAAACATTCTGATCTAATTCAAATGTATGACTTGTTTGCTTCAACTGTCAAGTGGGAGGGAATTCCACATGGAAATAGCTTGTGTTAGGAATTTTTCTTTTTAATATTCTTTGTTCTTTGTTAGTGGTGATTGTCTCAAAATAGCTGGAGAAATAAGACTTTATTAATCCGTGGAATTCATCATGCTCAAAGAAGTCAATCACAAAGGCGCTTACAAAGGCAATGCCAGTGAGTAGTCTCGGTAATGAACGCCACCCCAGCCTTTTAGAAAATTCAGTCATGAGTCGTCTTCTTCATGGGAGTTAAAAAGCAGCTTAGTTTTAGGACATTAAAGCCTCATTTGCTTGTAGTAATTTAAACTAAATCATTATAATACTGAAGACTCTTGCTGAGATCATTGCAGTTTTATAAAAATTCATAATACTTTCCAGGAGGCAGCATCTGAAAACAAAAGTCAGACCAGTGCCTAAAGAACCTTAAGTTTTAGAATACACAGATAGTGTTTTGAAACTATGCTTTTTCTGTAGCTCAGATGCATTTTTACAAGGTTACCATTAGAATGATGGGCTTAAGGCATGATATGAAACAATGTCTCCATCAGAGCAATATGAGAAAAGATACTAAGGTGCTAAGTTGCAGGAGAAGAAAACAAGGGAACTATAGAAAGATTTAGGTAATGAAAGGGAGGGAGAAGGTAGGTAGAAATAAGCAGAGAAATGAGTGGGTGCTGAGATGTATGAGACATTTCTGAAGGAAGAGATAAAATTTATACTTTGTTCTTTTTTATGCTGATCTTGGTTCCTTTTCTTCTTCCAAATTGAAACTTTACAGAATGATAAAGCTGGAAAGTACCTTAGACATTTGTATGGTTCAAACCAATAATTGCGCACATATAAATAAACTGATTCCAAGAAAGGTGAAATGAGACATGCTACAAGTTGCAAATTTGGAACTACATTTTTAACACTAATCCCAATTTTTTTATGCCATGTCATGATGCCTTTGTCTTGGTAAAATGCAATAAAAATATGGCAATCTTTAGAAATTAGGAGTTTGGGAAGAGGTATTACTGAGAGAAAGGGAAATTCAGAAAAGTGAGAAGTTGATTAGTTGAAGAGACGCAGAGAGCACGCCTTTGAATCAGGAATACCTAACTAAACACAAGTCCCATTTCTGACACATACTAACTGTGTGACTTCAGATAAATCTCTTCAACAGTTGCTAATCTGAATTGGTAGACAAAGTTTCCTCACCAAAAATTTCTGTGTATCAGTGAAAGCATAGCTATAAACAGACCAAAACGAAGGCCAAATTCTTGGAAGTTGGCTTACCTCTGCCCTCCCCCTAAAAAAGAGGTCAGGGAGAATGAAAGGAACCTTAACATACCATTAGTTGTATTATGGTCATGAGAGAGTCAAATGTTGAACATTTTCTCTTGATTAAGCAAGAGCTATTTTATTTAGATGGGGCAGCTAGGTAGCATGGTGGATAGAGTGCTAGACCTGGAGTGAAGAAGTCATCTTCCCAAGTTCAAATTTGGACTCAAACGCTTATTAGTTGTCACTTAACCCTGTTTGCCACAGTTTCCTCATCTCTAAAATGAACTGGAGGAGGAAATGACAAACATTATCTTTGCCAAGAAAACTCCAGATGGGATTACAAAGAGTCAGACATGAACAATAAAAATATTACTTAGTTAATGAGATTACCATATATTTAAACATCCATGAAAACCAATCAGTCAAACAAAAAATATTTATTCAAGTTCTTCTGTGAGCCAGGCCCTGTGTAACTGCTGGGAAAAAAAAGTGATGTCTTCCTAATGTGGAGGTCTGACCATATTGGTTGCATGCCTAAAAACCTTCAACAATTTCCTAGTGCCTCTAAAATAAACTTTGTTTTAATTTTTTTTTTAGATTTTTAAATTTTTTGTTTTGTTTTATTATTGTTATGACATTATTGCTTTCCATGATGATTTCATTGCAAACATCTAATATTTATCTACATTGTACATAAATAGACGTTTTGTTGCCTACCTTGTGTATCCTAGTCACTATTTAAAAGGTCCAATGATATAACGGACTTTGAGCCCTGAGTTTTTAATTATTATTACTATTTTATTGGTTTTCAGTGTTCTACAGTCACTTCCATATATCTTAGATTTTTTTCCCCTCTTTCCCCCACTTCCTCCCCACTCCTTCCCTGAGACGGCATACAGTTTTATATAGGTTCTATACGTACATTTCTATTAAATACATTTTCACCTTTGTCATGTTACATAGAAGAATTAAATAAAATGAATGGGAGAAATCATAAAACAGACCAAAACATAATACAAAAGGAAGTGATCTGCTTCATTCTGTGATCGAATTCCTTAGTTCTTTCTCTGGATATGGAAGGCATTTTTGCCTTAAGAGACCATTGGGAATTTTTTAAGTCTTTACATTGAAATGAAATACTAAGTCTACCAGAAAAAAATCTTCTCACACTGTGGTTGTTGCTGCATATGAAGTTCTCTTGGTTCTGCTCCTTTCATTCAGCATCAGTTCATATATGTCTTTCCAAACCTCTCTGAAGTCTTCCTATTCATCATTTCTTATAGCACAATAGTATTCCATTACATTTGTATACTACAAGTTTTTCAGCCATTCCCTAATTGATGGGCATCCCCTTGATTTCCAGCTTTTGGCCACCACAAAGAGAGCTGCTATAAATACTTTTGTACATATGGGACCCTTTCCCATTTTTATGATCTCTTTGGGATAGAGTCCTAGAAGCGATATTGCTGGGTCAGAGGGTATTGCACAGTTTTGTAGCCCTTTGGGCAGAGTTCCAATTTGCTCTTCAGAATGGTTGAATCAGCTCACAGCTCTACTAACAATGAATTGGTGTTCCAACTCTCCCACATCTTCTCCAACATTTATCATCTTCCTGTTTTGTCATGTTAGCCAATTTGATAGGTGTGATGTGGTATGTCAGAGTTGTTTTGATTTGCATCTCTCTAATCAATAGTGATTTAGAGCATTTTTTCATATGCTTATAGATAGCTTTAATATAAATCAAACTTCTTAATCTGGTACCCTCTTATGTAGTTCATTTTATTCCTTTCAATCACTACTGTTCTCTAGCCAAGTAGAATTCTTATCTCGTCCCTGATTCCATTTTATCCTCTCCTATCTCTCCATAATTTTGCCTATAGTCTGCTAAGCCTGGAATACAACCCTTTCATATCTCTGTTGAAATTCTTCTCTTCTTTCAAGCTCCATCTTAGTTACTACTACCTCCATATAAACTTCCTTGATTCTTCCCCTACTTCCCTTGCCTCTTGTGGAGAGTGATCTCTTCCTCCTTAAGTTTCTTAAAGCATTTTGTCTAGATATCTCCTTCGCCTTTATCTTATACCTGCATTCTACTTTGTATTATTCTTACCTTATATAGAGTTCTTAATCCTCCCTATTTTGTAAGCTCTTGGAATGCAAGGGACTATTTTTGAGCTTTGTGTCATCCTCACCTACTTGGCATAGTACTTGTTACCTGGCAGTTTAAAATAAATGCTAGAATTGAACCAACTGAATGAGAAAAACACATCCTTAAAGATGACTAGGGTGTTTCATTCTTATACATTAACCCAGAAGAAATTATTTATTTAATTTTCAGTGGTATCATAGAGCTTGACAAACTCAGTATCCCCAGTACATTTCAGCTTCTCCAGTATTAAACTAGAACAAAGGAAAAGTGTGAGCAATTGAATTCCTACCCCATGAAAGTAGCTCTGAAATAATCATGGGTTTATTTTGCTCTGGTTTATTAATGATATAGTATAACTACTAAGCTGTGAAGAGGTTTTGATCTGTACTCAATAAAGTCGTATCTGTAGAGAATGTGGATGCCTACATGAATGAACTAACAAATCTTTAAAAAGACTAATGTATCGTTACCCTCTAATAATGTAACAGCATGGATTTTAAAAAACGATGACTGATACTTAAAAGGATTTAAATTCCTAGACATCTGACTTTGAAATATATCTAACCAAATTAGACTGTACTAGCTCTTGAAAAGTATACATAATCTTACTGGAGGTGAGTAGGTGTTTTTATTCAGAAGGATTTGTGACCTCATCCATAGGGAATTCCCTATAACTATGCAGATTGCAACTTATTCATGCCTGCCCATCCTGAGCAATTTTTGTCCATATCTACCCAACATATAGAGGCCTTCCTTACTTTCTTTTGATACTGCAATGGTACCACCAGAGCACACATGTCCACCTGTGGTCCCTCATTCTTGCCATATAACCAGCCCCATCTCTTCCTCCTGTCTTTAAAATTCCTTGATGATATCTTTTACTCATGTTCTTCAGATTTCTCACTAATTATATGATGCCGCCTGTTCACACCTACCATGCTGCTTTCCATTGCCATCTGTATGATACTCAATTTTAGTACTTCAGAGACGATTGTAGCATATAGCAGCACTAATAAGATTACTCAAAAGATGGACCTTTACTTTTATGGGAAGCTCAGGAATCAGCATAAGAGTTTTCCAATTTCCTTAAGGTAATCTACCTTCTTTCTTCCTATTTGACTCTGGGTCCAACTTCTCCATCTTTATTGTCTGTCCCAGATACGCATACCGATGGACAAACTCCATAAGTCATTCATCCAAATGCATATTGAAATATGGACAGTAAACATTCTTCACACCCTTGGAATTTCCTCTGTGGATGCACTTCTTTGACTAATTCATAGATCTCTTCCAGAAAGTTGCGCAGTGTTCTACATATCTGAGGAATTTGAACAGTTCCTTTTCTTTGACCTGGATTCTGCTCCAGATTTTGTCCTTACAATGGTGAGAACCTTTGGTGAATATACATCTTCCTATTTGAAGCCTCACTTGATATTTTTATTATCAAAGTGCCATAGAATAGGGTTATATCTTTTCAAGAATCTTGAATGATTTGATGAATGGATGATTGAGACCTTGTTGTAAGAGTTTGTAAGGTGGTTTGTCAACACTTTTTTCACAATTATCAGGCAGTAAGTAAAAAGAATCATATAGTCTCAATGTCTCCAATTTAATTATGGAATGGTAAATACGTAGTCTATTATTAAATATAACTTGAGAAATTTTATTTGTTCTCCACTAATCCCCTTGATAATGTCCATTTCATTTATATATAGATGACTCTGATAGAAGTTTTGTATACTTGGAAGATTAGACATATAGATTATTGTTTATTTTTTCTCCCTTGCCTTTTTCTTAATAAAGTCTGATTTTTTTACACACACCTTTGTTATCTTACCCTTTCACATATTACACAGTCTTTCCATTTTCATCTTTGAATTCTCTTGTGATGATTTTTCTTTGTTGGCAAACTTGTCAAGCTTTCTGTAAACATGTTTTCCCTTTCAGTGTTTCTCTGTGCTTTGAGAGATAATCTTGCTTATAGTCATCTATCATTCTTCTACTTAAGAGTTTAGAAATGAGTTTAATGTATGGTCTTTGGTAGTCTTCCCTCTCTGTTTGGGATACAAATTGAAGGTTCGTTGACTGAGGCTTTTTTGGTGTCTTGAGATAGTAATTAATTTATATTGCTTAAATATCTGAATTAACATTCTAGTCAGTGTGGATGTTTTCTCTTTTTCATTTCCCATTTTGGATGGTTATTTCTGTACATAATTCATGCTTAAGTTGTTTCAGTTATACAGCATATCTTTTTCTCATTTTTATTTCTTGGGGTTTTTCTTCCCTTTTTCTGATCTTTAGCTGAAACACATCAATAGCCTCACACTGTGCATAGACAGCTAACTCAAGGATAACTCTCACATCAATTATTACAAGTCTTTCCTATCTTTTAACATAATATATGTTAACATAATCTTTTTTGTTCTTTGCAGTGTTATTTGCTGTTTGCCATGTCCAGCATCTACCAATTCTTTTTAAAAGAAAGGGTTCATGATATAAATGTGGGAGACATATATGTAATCTACAAATTTTTGGCTTCTCTCTTTACTTCTTCCTGAAATATGCTTTCCCATCTTCATTTTTTGCTACTTTTGCATTGAAGTTACCAAGTGTCAAAGTGTATATCAATTTAATTTGTAGTATCTCATCAAGGTCTTTGTAAAATTTCTCAACCACTTCATTCTCAGTAACTGGTACTGATATACATAATACAGTTATTTTCATGGTGGTATTTAAAATGCTTACTATTAGAAGTGAATTATGTGATGACCAAATATCTCATTAAATAATATTTTTTGATGCCTTTGGGTATATGATAAAATCTAATCCACCAACTTCTTTCTCTGCCTCTCCCAAGAGTATCTATGAGTCATCTTTTCATTTAAGTGTAATTTCCTTCTTTCTTCAGGTTTTCCTTGTAGCATGAATGTCAAAGTAATTGATATGAGTTAGCATCTCCAGAAATATATCCAGAACTATTGGAGAAGGATCTC
Source organism: Potorous gilbertii (assembly GCA_028658325.1). NCBI lineage: Eukaryota > Metazoa > Chordata > Mammalia > Diprotodontia > Potoroidae > Potorous > Potorous gilbertii. Next base: position 39,987,067 of record CM053774.1, read on the forward strand.
AGGGTAGAGGTAGTCAAATTAAAATTTAATAACAGTCTAACAGTGTATGATTCATAACAGTTTCTACCTACTTTGCTGATACCCTTGATACTGTGGAAGCAGAAGGAGAAGATGGCTGCACAAGAATGAGAGAATATTTATCCTTTTTTTTCCCTGTGAGTTGAGTTGCTATGAAAAATGGAATGGAATTAAAGGCATAAACATAGATACGGAAGAGACAATATCATCCCTATTTGATGGTAATATTATTGTTTACTTGTACAGTTCAAGGGAATAAGCAAAGATACTAATTAATAAAATAGCTTGAGCCAGGTTATAGTATGCAAAATAAATCAGCCACATTTCTATCTAAAAATAACAAAACACAGGAAGCAATTATAGGAAAATCCTAATTTAAATAATTACAAAATGTACATAATATCTGAGAATTGACCTACCAAAGCATTGAATCTATACAAGATTTAATAGATTCAATTACAAAGTACTTCTTAAAGAAATAAAGAACTAGGAATAGTCAGTGCTCATGGCCAGGCCATGCCAAGGTAATAGAAAAAGACAATACTATCAAAACTAATTTCTGCTTTTGATGGTATAACATTCGAGTTACCAAGAGGATACTGTCTAGAACTTGTTTAAAAAAAAATAAGAAAATTCATTGGAAAAACAATTCTAGAGAATTGATGAAATGAAGAGAGAATAACACTCAGACATCAAACTATATCAGAAAGTAGCAGTCTTCCAAACCATCTAGTATTGATTAAAAAATAGAGACCAATGAAATAAATTAAAGAAAAGAGAATCAGAAATGATAGAACTCAATAACCTATTGTTTGACAAAGTGGAAAGCATAGTTCACCTAGGAGAATAACTCTTTAATAATAAAAACTACTGCGGAAACCAGAAAACTGCTGGCAAAAATTAAGCTTAGACCTGTCAATTTACACTATATTCCGTAACACATTCTAAGTGGATATGTGACCTTAATGTTAAAAATCATAATTTCTTTTAAAAAATAGAAAAGAGAACATATACCACTCATGGCTATGAATAGGAGATGTATTCTTAACCAAAGAGATAGAGGCAAATGTAAAAGAAAATAGTTTTGATTACTTGAAACTGGGAAAAATTAAGCCAGAGTCTTTTTAAAGTTGTTTATATAAATGAAATGGGAATGCAAAGGAAAAAAAATTGAAAAAGAAATGAGTTATGAAAATTAAAACTATATCAGCATCTTGCCAGAAATGGCATTAAACCTTTCTTAAACAGTAGACTATTTGAAAGTTAGAATGGACCAAATAGAAAACAGTGACTCCATGAGACAATAAAAAATATAAAAACAAAGTCAAAAGACTGAACAAGTAGAAGAAAATATAAATATTTTCTATATTTATTATATATAAATATAAAATAAAAATATTATAGCAAAACCCACTAACATAGAAAACATATCAAATGCAGATAATTAAACAATCATTGGGTTATCTAAAAAACTATGACCAATAAAAGAGCCTAGACTTTGTATTTCAGGAAATCTTAAAAGAAAATTGACTAGATTTCTTAGAACTGGAGGACAAAATGAAAGTAGAAATAATCAACTGGCCACTTCCTGAAAAAAATATGGTGCCAGTAGTAAGACACATACAGAGGTAAAATGAGAGAATTAAACAAACATTATGCTTTGCTTGAATCTAAAAAAAGTAGGCATTACACTCATGATTTTGAATGTCACAGTAAAAATTTATGTCGTGTCCATGGATACCCAGTATGTCTAAAACAGTCTTTATCTTTTCCCTCTTTTCTAAGTTTCTCCATTCCTGTTGGGAGTATCATCATCATCCTTCCATTCACCTAGGTTTGCTATCTCAGAGCCATCCTTAAATCTTCCTGCATCCAATTAGTTGCCAAGTATTGTCAAATTCTACATGTAGAGTACTCTTGAATCAATCCTTGTGTTAAATGTCTTCCACTCAGGCATAGGTCCTTACCACTTTATACCTAGGCTATTTTAATTGGCTCCTAATTAGTCTTCTGTTTTCCATATTCTTCTCTTCCTAAGCCATTTCTTGTTTAACTTCCAAAATCATCCTAAGAAACAAGTCTAACCACCTATCAAGATCTTTTCTCTCAGAAATCTTTAGAAAGTCCCAGTTGTCACTATTGATTAGAAAAATGCAAACTAAAACAGCTCTGAGGTACCACCTCACACCTATCAGATTGGCTAATATGACAGAAAAGGAAAATGATAAATGTTGGAGGGGATGTGGGAAAGCTGGGACACTAATGCACTGTTGGTGGAGTTGTGAACCTAGCCAGCCATTCTGGAGAACAATTTGGAACTTTGCCTAAAGGTCTGTAAATCTGTGTATACCCTTTGATCCACCAAGAGCATTGCTAGGTATATATATATGCCAAAGATCTAAAAACAGGGGCAGGACCTATTAGTAAAAAAATATTTATAGGAGCTGTTTTTGTGATGGCAAAGAATTGGACATTGAAGGCATGCCCATCAATTGGGGAGTGGGTAGTGTATGATTGTAACGGAATGTTGTTGTGCTACGAGAGATGACATGCAGCATGTTTTCAGAAACACCTTCAGATACTTACATGGACTGATGCAAAGTGAAATGGACAGAACCAGAACGTTATACACAGTAACAGCAGTATTATATGATGAAGAATTGTGAATGAATTAACTATTCCAAGCAGTATGATGATCTGCCCCCAGAGAAAGAACTGAAACATTGCTATTTTTCACTTTCATTCTTTTTCTTTTATTTGAATTTTTTTGTACTCATATGGAAATTTTTACATGATTGCACATATGTAACCTATAGCTGATTGCTAACCATCTCAGGAAGGGGGGAGGTGAGAAGGAGAGACAGAATTTGGAACTTAAAATTTTTAAAAATGCTTTCAAAAATGTTAAAAAATTGTTTTGATATGTAATTGTTATTATATTCCCCACTATGTAGCACAATGCCTTGTGTTTAAAGCAGGCACTTAATAAATATTAATTGAATTCATTTGAGAGACAAACAGGGAAGCCCTGTTTTATGCTTAAAGAAAACATATATAAACAGTGGAAATAGCACAATCGTTTGCACCAAGTGGCATTTTGTTGTTGTTGTTCAGTTATTCAGTCATGTCCAACTCTGTGTGACCTCATGAACCCTAGCATGCCAGGTCCTTCTGTTCTCCACTATCCCCTGAAGTCTGCCCAAGTTTATGTTCATTGCTTCCATGATACTTTCTATCTATCTCATTCTCTACCATTGTTTTTCTCCTCCTGCCTTCAGTCAGAGTCTTTTCCAAGGAGTTCTGTCTTCTCATTTTGTGGCCAAAGTAGCTTCAGCTTCATTATTTGTCCTTCTATTGAATAGTCAGAGTTAATTTCTTTAAGTATTGACTGATTTGATCTCCTTGCTGTCCAAGAGAACTCTCAAAAGTTGTCTCCAGCACCCACAATTCGAAAACATTAATTTTTGGCATTCAGCTTTGATTATAGTCCAACTCTCACAGATATACATTACTACTAGAAAAACTTGACGTTGACTACGTGGATCTCTGTCAGAAAGGTAATGTTTCTACTTTTTTAGTATGCTGTCCAGATTTGCCATGATTAGGTCTCTTGGGATTTACAGGCTAGATTTCTTTCTTAAGGACTATACTTTCAACCCAAATCACTCTGGCTCTCATTGATTGGCCAACAGTAGGTCTCAGCCTGAACTCTACTTGGATATTATTTGGACCCTAATTGACTCCCGTGAATGTAAATAGTAACTGTTTCTCTTTTGGCCAGCAAACCTGAGGGTCTTCACCTCTTAGTTTGATTATTTTTTCTGGACTAGGTTAAAGAGGCCATTCTTTGCCTCATTTTTTTTAACCTAGCCTTAATCACTGATTTGGTGTTGCCCTAGTCAAACTGAGGCCTGCTAAAGGCCTTATTTTTTTTTTCTGGTATTTAAATTTATGTATTTAAGTTTTTAACATTCATTTCCAAAAAATTTTGGGTTCCAAATTTTCTCCCCATTTCTCCCCTTCCCCCACCCCAAAATGCCGAGGATTCTAATTACCCCTATCATTAATCTGTCCTCCCTTCTGACATCCCTCCCTTCCCTTATCCCCATCTTCTCTTTTGTCCTATAGGGCAAGATAAATTTCTATACCCTATTACCTATATTTCTTATTTTCTAGTTGCAAGAAAAATACTCAACAGTTATTCCTAAAACTTTGAGTTCCAACTTCTTTTCATCCCTCCCTCCCCTTTGGTAAGGCAAGCAATTCAATATAGGCCATATCTGTGTAGTTTTGCAAATGACTTCCATAATAGTTGTGTTATGTAAGACTAACTGTATTTCCCTCCATCCTATCCTGTCCTCCATTCCTTCTATTCTCTCTTTTGATCCTATTTCTCCCAAAGAGTTCTTCCTCCTCCCACTGCCCTGCCTTCCATTATCCCCCCCCCACCCTGCTTATCCCTTTCTCCTCCACTATCCTGTATTGTAAGATAGGTTTTCATACCAAAATGAGTGTGCATTTTATTCCTTCCTTTAGTCGAATGACATGAGAGTTAACTTCATGTTTTTTCTCTCACCTCCTGCCTTTTTCCCTCCACTGAAAAGTCTTTTACTTGCCTCTTTTATGAGAGATAATTTGCCTCATTCCATTTTTCCCTTTCTCTTCCCAATATAGTTCTCTCTCACTGCTTAATTTCATTATTTTAAGATATAATCCCATCCTATTCAATTCACCCTGTGCTCTGTGTGTGTGTGTGTGTGTGTGTGTGTGTGTGTGTGTGTGTGTATAATCCCACCAGCTACCTAGATAGGAAAAAAGTTTCAAGAATTACAAATATTGTCTTTCCCTGTAGGAATGTAAACAGTTCTACTTTAGTAAGTCCCTTATAATTTCTCTTTGCTGTTTACCTTTTCATGCTTCTCTTCATTTTTGTGTTTGAAAGTCATATTTTCTTTTCAGCTCTGGTCTTTTCATCAAGAGTGCTTGCAAGGCCTCTATTTCATTGAAAGACCATTTTTTCCCCTGAAGTATTATACTCAGTTTTGCTGGCTAGTTGATTCTTGGTTTTAGTTCTAGTTTCTTTGACTTCTGGAATATCCTATTCCATGCCCTTCTGTCCTTTAATGTAGAAGCTGCTAGATCTTGTGTTATCCTGATTGTATTTCCACAATACTTGAATTGTTTATTTCCACAATACTTGAATTGTTTCTTTCTAGCTGCTTGCAGTATTTTCTCCTTGACCAGGGAACTCTGGAATATGGCCACAATGTTCCTAGGAGTTTCTCTATTTGGATCTCTTTCAGGAGGTGATCTGTAGATTCTTTCAATATTTGTTTTGCCCCCTGGTTCTAGAATATCAGGGCAGTTTTCCTTGATAATTTCATGAAAGATGAGGTCTAGGCTCTTTTTTTTGATCAAGGCTTTCAGGTAGTTCCGTAATTTTGAAATTGTCTCTCCTGGATCTGTTTTCCGGGGTTAGTTGTTTTTCCAATGAGATATTTCACATTATCTTCCATTTTGTTATTCTTTTGGTTTTGTTTTGTGATTTCTTGGTTTCTCAGAAAGTCATTAGCCTCCATCTGTTCCATTCTAATTTTGAGAGAACTATTTTCTTCAGTGAGCTTTCGCACCTCTTTTTCCACTTGACTAATTCTGCTTTTGAAAGCATTCTTCTCCTCATTGGCTTTTTGAACCTCTTTTGCCAATTGAGTTAGCCTATTTTTCAAGGTGTTATTTTCTTCAGCATTTTTTTGGGTCTCCTTTATTAAGGTATTGACCCGTTTTTCATGCTTTTCTTGCATCTCTCTCATTTCTTTTCCCAGTTTTTCCTCCACCTGTCTAACTTGA
>CM053774.1:39993431-40010417 GCA_028658325.1 Potorous gilbertii
TCATTGGCTTTTTGAACCTCTTTTGCCAATTGAGTTAGCCTATTTTTCAAGGTGTTATTTTCTTCAGCATTTTTTTGGGTCTCCTTTATTAAGGTATTGACCCGTTTTTCATGCTTTTCTTGCATCTCTCTCATTTCTTTTCCCAGTTTTTCCTCCACCTGTCTAACTTGATTTTCAAAATCCTTTTTGAGCTCTTCCATGTTCTAAGCCCACTGAATATTTATTTTGGATATTTGGGATACAGAAAGCCTTGACTTTTATCCCTTTCCCTGATGGTAAGCATTGTTCTTCCTCATCTGAAAGGATGGGAGAAGATATCTGTTCACCAAGAAGGTAACCGTCTATAGTTGTATTTTTTTCCCTCTTTTGGGCATTTTTCCCACCCAGTTACTTGACTTTTGGGTCCTTTGTCAAGAGTAGGGTATACTCTGGGAATCTGTGAGATCTCAGTTCCTCCCAGATGGCACAATCAAGTGTGTATTGGTCTGGGTGCAGAGAGGAGTTTTTGTGCCCAGAGTCTTAGCAGTTACCTCTCCGCAGCCACCTGGCCTCCGGTTCCACCAAGTCAGCACTGGGAGCTGATTTTCAGATAAGCTGGATGGACAGGCCTGCCATTCAGTGTGAGACAAAGACCAGCTCCCCCATGGTCTCCACACAGGGCCAAGCCAAGAATCAGCTCCTCAGGGCCCCCAGTGTTTTTACATTCCAACAATGCGTCCCGCTGCTGTGCCTGCTGTTGTGGCCTCTGCAGCGGCTACCTAAGGCCAGAGCTATGGAAGGCCCTTCTCCCTTCCTGGCCAGCTGAAAAAATCCTGTCACTGACCTTTGGCACCTGTGGGTTGAGGGACCTGCAAACCCAACTGGAGATTCTGCCCCCAAGGGCTGTTGGCAGAGCTGTGCGCTGTGGCCAAGGCTGGGCTGGGCTCCACTCCACGTCTGGTGCAGCAGACATTTCCCATGGCCCTTTCAGGTCACCCTGGGCTGGAAATCTCCACTCTGTTGTTCTCCACTTCTGCTGCTCCAGAATTTGTTGACAGTTCCTCTCTTCAGGTATTTTATGGGCTGTGTGGGGAGAGCCTCCGTATCTGTGTCTTTCTACTCCACCATCTTGGCTCCGCCCCCTAAAGACTGTAATTTTTAAAGGCCAAGGTTTTCTACCGCATCCTGGGCCATCTCAGATTTTGCCACTGGACCCAGATGCTTCCTGAGGAGAAAATGAGGCTGATGACTTTACACAACCCTCCTTCACTTCAGTTCATTTGCATGTCAAGCTGTATGTCAAACAACAACAACAGGTTTCCTTCTGAGAAGGGAGCTTTTAGTTTCATGGCTGTAGTAGCCATCTGCTGTGATCTTTGAGCCAAAGAATATAAAATCTGACCCTGCTTATATTTCTTTTCCCTCTGTTTGCCAGGAAGTGAGGGGACCAATCGCCATGATCCTTAGTGTCATAACATATATATATATTTAAAAGAAAAATTAATTGCAAAAAGAGTTAGGTAGGAGAAAAATTAATGCAGATGACAGATACTTCTTTCAGAATTTGACTTATCAGATAAGGAAGAAGAAAAAATTATGGATCTGAATGGAACTCTGAAAAAACTAGATTTGATAAATGTATGCCAGTTAAGGAATGAAAACATTAAAAAAAAATTCAGCATTACAAATCAGAGATGTGGAAATATTAAACATCCTTTTACAGCTATGAATAGAAAATTTTAACTGATAGAATAAACATGAACAAAATACATAGGGCTTTATAAGTGACAGAATGATGTTATCCCTGAAGTAAGAAATTAGGTCAAAGAACAAATCATTGAAACAGATAATTACAGGAAAAAGAATAACAGTGAGATAGCATACTAAAATTTTTATTCAACTAATGAAATCCCTGGAGGAAAATCAGTATCTAAGAATATTTAGAGAAAAAGGAGATTATTTAGCATGTAATTTAAAAATGAGAAAGTCAACGAATAACCATCATGCTTAAAAAGAAATAAAATTAAAAACAAAAAGAATTCTGATGAATGAAATAAAAGGCCGTGTTATTTTAAGACTAACAAAAATCAATAAAATATTAGCTAATTTGATTCCCCTGAGAAGAGAGGAAAGCCAAATTACCATGACGTAATAATGAGAAGTAAGCATGCCTTATAAATGGAGAGGAAATGAAGAAAATTATTGGAAACTATTGTGCCCAATTTTATGGCAACAGAACTGAATAGTTAAATAAAATAGATGACTTCAAAGTATAAAGTAATTTCCAAATGAAATCTAAAGGAAATGAATAAAACTGTGGTCCAGATTGATTTCCTAAGAAATTTGTTACTCGGAAAATTGACTAGGAGACAATGCTAGTAAACATTCAAAGAACAAAACATTCTATGCTTTATAACCTGTTCTGGAAGACATGGTTCTAATCCTACCTCTGTAATTAACAGTTGTTTCTTGAACAAGTTGTTCTACTTCCCTGGGCCTCTGGCTTTTTTTCTAACCTATAAAATGCTAGGAACTTGATCTTTTAAGTTCTCTTCTAGTTCTGAAATCTTATTCAAGTCTTCATTCAGAATGTGGAAGCATATATCATGTTAGATCATGTAGGAGAAATACTTCTAGGATTTTCAGTTGAAAAGTTTTGTAACTACTTATATGTTGTTGATTATTTCCTAACTAGACTTTTTTAAAATTTTAAAAATAAAATTTAAATTGTATTATCAGTATTCCAAGTATTTATTTTAGTTGAAGTGTTACTTTTATAAATTTTTATAAAAGTAATGTTAAGACACTGCCAGTTTCAGGATCTCTTCCCATCACCAATGCTTCATTTTGGATGTCAGTTATTCGTGAGCACTGAGCTGTTTTTAAGCTTAAGGAGCTTGGGGTTATTCTTGGTCTGGACCTGTTCCTTGATGTAGAAAATATGGGTGAGGAAACAACTTATAGAACTGCACAGTAGGCTCAGAGGTTGGTGACAGGCCAGACAAGGACACAAAGTCTCTTTATTTAAGCAGCAGGGCTTGAACTCAGGTCTTCAAAAACCTAAGGGTAGTCCCTTGTTCATAATGCCAGATTCACTGTGATTGGCAGGAAGTTGTGGGAAAGTAAATGTGTTTTATAAACATAATTTTCTTCATCTTTGAGAACAAACTAGCTGGATGGCTTATTTATTTTTACTGTAGTGTTTTATGTGTGTATGGAGGGCATTGGGCAGAGTGGGAGGATTTGTTATCTTCATCATATTTTTCACCTTGTATGACCCAAGGGAAGAGTATTGGTGAAACTAAAGCTACCAATTTCAGGTAAACTATACACACACGTGTACAGAGCAACTTTTCTGAACTAAGCAATATATTGCCTGCTGGAAAAGCTCTTTCTTGGTTTTGTTTTTTTAGTTATATAATACATATTCTCAGTTTCTTCTGTGGAATGTGTGTTTGTCCTTGCATATGGACGTATATAGGGTGTCCCTTAAAAAAAAGAAAAAGCTTTCATAGGTTGAAACTGTACTAAGACCTTGGAGATACCATTTGTGTCTGAGTGTAGTCATGTATACATATAGTCACATGTGTTTATAGTCAGAGAAGAAAGAGAGATCAGTCGAAAGATTAAAAAAAATGGAGTAACTTGACTACTAGTATCACTTAAAAAGAAACAGTATCTGTTTAATATACTTGTAGCAATATTTTAGTACTCTCCAATAAGATAAATTGCTTCCTCACATTAACTTCAATAGACTATCCTTTTAGGAATAATTTCTAAATCTGAGCACATGGGGTTTTTTGTTTCTTTCTTTGTTTTCCTGAACCTCTTTGAAAGAACTCCCTCTGTACACTGCAAGTTGGCACCTTCTTTCAAAATACAGTCTTAGTCACCTGTGGCTCAAAGGTTGAATGATTTGCTCGGAGTCACACAGTCATTATATATGGGAGGTGAAGCTTGAATCACCCTATCTTTCTGACTCAAAGGCCACCTCATTATCCACTGCAACAGACTGTCATTCATAAATATATGTAGTTTTACTTAATAGTTCAAATTGAAATGTCAGTTTTTAATCAATAGGGCCCTAGTTATTTGGCAAATACTGTTTACTGGCATGAGGTGATAACTATTATCAAAACTTCCTATTTAAGTTATTTAGATTTACTTTGTTATATGTGAGTGTACTTGCAATATGGTAGCTTCAGATGTTAAAAGAAAGAATTGAAATGTAAGAATAAGTAATTATACCTAATTAAGAGCAACAAAAAAAGAAACACTGCCTTTACCTTTTGAGCATGAGTTAAGGAAAAAATATGTTTTGTTTTTAGACTACATAAATGGTGGAGAACTTTTTACTCATCTTTCTCAAAGAGAACGTTTCACAGAAAATGAAGTGCAGATATACATTGGGGAAATTGTGCTTGCCCTTGAACACCTCCATAAGGTAAGCTACTTAACCTTCTTAGCTTCTTTTTCAAAGCCACAAGGAATATTAAAAATTTAGTACTTACTATCTTATGTGAAAATATCAATTCCCTTTCTGAAAGAAAAAGTATATAAATGTATACTACAGTAATGCCTGGTTTAAAACCCACCTGCTTTGCTATCTATATCAGTGACAATGTTATTTAGGTGTTGCTGAGAAGTTTGTAGTCAAAGTCAATCATGTGACCAAAACACTTGCTCAGACTATCAGTGTATTCAGTAACATGTAGTATGTAATCACTTAGCTATCTTGGCAGATTGTGGGTAAAATTATAGGTATAAAATTATGTATATATTTGTATGAATGATATATTTGGGTGTATGTACCATGCATACACATATACATATGTATATGTCTTGCATATAGTAGTCACTTAATAAATTTTTATATGGCTGGGTTTTTTTTTAAATGACTGGACATTGTAAATTCATCTTTAGTCCAAAATGGAAATCATTTTTTCCTCTACTCTTCTAAACTTCCCTGTTATTGTTAAAGGACATCGCCATCCTTTCAGTCATTCAGGATAGCAACATTGATGTCATCCTTCACTCCTTTCTTACACTCGCTCCACAGATCCAATTTATTGCCAACTTGTCATTTTTACCTTCATGACATCTCTCCTATATATCCTGTGCCTTTCTTTCCACTTATACAACCAACATACTGGTGCAGACTCTTAAATCACTTCACGCCTGGATCAGCACAAAGCTTTCTCATTGGTTTCCTTTGTCTTAATTTTCTCCCCACTCCAATCCACCCTTCCTTTAGCTGCCAAAATGATTTTCCTAAAGTACAGGTCCCACCATGTTTACACCCTATAGATTCAAATATGAAATGTTTTATTTGGCCTTTAAATCTCTTCACAAATTTGTCTATTCCTTCCTTTCCAGCCTTTATGTACTTTATTCTTCATCCATGCATTCTACAATCCTGTATCACTATCCTTCTTGCTGTTCCTCACATAATATGTGCTCCACATCTGGACTCTGTCCCTTGTATTTGGTCAGAAGATTCTTCTCTCCTTACCTTTACCTCCTGACTTCTCTGACATACACTTACAAGATGAGATGTCACATTCAATATTGTTTATTTATGATATCAAGCATTCCTATCCTTCTCATTTAAGTATTATTAAACTAAAATTTATCTGAAAATACATAATTTTTAAGATGCAACTTTTTGATAATTGGTATTATTTCATAGTAGATGGTACTATTTTGTTGCAAGGATTTTACCAACCAAAAATTTGAGAGTTGTTTCTGGTTTAACAGATCATCTTCACATGACTGCTGGCACAGATTGAGAATGGAAGATTAAAAGTAGTAGTGGATTAGCAAGAGGTGTTCAAGGGAGAGGGTCAGTGGATACATATAAACCTGGGCAAATTTAGGTATTTGTATTCTAATTTCATGTTCCCTTTTGGTGTTGAGTTGTTCCTAACTCTTCATGGCACACCAAGACTGTTTTGTTTTGTTTTGGTTTTTTTGGCAAGGATACTCGAATGATTTGCCATTTCCTTCTCCAGTGAATTAAGGGAAACTGAGGTTAAGTGATTTATCTGGAGTCACTCAGCTAGTAATTGTTTGAGGCCAGATTTGAGCTCAAGTCTTTCTGACTCCAGGCTTAGCATCCTGGCCTTTGATTCACCTGCCTTCCTCTTTATAGTGTCTAGAAAATGCCATGTATACAAAGGTGATTACTAAATGACTGCCAAACCAGTATGTTTCTAAATTTTAAATATTGAATTGAAAATATTTCTAGTCTTTAGATCTAAACAGATAAATCAAAAGAATTAGTTATATCACTGGACTCTAGTGTAAAAATTTTGCCTATAAAAAGATTTAAATAAATAATTGTGGAAAAGCCCATTTCTTTGTACCTGTTGTTTTTTAACTCCCTCATCCAAAAGAGACATTTGGAGTGGGATGGGGCGGTGATAGGGTAGATTGCTTATCACTAGATGTGTTTTCTAGTGTTCATTACAATAACTTGAAAAATCTAGAAATTTTTATCTCTTCCTAATATTAACATATATTTATTGTATTTCTCCCTCACTTTTCTTCATGTGCCATACTTTTCTTTGTATTCAGTATCCTTTCAATGGCACTCAGCCTATGACTTAGGTATATAAATCAAATTGATATACATTTCCTCTTATCAAGCAGAAAATGTTGCTTCTTGAAAAAAATTGTCTTGTATTTACTATATTTAATTTGTTTGTCTTTTAAGGGATTATCAAAGATTCTATACCCTTGATATTGGTGCAACATTTAAGAATTCATTGTAAGAATGAATGTGAGACTTACACTGAGAAACTGGCAATGCTGCAGCTTCTATAAGAGGCAGTTATTTGCAGTTTGTTCATCAGTGATTATATACAAAATGAAATAGTTATAAAATATTGGTTTGCTTTAGCTGTTTAATCCTTAAGGATTAATTTAAAAAATTATTTTAGATATCTAAATTTAGAAATGAGTTCATTTAAAAGACATTTTTAATTACCTGTTGCATTCATAGCACTTACTAGACATTGAAAACATAAAATAAATGGAAAATCAAGAAATCTGCAATTTAACTGTCAAATAAACATACAGGAAAAACGGAAGGAGGTGTGATTTATAGATAAATGTAATACAAATTATATATAAGTGGTGCGAAATACTCAGTAAAGAAATGAACTTTATCGGCTTTTTAGTCAGGAAAGGCTTCTTAAAAAGGTATATTCAATGAAGACCTCGCTTTGGAGAAACTGGAGGTTTTTCCTCCTGGAGAACAACATTAAACCAGGGACAAATATGATATAAGTAGATAAAGTAGATAAGTAGATAAAGGCCTTGCTAGATTAAAAGATCACAATAGGGAATAATGAGAAATTACATTGGGTAATTAGGAAAAGGGAAGCTGGTAGAGGACCTTGTATGATAGACTTTCTTAAGAGCTTAGAATCAGCGTGACTGGTGATAGGAAATTACTGTGAATTCTTGAACAGTAGAACGATAATTTTTTGAAAAATGAAGTCTGAGAATTTTTATTGATATTTTAAAGAAATTGTTATTTTAAATGTTTATTTGCTTATTTTCACAGTTGGGTATTATATACCGTGACATTAAACTAGAGAATATTCTACTTGATAATAATGGCCATGTGGTGCTGACAGATTTTGGTCTAAGTAAGGAGTTCCTTGCTGATGAAGTGAGTATTGTATATATTTTAAAGTTATCAATATGTTTATAAATAGAAAATAAATTTTTATGGGTTCCTGAAGAAGTTGATTCATTTGAGATTCTTTTGTGGATTGCTTTTAGTATCAGATTATTATAATGTGTGTGTGTGTGTGTGTATGTAGATAAAAATCTACATATATATACATATATATGGCATTTTCAATAAGTAAATATACATATGTTAGAGATAGGTGTTCACTTTTTTTTACTTATAAGAGTACATAATCAAAAAAGTTTAGAGTCAATACCAGGTTAAATTATATTTTTGCATCATAACTAAGTGTTGTTATAGCAGTGTCTTTGAGATTGTTTTGGAGACGTTCTTGCACCTTATTCTCCTATGTGAACTCAGTATAGGAACGCTGGCCTCCTTGTTATTCTTTACATATAGCATGCCACCTCTTTCCTTTGTACATTTTTGCTGGCTTTCTTCAACTCTCAGCTAAAATCCAAGCTTCTACAAGAAAGCTATGTTCAGTTTATCCTAGATATATTTTATTTGTCCATAGTTGTTCGCATGTTTTTCCCCATCAGACTGTGAGTTCCTTGAGAGCAGAAACTTTTTTATTTATTTATTTTGGTTCGGTTTTTGCCTTCCTTTGTATCCCTTTCTTTGTATTTGTATTAATACTTTTGACATATAGTAGTCACTTAATACTTATTGACTTACTGTCATAGAAATAATACTAAGATACTAAGTGGTAGAGCCAAGATGGCAGAGTAAAGGCAGGGATTCACCTGAGCTCTCCCCCCAAACAACTTTAAAAAATGATTCTGAACCAGTTTTAGAGCAGCAGAATCCACAAAAAGATGGAATGAAACAGTTTTACAGCCCACAACAACTTGGAAGTTTGTGCTCTGACCACAAGCACTTTTTTCTACCCTGGAACTGTGGGGAAGGTTCACCCTGTGGTTTCAAGCTCTGCTGTGCTGGTGCTCCTCCTCATCCAGGAACTGGATCCGAGTATGGGCAAAGCAACAGAGCTCTTCTTCAGTACTAGCAAAAAGACCCTTATAATCTCCTTCTAGCCAGTTGTTCAATCCCCTTACCATGTGTGGACTGAGAACTCGTGAAAAAGTTGTTGTTGCTGCTGATTTAGTCTCTCCAAAAGCCTGTGCTAGATTGTACTCTTCTCTTACCCTGGTGCAACAGACCTTTCTTGTAGACCTTCCAAGTTGTTGAGGTTCAGGGTGCTAGGGACCCCAAAATACTGACACGCCCGATCCTGCTCTAATGAATTGAACTCAAACCTTCTTAAAGCCAAAGAAAACAAAGTTTATTAAAGGTTCGCCTCCTTGGATTGACTCCATTTGTAACTCTTGTATTGACAAGTGGGCCAGAAAGAATCTCAGCTAGTCAGAGTCAGAGATGGATTGAATCTGAGCGCCTTCATGGAGGCAAGATGGACCTTAAATACAGAAAAAGGCTATAGGAGGGATCTAGAGGTGGTCTGGTATTGGTAGGGTCTTGAGGAGAAGTCCAGGGAGGACCTCAAAGGGACTGGGATGACTGGTCATGGGTTGCAAACAGCTAGAGGTAATCAGGAGATATCAGACAGTGGAGGGCCTGGGCCAGAAGCAGGTGTCACCCGGTAGTCTGGGGTCCCAGGGATGGTCTTGATAGATCAAATGCAGGGAGGATCCTGATGGGAGTGGCTGGTAATAGGATCAAGGGTGGAGAGTGCAACAAAGACCTGGGCTCAGCGATAATGAAAGGTCCCTGGACTTCCCGAGATTGCCCGAACAAATGGGAAGATTAGATTGAATAAGAAAGGCCAGATTAAGTGGGAAATTCAGGGGGAGCTCTAGGAGGCTCCCAGAGTCTGAACTCCATCACATGTGGTATCTGAAAAGATGAATTGTGTATCAAATTAATTTTAGATCTAGTAACGTTTTCTTCTTATAACTAAATTTTACTTAATTACAAGCTCTATTGTCTGATTTATTGTTTACTAGTAAGTGGAAGCAGAAGGCTTCCAGTAATTCTTTAGTTTGGCATAGGTTACAACATTATATCTAATTGAAAGACAGTTTAAAAAATCTTTTTTTTCTCTAAGGCTTTCTGATTTTATTTAGGCTATTAAAGAAGGGTGAAGTATAAATTAGATAATTTAGTCCCAAATATTTATCTTATGAAGTATTTGGATTTCAATGGAGCCAAAGTACCTTGCAGAGTCTCACATCTTAAAAGTATACTACTGCAACTGTTCTGTATATTTTTCCTAGAAAAGAAAAAACTTCCGAGATGGGAGAAGGAAAGTATTGACCTTCAGTTCCATTCAATAAATCCAATCCCATAAATATTTATTAAGTACTTATGGCATGTCAGGCTAAGCACTGAGAATATACAATAAAAAGAAAGATGGTTTCTATTCTCAGTAAACTTATAACCTAAAAGAAGAGACAACACACAAAAGGAGACCAGAAATGGGGGGAGGAGGAAGGAAGGGGACAAGATGCCATTGGGGCAACCCTGTTTCTTGGAGTTGAAACCAGACAGGGAAGCAGATGCAAAGAGGAATGATCTGAGAATCCCATTTCTACCTTCCATAAAGAAAGGCATTGGTAAGAGAGGGGAGTAGAGGCTGAGGGGACATGGAGTCAACCAAGGCTTGAATTAGTTGCGTGGTGGTCATGAGTTTAGAAGTGATGAGGTTATCCTGGGTAGGACATGTTGTTCTATGGAGTAGAAAATGGAGTTCAGTCAGTCACAAAGTATTTATTAAACACTTACTGTGTTTTGGGCATGTGCTAAGCTAAGCATTGGGAATACATGATAAGGCAAAACAAAGTCTCTGCCCTGAAAGAGCTCACAAACAAATGGGAGGGACAAGTTATGTACAGGATAAATAGGAAGTAATTATCAGAAAGAAGTCCTTACCTTTAAGAGGGGTTGGAGAAACCTTCCTATAGAAGATGAGATTTTAGTGAGTACTTAAAGGAAGCCTAGAGGCAGAGATAGGAGAGAGCATTTTCAGTGGGATCATTTACACCCCAGAAATTACCAAACCCTACAAACCAGGGAGTGATTGATTATTTTGTGATCTATGTTAAGTCTAAACTTATTAGAATGATGATGATGGGAGCTAGCATTTATGTGGCTCTTTTAACATGGCCTTCATTACCTGTCTTCTAGACTATTACAGCGATCTCACCTATTAAATTATCTATTTCATTTACGTTTCCTATACCACCCTAACACCAACTTCATCATTTCTTCCACGGACTAATGTAAATACCTTCGTGTTTTCCTTGCCCAATACTTCTCCCCTCTACTTCAACTCGTCATCCACTTTGCTGCTAACTTTTTAATCAAATTTTTTTTCAGTTATCAAACACTTTTTTCTCCCACCTCCCACTAAAAACAAAAAACGTTTTAAGAAATGTGTATAAGCAAAACATTCCAATATTGGTCATATCTAAAATGTGTCTTATTCTGCTTTTATAACCTCTCTCTCTGGAAATGAGTAACCTTCTTCATCCAATGTATGTACCTATTTTTAACCAGTTTCATTTCCTTTTAATGATTATTGTTTGTAGTATAGTTTGATATCTAGTCCTGCTAGGCCCCCTTTCTTCCCAATTTTGTTTCATTATGTCCCTTGAGATTCTTAACCTTTTATCTATATCCAGAGAAGGAACTGATGGAGTCTGAATGCAGATGGAATCATACCATTTTCATGTTCTTTTGGGGGGGTTTTTGTGGGGTTTTTTTTTCTTCATTTTGTCCTGTTTCTCCTTTTTCAACTTGACTAATGTGGATATATGTTTAATATGATTGCATATGTATAACCTATATTAGATTGCTTGCCATCTTGGGGAAGGGAAAAGGGAAAAGCAGAGGGAAGTAGGAAGAAAAATTTGGCTCTCAAAATCTTATAAAAAATGCATGTTGAAAACTTTGTTTACATGTAATTGGAAAAAAATACTACTTACATATTTAAAAAGAGATCCTTGACCATTTGTTCCTCCAAAAAACGAATTAATTTTCCTAAAGAATAGGTCTGACTTCGTCATTCTTCTCAAACTCTAGCAGCTTCCTATTTCATCAGGGATCAGATTTCACATTAATATTATAAACTCTTCACAACAGAGCCCCATTTTGTCTTTCTTGTCCTCCTTCATGTTATTCCCTTCCATATACTTTGGGGTCCAACCATCCTGGCTTACTTGCCATTCCTTACACCTTTGCACTAGCTGCCTTCCATGCCCAGGATGTGCTTCCTTATCCCTACCTTTTGGAATCCCTTTCTTTCAAGATTCTATTCAAGTACCACTTTCTATGTCAAGTCTTTCCTATCCCTCCCAGGTACTAGTTTCTTCCTTTCCTAAGGTACTTAATATGTATACCTACTTTATATTTAATTATCTCTGTATAATTAAGTATAAAGTTTACGTGTGTGTAATGTGTATGGAGAGAGAGAGAGAGAGAGAGAGAGAGCATACTATATACATGTACTTGTTGTCTTCCCTGTTAAAATACAGTTCCTTGATAGTAGGGATTATTTGTCTCTTGTATTTGTATTTTTGTTACCTGCTACAAATACCTCATACTTGGTAGACTTGGTAAATACTTAATTGATTGATACTATAAGTCAGATAGTTGCACTCTTAAAGCTGTGTGTAGACAGCATGTTATACCTGAGAAGTTTATCTTTGTGCTGGAAATACCTTCCCTCCTGCCCCTTAACCTTCAACCCACACTTCATATTTTCCCCCTCTGGGTAGAAAGAGATGTAATAAATGAATCTAAAAGTCATAAAGCTGGATTTAGAGCTGCAAGAAACCCAAGAGTTACTTGACCCAACCCCTTCATTTGATAGACAAAGGAACTAGGGACCAAAGAGGTTGAGTGACCATCCCAAGGTCACATTCTGCGAGGTAAGATTTGAAATTATGTTGTCTGACCAAAAGTCTAATATTCTTCACAGCAGAACATTTCTTCACTCCTAGACAATGTTTAGATTCCTAGAAGTATTTATTATCTTTTTATTTATTCTGTATATATTGTGTGTGTGTGTGTGTGTGTATATATATTCTGTGCATATTTTGCATATATATTCATATGTATCTGTATTTTATAGCTGTAGCTACATTATGCAATGTATATATGCAAGCTTACACATATATTTTATAATATTTTTTCACACATTAAATTGTTTTCCACATTAGACTGCAAATTCTTTCAAAATAGGCATTAATTGATTTATTGTATTCAGAGTCTACACAGTACCTGCTGACACATAGTAGGTGCTTAATAAATACTTGTTGATTGATTGATGAGAAGATGCCTCAAAGGGATCCAGTTAAAAAGAAATGACTAGGTTTTAGATTTCAAAGATTAGGAGTGATATTTTTTGAGCACTCTAGACAGAAGGAAATTTCTTTGAATTTTTTCTTCTAACGTGTATCAGAGGTGTTCAACAGGTGGTCCCCAATGCTATTTCCAAACTAGATTAAAATATCATTTGGAAATACTTAATAAAATAAATAAAATACAATAGAACATAGATAATGGTGATATGTGATTTTCTAAGTCAGTATCAGCTGAAAGGGATCTTTAGGTACAATTTAGTGCCCTCATTTCTATTTGAATTTGACACCACTGATGTGTAAATGATTGCCTGCTTCACCCAAGTATAAGACTAGTCCTGTTCTATTTTTTGTTGTATTTTGCTAGCTTATAATGAAATAACTTTTTTTTTCCAGACTGAAAGAGCATATTCCTTTTGTGGAACTATAGAATACATGGCACCTGATATTGTCAGAGGAGGAGATGCAGGACACGATAAGGTATTCTTTATTTTGACCTTCCTTTTATTGTTCTTTGAATAAAGATTTAATAATAAAAGTTTCTACCTAATTAAGTTGTCTCTCCGACAGTCATTTCATTCAGTTCATACTGGCATTCTTATCTTTGATACCCTTCTTTACTTAGCATGCTGGAAGACTTGGAAGTATGGTAGAGTGCACCTGAGTTCTATTGCAGTCTCAGATATTTACTAGCTATGTGACTGTGGGCAAGTCACTGCACTTCTTTGCCTCAATTTCCTTATCTGTAAAGTGGATATAATGATAGCGACTAATTCCCAGAGCTGTTGAGATCAAGTGAGATAATAATTATAAAGTGCTTAGCACAGGCAGTGCTTAGCCTGGCAGTTACTTGTCTTGGTCATTATTAAAGTCATCAGATGCTTTGTTGGGTAAATGTGCCGTGTACGTGATCTTGTTCATCTCTTATACATCATGGTTTTGTAATTCGATGATATTAGGCATTAACTGTCATAAATTTACCTCGGAGCACCACTGTATTTTCAGGGGGTATGTTCATAGTGACTTGAGAGAGCTGATTGTTAAATTTTCAGTGTGAGCATTTATACCTTGGAAATAGGCAGATGCTACAAATCAGGGGTTGATTTATTGTTTTGTCTACTGTGTACACTTAAAAAATCATGGAGAAAATGTATATAATGTATATTGCTATCTAGCTAATTCCCTGCCTGTATTCTCCACATGTTATATCATTATAATTTTGTTATCCTTCAAATCATCGATTATTGATTATAGTCTGAAAAGTAGTATATAGAAATTATTGTTTTGTATTAAGAAGAGCTTCTTTGTACCTGTATTATAAATTTTTATGATATCTTTGTGTACTTGAAAAAGTGTTATCTGATCATTCCCTTTAGTTCTCTTCAGATATCTTGTGATTTCAGGTTGTTAGTGTTGCTAATGCTGAGGCTTGTTAAATTTTTTTGTTTTAAAGATTTTATTTTCTCTAATTAGATGTAAAAATAATTTTAATATTCAATTTTTAAAATTTTGAGTTTGAAATTCTTTCCCTCCATCCTTCACCTCTGCCTTCCCTGAGATGGCAAGCAGTTTGATGTGGGTTGTACATGTGCAGCCATACAAAGTATATTTTCATATTAGTCTTGTGGGGGGAAAAAATACAGACAAAAAAAATAGCAACCCAAATCTCTTCAGATCACAACACACTGGAAGCACTGACAACTTCGAGGGCACTAGACTGAGCTGTGATAACAGCAGCGGGACATAAAAAGATAGAAGCTCAGGCTAGATATTTCTCCCTGCTCCCCCAACAAGTGAGAAGAGGCCAATGCAACATAAAGTCCAAAATGAAGAAATACACTGGAATGAGCACAGAAGATGATGTGAAAACATTTTATACACAAAGCATTAAAGAAAACTCTAGATTGACCACATGTTCAGCAAGAATTACTAGATGACCAAAGAGATTGTTTTTAAAGAGCAAAAAAGAAAAAAAGATTTAAAAATCAAATAAGATTGGTAGAGGAAAAATTTGGGAATGAAATGAGAGCTCAATAGTCTCTTCAGGTGAGAAGAGGAGCCAAAAGTTCTCTGACCTTACTGTTTGTATCTTCCATCTCTTGATGGACACAGTATATCTCCTAAGAAAAGGTCTCAAGGACTAGACCAGGAGTCTTCCATCTGTGGACGTTCTCTACACAAGGAATCTACCACTTCTACTACTTCCTTGACAGCCTCTTCAGGTGAGAAGTTAAAGCAAAAGTTCTGTGATCCTGGGCCTTGTGTTTTCCATCTCTTACTGTCACCCAAGGGCAGCTGGACATCTTCCATCAATCTCAAAGGGCTTCCCTTTTGGGGAAGCAATGAATTCAATCTGTACCAGTGCAAGGCAACTTCCACTTCCTAACCTTTAGTGCAAAGAAGAGTAACTTACCCTTTGACCTCAGGCTTTCCACCTCTGTGGAAAAGAGGAAAGTTTGTGGGGGAACAGGACTTCTTTCTCCTGATTTGCAGATTTAACTTTCATGTCTTTTTCTTGTGTCCTTTTCCTGCATAATGTCTACCTGTCATAGGGAGGAGGAGGAGTGAAGTCGAGCCTCCTCAACTGACCATCTTATTATCTGACTGTGACTCCTCCCATTTCATTGTACACTTATTTCCAGACCAATCTTCAGCTTTCATTAGGAAGAATGGTGTTCTCCACTCTGTGATGAACATTTTCATTCCTGGTCATACCCTTGAGATCCCAGCGATTTTGAACCTTGATAGATCATCATACAAATCCCATTCCTGGTCCTGCATCAACCAGTTCCTTAGTATCATCCTTCTCAACCCCCTTACCCCAAAGTTTCAACTAAAAAGCACCCAGCCCTTCCACTGTGCTTTCTGGAATGCCTGTTCCATAGGCAACAAACTTCTCTTCATCCTAATCCTTTTCTTCTCCCACTCGTTTCATCTACTAGCTATTGCTAAAACCTGTCTCTAGTACACATTCTTGGCTATCCTTTCTCAGCTGAACCTTCACTTACTCTTCTCAGCTCACTAGTCAAGGTCAGGGAGTTGGAATACTCCTTTCTCCCTGTTGCCAATTCCAGATTCTCTCCCTACCTCCATCACTCAGTAACTTCTCTTCCTTTGAGGTTCATGGCTATTAATATCTACATTTCAATAAAAATCTGGTAGCCTACTGCGTGCAGTCTCTCAGATTATTTCCCTTCCTTCCTCAGTGAGCTTGAGTTACAATTTTTCTCTTCTCAACTGCTGCCCTCATATTAGAAGACTTAACATACATACTGATGCTCTCTCAAACACCAGCCACTCAGCTCCTCAACCTACTTACTTCTTCACCCCACCTCAGCCACAAATAAATATGATCATATCCGTGACCTTGCAGTCGGCCACAAATACACTACTTCCAATATTCAAGAATTATGAAATCCCCTTATCCAGCCAAACTCAATTGGTTTTTCACCTCTTCTTCTACCTTTCTTTAATATAATATAAATTTATTTATTTAACTTTTTACATTCATTTTCACAAAATTTTGGGTTCCAAATTTTCTCCCCATTTGTCCCCCTCTCCCCACCTCAGTACACTGAGCATTCGAATTTCCCCTTTCAGCAATCTGCCCTCTCTTCTATCATCCCTCCCTTCTCTTGTCCCCATCTTCTCTTTTGTCCTGTACGGCCAGATAACTTTCTATTCCCCATTACCTGTATTTCTTATTTCCTAGTAGCAAGAACAGTACTCAACAATTGTTCCTAAAACTTTGAGATCCAACTTCTCCCCATCCCTCCCTCCCCACCCATTCCCTTTGGGAAGGCAGGCAATTCAATATAGGCCATATCTGTGTAGTTTTGCAAATGACTTCCATAGTAGTCGTGTTGTGTAAGACTAACTATATTTCCCTCCCTCCTATCCTGCCCCCCATTGTTACTATTCTCTCTTTTGATCTTGTCCCTCCCCAAGAGTGTTGACTTCAAATTGCTCCCTCCTCCCATTGCC
>CM053774.1:40010917-40030204 GCA_028658325.1 Potorous gilbertii
TAGGGGAAATTAGAATGCTCAGTGTATTGGGGTGGGGGGAGGGGACAAATGGGGAGAAAATCTGTAACCCAAAATTTTGTGAAAATGAATGTAAAAAGTTAAATAAATTTATATTAAAAAAATGCTTCTACTTAAAAAAAAAGAACAAACAATTCTTTAAAACTACAAATCATAGAATGTAGAGCAAATTTATAAATGGAAGAGTTCCAAACTGATGAAATCACAGGTCCAGATTAAATCTATATAAAAACTATGAAATTACATTTGAAAAGAGAGTGGGAAGGACTATTTAAAACTCCAAGGTATAATAAATAAGGCATAAAATTAGCGCACAAAATAAAAAATCAGGTTGTTTAGTCTCTACGGTTAGGTGAAAAAATTCCCTTAAGTGGGTGAAAATTCCAATGTCTGTTAGAGAATTAAATCATATCATATAGTTATTCTATCTTAATACCACAGTTAGCTATATCTAAGTAGGCACACTGCGAAACAAAACTCTACTTGATTCAAGTAAACACTAAGTTATCGAAGGAACAGCAATGGCATTACAAATTTTGACTAGATATTTCAGTAGTGCTACTCATTTGAAGGATTAGCTATAGCTCTTCTACGAATAATAAAACTCCAGTTTTAGTCAAACGTGTTTTTAAAATGAAGACCAAATCTTAATGGTATATAGAAAAGATCTGCAAAGATAGTAGAATACAAAATCTGTAAATTTTTATTCTTTCCCACAACTACTCCAGTAAAGATCAAGGAAGAGCACCAGATCAAGTAATAATGAAGAAATTCAAAGAGAAACCATGGTAAGTAATTTTCCTGCCTGCATCATTACAGGGAGAAAGCCAAAAGCCTAGGGCTACTGAGGAAAGGTTTCATCCTGGAAGGCTTCTGCAGAGCCTTCAAGGTGGAGTCAGTACTGAGGCTTCCAGGATTGCACACCAGGTCAAGGAATGGGGTGGTAATAGACCCAGCAACAGATCAAGTCTGAAGCTCCAGAGCTTGCAAAGAACAGGAACATAAGCCAGCCTACAGCTGGGACCTTGGAGCTAGAAAATGTCTTTGTAGAGGATGTCTTAGATCTCTCTTCAGGGGAAGAAGCAGACAGAAGTAAGGGACAGCTTGCGTGACTTTCATCACCTCCTGTCTAGATTCTTGCAATAGGCTCCTACGTGGTGTCTCTACCTCAAGTCTTTCACCCCTTTATTTTACACACTGCTGCAAAAAATCATTCTCTTTAAACTCAAATCTGATTATGTGATCTCCCTACTCAATCAACTATAGAGGCTTCCAATTGTCTTTGGTACCAAATATAAACTACTCTGTTTAATTTTTACAACTCTATGCAATGTTTGCAACTTATTTGTCCAGTCTCACCGGCCATTATCCCCCCTCTAGGACTCTGGATCCAGCCAAAGTGGATTTCTTTTATTCCTTACAAATGACATCCATCTTCTTTGATGATGCAGTACAGATATCAAATTTTACTCGAAGCCTCTTTCTGAGGCAAGTTCCCTATCTATTATTCTCTCAAGTTCTAGTGAATTCCCTATCAAAGTACCTATTTAACTCCTTTGTATGTATTTGCATTTATCAACTTTATGTATTTTTATTTATACTTATTTCTTCACTATTGGAAGGCAATCGCATTGTGAGTAGGGATTATTTAATTCTTTTTATTTTCATTCCTATCCCCTAGCACAGCTCCTGGCACAATAATAGGCATTTAGTAATTACTTGCAGACTGATATTTAACACATACAACTGACTGTCCTTGGATTGGGGATATGAATTTAGCTCCAGAAACCCACAACTCTGGGCTGGGATCTGCAGATCCCAACCAGGGCAAGGAACTTAGACCTAGCATGAACTTTCAATTCTGTCACTGTTAACCTGCAGAGTATTTTAACTACTTGACAGGAGCTAGTGCCTGGAGCTAGTCTCCTGGAGTTTATTTAACAAAGGAGGTGGTCACTGAGCAGAGTCTTGAATGAAAATAAAGGGCAGTTGTGGAGGTAATGCATTCTAATCCTGCACAAAGGCAAAGAAGGGGAAGATGAGAAGTCAAGGAACAGCCAGCAGTTCAGTTTGCCTGGAATACAGAATGGGTAAAAGGATGTAATGGAAACATATTATGGGTGGTTTTAAATGCCAAGCTGATTAGTCTATATGTAGTTCTAGAAGCAATGGAGAGCCCTTGAAAATTTTGTAGGGCAACGACATAATCAGATTTTTTGCTTTAGGAAGATGAATTTGATAGCTGTATAAGAATGAATTAGAAAGAGGTGGGACTGGAAGTAGGCAGATCAAATAAGATGCTGGTATAATAGTCCAGTTAAGAGGTGAGAGTCTGAACCAGAGTGTGTGAACAGAAGATTCTGATCTTGTTGAGGTAAAACAGACCAGACCAAGCAAATGATTAGCTATGAAGGCAGGACATGAGAAGGGTCAAGAATGAATCTGATGAACCTGAGTGACTAGAAGAACAGTAGTGACCTCAAAGGAAATACAGATGTTTGGAGAAGAATCAGGTTTGGGGAAGAGGATAAATTTCTTTTGAACATGAGTTTGAGATGTTGATGGGATATTCAAGTGGAAATACACAGTAGGCAGTTGGGTGAATAGAATTCAAGAGAGAGATTAAGGCCTGATATATAGGTTTGGGATATATCAGTGTGGAGATTATAACTGAACCCATTGGAGCTGATGAAAACACCAAGGGAAAAAGTATAGGGAGAGAAGAGGGACTGGGCATTTAGGGAATTCTATCCTTAGGAAGCAGGGGACAGAAAGACAGGGAGGAGAACCATCAGGACACAAATTTCATAAAAGCCAAGGAAAGACAGAATGTCAATCAATCAATAAACATTTCGTAAGTACCTTCTCTGTGCTAGGCTCTGTGCTAAGCCCTGGGAGTACAAAAAGGGGTAAAAGAATTCCCTGCCCTCAATATAAGTATGTAATCTCAGAGTTAATAATCTAACAAGTAAGACAATATGCAAACAAATTTATACAAAGTTAAATACAGGATAAATAGAAAATAATTAACAAAGGAAAGCATTACAATTAAGAGAGGTTGGGGAAGGCATCCTGTGCAAGATGAGATTTTAGTTTGGAATTAAAGGAAGTCAGGAAGTCAGTAGGCAGAGATGAGGAGGGAGAGCATTCCAGGCATAGGAGACAGCCAGAGAAAGCACCCAGGAGATGGAGTGTCTTATTTATGGAATAGTCAGGTCACTGGGAAGATGGTGCTGTCCTCTACAGTAATAAAGTGCTTGGTCAGGATCCTATTATGGTCCAATCTACGAGTTCCAGAGTAAAATTGGTTTAAGGTTTGGTGTTTGAGAAAGAGAGAGAGAGAGAGAGAGAGAGAGAGAAGGAGGGAGGGAGGAAAGGCTATATTGTGAGCTCTCCTGGCTCAGAGTGAATGTCAACAGTAACTGTTTCTCTTTTGACCAGCAATACTGAGGGTCCTCCATTCCCAGTTTGATTTTTTTTTTTAAATTAAAGGGGACATCCCTTGACTCCCTTGTTTAACAGGCCTATTCACTGAATGGGTGTTACCTCACTCAATCTGTCTACCTGTGTTCATCCTTCATTTTTGAAGAAAACCACAACATCAGAAATGATGACATGACTTTCACTTGACTTTGTTTTGAGTGAGGGAGGGCTGTGCAAGGTCACCAACCTCACTTTCTCCTGAGCTATCTGAGTCCAGTGACCAAACATTAATCAGGATGACTGGAGATGGCCCCACCTCACTCAAAGTGAGAACCCGAAAAGAGTCTCCCATTGCACCTTGGATCACATCCATCTCAGGATGAAGATTCAGCAAAGGAGACAGAAGAAGTGGTCAAATATGTAGGATGAGGTGTAAGAAAGAGAACAGAGCATTAAGGAGGAAAGAATGATCAATGGTATCCAAGGTGGCACAGACGTCGAGAATGAGGATTAAGTAAAGACCATTGGATTTGACATAAGAGAACATTAGTAACTTCAGAGAAAGCAGTTACAATGGAATGATACTTTTGGAAGTTGGATTGTAAGGGGTTAAGAAGAGAGTGGGAGGAAAGTAGAGGCATCAACTGGAGACAGACTTTTTGAGGAGTTTAGCTTTTACAAAGGGCAGAAGAAATATAGGACAACAGTTGGGGAAATGAAAGAATCAAATGAGAATTTCTTGTTCCTGATGAGGGAAATACGAGCTTGTTTGTAGGAAGTAAGAAATGAGTCAACAGACAAGAGATTGAATATAAGTGATAGAGTGGGGATGACAGAGGGGCCTACTATTAGAGAAGATGGGATGGAATATCTTGGAGGAGGGAGAGACTGAAGTAAAAAAAACTGTAAAAAGGTTGAGGATTATGACTGAGAAATGTGAAAGGATTTAGCTGATGAGATTACTGATAACCTGAAAGAATACTTTCAGTAAACTTGTGGTGATGGAAATCAGACTCCAAGGGGAAGAGAAAACAGTGAGATTAAATTGGAAGCCCATAGATTATAACAGAAAAGGATATGTAAGAGTGATACAGAAGGATGGAATAAATCGATAAGACAATGCTTTCTCTAATGTCAATCAAGCTATTTTGTTTAAGCATATCTTTTTGCTTTTCAGGACATATGTATAACTATTTCAAACCATAATTAGCTATTTCTCCTGAGCTTTCATAAGCAAAATGCTAATTTATTTTAAAATGGGGTTCAGTGGTTGACCTAGTTCAAAGTAATCAATTTTTCAAAATTAAAATTTTAATTTGTGACTTTTAACAATATTCTGTCAAATGAATGTATGAAACCAATAAACCTTTCTTAATATCTGAATACAAAAACATAAAAGAAGGAAATTAGAAAATAAACCATTTTGGACAAAATCTCTAAAAATAAAGAGCTCTTTAAAATGTTTTATTAATTGAAAATAATTTGTTTTTCAAATAATTATTAGCAAGAAATCATCTTGACAATAATGAGATTAAAGTGAAAAAGAAAAGGCAGCTGGTCCCGCTTTATTTTTATAGTCACATTTTTATCAGTAAAAACTAGAAATTACAAGGTGTGAATTACTGAATTAGAATGTAAGCTCATTGTGAGTAGGGACTATTTTGTTATTTGTATTTATATTGCCAAAGCTGAACATGGTGCCTGACAAATAGTAGGTACGTAATAAACACTTAGTGACTGACTTAGTGATTGAAAGAGCAGTACTTTTGATGGTAGTAAGAAAATGAAAACAAAGAACTACCTAAACAAATTGTGGTACATGAAGAAACAATGGCAACTCTCAAGAGACTATAAACTGTAGGGCAGGTGCCAATTTGTATTGGGAGAGGGAGTTTCTTGGCTGGAAATTCCCATTACCAATGAAATTTCAGGTTAAAACAAAGAATGCTGAATATGAAGAAATTCAGAGAGGTGTGGAAAAACATAAACTGACAAAAAAGTTAAATGTGCAGAACCGAGAAATAAACATTCATAGTGACTATAATAATGTAAATGGGAATTTAAAACAAACAAAAAGAAACAGAATATTGTACAATTACAATGACTCAGAAGAGGAAAGAAAAATCTATCTCTTCCCATCATACTGGGGTGAAACATGAGTGTGAAACCTTGCATATGCCATCAGATTCAGTTGTGGTGTTGGTTAGCTTTGATAAAACTGCTTTCTTTTTCTTTTTTTTAATTCTTTGCTAAATGAGTAGGACAGGAAGGAGGGATAAATTTGGAAATGAAGTTGATATAAAAAGAAAAAATATTTTTTAAAAATCAGTAAGAAAAACAATAATAATATTGATTACTTCAAATTCTGCAATTTTATTATATGTGTTCATATAACATTTATCTATCTATCTTTAAACAGAAATTCTTGATACAAATGTTTTATTTTAGTGATTAAAGATACGTATAAAAATATTTAACACATACATATACATTGCATACACAATTTTGTGAGCTTCTAGAAACTTAATAGCTAAAGAAATTTGTTCTTGGAGTCACCAAGACCTGCCTTCAAGGCCAACATCTGACAAATACTAGTTATGTAAGCATAGGCAAGTCACTAAACCTCTTGGCATACATGAACCTCTGTAAGACTATAAGTTAAAGATGAATGGCTTATCTGCATTGGTGAAAGGAGTTTTCATTATTTTGAGTACCCACCCAGGATGGGAGGAATATATAATTTTAATGGTTCATGATAGAGAATTTATATTTTTCAGTATGCTTTAAGTTGACAAAACTTTACAATGAGAGTGATTATCTGGAGAGCAAAACTTATGTTATTAGCTATTGTTATAAACTGCAACAAAAAACCTAGAACGGATTTTTTAAACTGGTATAAAAAGAATTGCTAAATATATTATATAATGGATACCTGATATAAAGCATCAAAGTATCTCATTTAATTTCATCATCTTCTCTAGCTTTCAGAGTTTGGATAGTCCAATTTAGGTAAGAGGAAGCTTATCCAATATTTTCCAATAGAAATTCAGCCTACTTTTACTAAAAAACCTTTTTGAAGCCAGAAATAATTGGCATGCTCGTCCCTAACCCCAATTTCTCATTCTCTCAGCCTCATTCACCTATTACTTTTTCTGTGTCTCACTCCAGCCCTTCCCAACCATTCCACTGTGTGTCCTTTGGAACTTCTATTCCATAGTTAATTAGCATAGAATTTTAATACCTTAAACCGCACTAAAATTTTTGGGATACTATATGTATGACCAAAACTGTCCTGTTTAATACCCTGAGTCATTCTTATGTAAAAGTTGAGTTTCTGTTTATTTCTCTTTCTTTTCATGTTTATATTATTACATTTTTAAAAAATCTATACATTTAACTAGGGGTGAACTAGGGATGTTATGGCATAATAGAGAGCTGGCCTCAGAGAAATCCCTTGGTGTAATCCTGAGCAAATCATTTAACCTTCAGTGCCCCAGGTAGCTCTCCAAGACTAGAAATTACAAAACACTAACCAATTAGCACTGTTAAAGTAAGTTTCTCATCAGAATTTTCTTACACAAATGGAATTATAAATTAATTCAAAGATAAAAAACGAAATCCTCAAAACATTTACTATCATGATGGAATTAGTCTGGGTATCATCAATATTGTTTAATAAGCAATATAAATATGAATATATTTGATACGAACAATGCATATCTACTGAACTGCAATGGGATTTTTGTGTTTCTTGGAGATTATTAGTTGTTAAAATTAGGCATTATAAAAGTAATAAAGAAGAATATTCAACTATAAAATTCTTAAAAATGAAAAGTTTTTGGCATTAATCAAAGGAAATGTAGTATAAAAATATTTTTAAAACTATTCATGTTATGTTTTCATAACTTAAAGATATGTTAAATTGAAATAAATCTTCATCTTGTTATCTCAATTTTTGGGGGGGAGTGGGTGAAGGAAACAGGGTTAAGAGACTTGTCCAGGGTCACACGGCTCCTGAGTATCAAGTATCCAAGGCTAAATTTGAACTCAGGTCCTCCTGACTCCAGGCTGGTTGCTCTTTCAACTATGCCACCTAGCTGCCCCCCTCACATAATTTAATGAACATAAAATAGCACATTTTTTTAAATGAGAAAACATCAATTTAGTGCTAATTCTGTAATTAAGATTTAAGACTTGTAATCTCTAGCAGTAATACTCATATAAAAATAAGGTCACATTCACACTTTTTTAAAAAGAGAAAGGAAATCCTTTAAATGCATTTTCTTTCAAATCTTATTATCTTTGGCTGCTCCAAAGATAAGTAAATTGTTTTGATTTTTGCAGCATAAAGGAAATATGACAAAAAGGTAAATGCTAAAGAGCAAAAGGTTGTACTCTGCTGGCCATTCATAGATAATGAGACGACAGTTGCTCATATAGTATGGGCTGAGTAGGCAGGCCCACAATAGGATAAGCATTACCACTTGTACTTGTCTTGAAAGTGTTGGGAACACCCCAAGGCCTATTATATATGTTGGATTATGAGTGATTCCTTAGGAACAACTTCATTGGCCTCATGTGAAGAATTTTCTTCTAGATTATGTCACTTTTAGAAATGGTAGATCTTTTTTCCATTTAAAACATGAACAATTCTCTGAATATTAAATATCTTTGGCCACAAAAATATTTTGGTATGCCAGGAAATTCTGTACAATGCCCTGAGATTTCAAATTTAACTTTGGGACTTTTTGAATAGAAAAATAAAACCTTTAACTTGATATATCTATGGCACACAGCTGTATCTCAATATTAAACCAAGTTATATCCCTGACTATACCAATATCATACTTGCATGTATACAGCATATAATGAAGGAAAACAGAGCAAAACTGACTGGTAACAATGTCTCGTCCTAACACTTATATTTTAAGGAATAACAGTAATGACTACATTACTAAGACTTTAAGTCAGTGTCAGTTTGTCCTTCTAGATTGTACAAATTCAAATTACAAGATTGTAAAACACACTGACAACGTTGCAATTTTGGGACTACTAGACTCTTCTGTTGAAGAACCTTAACATTTGGTTTTTGCACCATTAATAATAAAGTTCCTTAGATAGCAAGAAAGCAATCACGTACATTTTATCTGAGATTTAAACTTTAATTTCTATATTATTTGTTTCTCTCTCTTTGTAAGTCAAAATCACTAACATATTTCTTTCTAAATGCAATGGTGAAAACTATATGGAAATTCTCCAAATAAGCTTTTCCAACAAACCGGAAATAAGATCTGTGTTTTAATCCGCTTCCTGTGGCACTTTAATCAGTTTCAATGAAAAACAACACATTTACGTTATCATACTTACCTAGATATTTCAGCTTGGGAATTTTTCTCTCCATCAACAGTAAATGGAGATGCTCCAGTTAACAATTCATACATAAGAACACCTAAACTCCACCAGTCAACTGCCTATAAAACAATAATCATTGCATTTTATAGAATTATTAACAAATAACGTTAAAAAAGACATAATGATTTCCATAATGAAAATTCAATAATTTTAGTAAATATTTTAACACAAAATTTTGTACTATTTCTATACACATATATGTATATGAGTACATATATATATGTATATACAGACAAAAAATTAAGGAAGACTAAATTACCAAATGTAAAAAAAAAATTAGAGAGCCAAGGTAATTTATTTTACACAAAAATTAGGCAGCTAATTAGGTAATTAGGTAAAAATAACAATATAATTAATAGCTTCATTTGCTCTCCTTAGTTAATTCTAGGACTCATGTCTTTGAAGAATTTATAGTAATTATCAACTAGTGACATAATAACATGGAAGGTTCATTTGTCAGCATGCCCTTAAATTCAAACACAAAATATTCCCGCAAAATGAAGTCTCTTAATTAGATCAACAAAAGTGGGAGAAAAATCATGTTGAGGAATATTGATATCATTCTCAGGGTTTTTGAGCTTGGTACATAGTACATGCTTAATAAACACTTGTTATTGATTCTGAAACCTCCTAAATCAGTTTTTCTTTTTAAAAGTATTTCAAATATACTTCAGAATCTTTAAGGAGGAGAATCATAAATTTAGATTTGAGACATATCTGACTAACCTGAATATGGGTTGTACCTTTCCTCTATATCTAGTATGTACAAGCACTAGAATAAGATTGAAAATTGTGTTATTTTTCAGCCTATATACTGTTTTTCTTTCAGAGAGATATAATTTTAGAGGTTTGGTTTATATTTAGGGATGGTCTATATTCAGATTATATATATAAATAATGTTAAATGATTGAGAACATGGGAAAGTACACATTTCTTTTTAAAATGCTATTTATAATGAAAACTATTTCTATTGAAAAATCAGATTAGTTAACATTTACCCTAGAAGACAAAGCTCAAGCCAACTGTAGCAGTAAGCACCCTGATACACCTAGGGTGGCCTGCTGCACAGGTCCTTAGATCTGCTTTTCTAAAAGGAAAACAACTTCTGAGGGGTCAACAATCTTCTTTAATTACACTCACCAACAGGGAAAATACAAGTAGAGAAATAAAGACCAAGAGACAGGGCTTCTAACTTTCTGACCATAAGCAATACATACATCACAGATCAATAGATCCAACTATCTGACCATTACATACATACATGGTTAACAGAGAAAGAAGTACCAATGTCTGGATTTTCAAAGTGAGGGGGAGGCTCCTTAATGGTTACCCAGAGTCTCATCTGGCACATGATCCTTATTCCAAAGAGCAAACCGCCTAAAGCAAAACTTCACCTCAGAGTATATGTATACTTTTGAGAGCTGAAAAGTATAACAACCTTCCTCACCCAGTGCCTCATTAATTAGCAAAAGGTATGGGCCTCCCTAAAAAACAAGCCTCCCCTAATCAAGCTTCCCTTCATGGGCTTCACCTATGGCCTACTAATAGGTGGGAAGATCTTTATATTATACCAACATGAGATTTTAAATTGAATTCTAGCCTTTAAAAAAACTGCACTCGGATTATTCTTATTGTACCAAAATAAACTAAAATTTCAGTAGATGATTAAAAACTTACAAAATGTTAAGAACTTTAAATACACAACAATATCACATGCAAAGGAAAAATGTATTTATTAGAAATGGAATGTAAAATCTGGAAACTCTGATGTTGGAAAGATAACTGTAAATAAGTAAAAATACCTTTCATAAAACCATGACAGGCACTCAAGAAATGTCTGTTGAACTGGGGAAAACAAAACAAAACTATTAAGAGGGAATAAATCATCACTTCACTAATTTGGTCCTTAGCAGCCTCATTTTTAAAAAGGAAGGGGTTGGATTAGATAAACAGAAACATAACAGGTTGAAATACACGATTTTCTTTAGCTAAACTGCTCTTTGAGCAGTGATTTTTGAGATTTTTAACCACTCATAAATTTGCATAGAAACCAAGCTCTTATACAAAATTTTTGTACAAAAGGCAAGGCATAAGAAATAGCCAGATTAATTGAGCAATTTTGAGCCTTTACTGTGACAACAGGTAAGGAGTATCAGAGTTGGAAAGAGTGGGCGTGGGTGAAAGTTGTAGCTCAGATACCTAATAAAGCTATGTGATCACAGAAATATCTGTTTCCTCATCTAAATAAATAGGGATAATAATATTTGTAATTCACAGGGTTGTGAATTTCAACTTTAATAATTTGATGGATCAATAATCTAATCAATGTTGATATACCTGTAATAATACCAATAGCAATCCACTTAATGCCTTCTCATCCTGTGTAATTCTTGTCTTTATTGTTCTTCACATTCTCTAGTAAACACATTGGGGAGAACGCGGTGGCTCTCTTTGGTCCTCTTAACATTGCCTGGACACCAAAGATGCACGTGGGTGTTAGTTATCCCTCACTCTGGCTCATGTCCTTTCCAATGACACATTTCTGATGATAATCTTTACATCAATGGTGTCAAATTAAAATACAAATGAGGTCACTAAAATTACCTAAGGATTCTCATAGGGCTGCATATTGACTTAGAAAACTGCATATTAACATTAACTATGTTCACCTATATGTGTTTTGTTAAATATTTTCCAGTTTGGTTCACTACTGACTTATGGGACACAATGCAGCTCTTGGTCTTATGCTTGACACCTTTGCTTTATACCACCTCAAGGGCACAAATCTTTATTTGTAATGTGCTGCGCCTGCCCATGTTCACCATGTGCCTCTCCATTGCCCTTAGGCAGGCATACTGTTGTTTAAAAGATGGGCCTTTTGTGAACTGATCCAACTATTCTGGAGAGCAATTTGGAACTATGCTCAAAAGGCTATAAAATTGTACATACCCTTTGAGCCAGCATTAACACTAGCGGGTCTATCTCCCAAAGAGATCAGAAAACAGAGAAAATGACCCACATGTACAAAAACATTTATAGCAGCTCTTTTTGTGGTGGCCAAGAATTGGAAATTGAGTGGATGTCCCCATCAATTGGGGAATGGCTAAACAAGTTGTTGTATATGAATGTAATGCAATACTATGATAGAAAAACCTGTGAAAACTTACATGAACCGACATTGAGTGAAGTGAGCAGAACCAGGAGAACATTGTACACAGTAATAGTAACATTTTGCAATGACCAACTATGTTACACTAAATCCTCTCAGCAATACAATGATCCAAGACAATTTCAAAAGATTCATGATGGAAAATGCTTTCCACATCCAAAGGTTTTTCCCTTTTGTTCTGATACCTCTTTCACAACATGACTAATGTGGAAATCTGTTTAATATGATTCTATATGTACAACTTATGTCAGATTGTTTGCTGTTGTGGGGAAGGGGGAGGGAAAGGAGAGAGGGAGGAAGAAAAATTTGGCACACAAAATTTTATAAAAATGAATCTTGAAAGTTATCTTTACATGTAATTGAAAAAATAAAAGGCTATTGAGATTGAAAAAAAAAGGATGGGCCTTTTAATTCATGAATAAATTTGGGGTTATTAGAAGCACTTTGCACTGTCCCAAAGGCAATCCTTCCCACTCTCCTTGTTTTGTTAGATTCTCAGTCCAGTTTGTCATCTAACTTGTGACCTGTCCATTTAACTACCTATCATTATCATGGTTTTGAAAATAGGCACCAAAATCCTACCCGCCACTGATAGGTCACACTTGAGTGAAAGCTAATCTCATTTAGGAGACTCTGAAATTCTCCAGGACTTAATGCAAACATTACTTAATATTATCTGTAAATGGGAGCATTTGGAAGACTATATCAACTACGGTGAATTTCTTTTCGACTTGGACTCGGATACCCTCCATGAGAGTGGAAAATACCTTTGGTGAGCATATACCTCCCAGCTTTATGCTTTCCCAGATATTAACAAAAGGACTGTATCAAACAAAGCTTCCCATGTTGTTAAATCTTCTAAGATGGCATTTTGTACTACTGAGTAAAATTCTTTTCTATAGTCAACAAAAAATAAGAAGAGTAGTAACTTTCCGAGTAACCTTTAAGGAAACTGTGACTATATAAAGACATGATCTGCTAAATAAAGTAATTTAAGAAAGGCTTCCCTTTTATTATGATTTTATGTAAAATATTAATATATAATATGTAGTATATAATATTACACATTATTATAATTATATATCTAATCTTACTTTTATATATTTATATGTCACAGTAATTTATAAACATACTTCTTAATTTTGGTTTTATATATTATTTTGTTATTTTAAATACCTTCATTAAGGGTATCCTGGAAACAAGTATAAATGATTCACATAAAAAGA
Organism: Potorous gilbertii; assembly: GCA_028658325.1. Lineage (NCBI taxonomy): Eukaryota > Metazoa > Chordata > Mammalia > Diprotodontia > Potoroidae > Potorous > Potorous gilbertii. Next base: position 40,024,167 of record CM053774.1, read on the forward strand.
TTTTGTAAAGACGAAAAAGTAGGCATAGAGGTCATAAGTTATAAATATTCTCAACTATATTTTCTGGCAACAATATGTTTTTTCTCATATTTTTGGTGACCTCCTCTTTTTAAGATCCTTTATTAACCTCTCAATATCCTTAACTGCTTTTGATTCCAGCACACACTTCCTCTGGATATAGACTTGATTTATTTTCGTTAGAGGCACTTCTTTGTTTTTTTAGGGTATGGAGACCATTACAATCCAAATATGGTAGTTACATTATCATTGATGGTGGAAGGATGAACAAAAATTTTTTGCTCTTTTCCATTATTTGTTCCTTCTATTCTCATCCTCCTTCCACTATCATCCTTATATTTCCCTTAGCTAATTTTGATTAGGTAGGCCTCTTCCCAAACATTTTAAAATTTATTTTTACTTTTGGGTGTTTTTGGAGTTTTATGACGTGACATGGCTTACAAAATGATGATCATGCACTACTATCTAGTATACTACAAGTGATTTTATGCTGTGAACTCAGTTTAAATTCATGGCTGTCATTTGTCTTCACTAGGCAAGGTGCTCAAGGGTTTTGTTTTGTTTTTTGACTGAGGTAGTTTCTAGACTTTTTTGGTCTCCTCCTTGTGGCAATTAATTTACATGAGCTAAATTTCTTTAATCTACATCAGTGTTCTTTTACTCATTTTCCAACTGTCTGCTTCAAAAATGTGTTTAAATAGCTCAGACTAGAGTTAACTCAGTTATTTACTATATTTTTTTCATTTTTATTTTTCTTCTAGTTTGACATGGATTGTTATCTTCACTACAACAAATCAATGGTATGACTACATGTAGAAAGCTTACATGGAAAGAACCCAGGCACTATCTTAAGCAGTTACTTCCTATCATAACAGAATTAACTTCATTTTTATGATCTTACTGGATGCTCACTAGTTCTGCATACTTGCCAACTCACTTTTTGAAAAAAAAAGTAATCTCTCAGATGACAGGAGGTTTCTATAAACGTCTGACACACTTTTCTATCTTATTCCTGAACGATCTTTTCTAAAGTATTTTTGCCGACTTCCCTTACACCCATCTTTGCATTAAAATCACTAGATACTAAAAATATTGTGATTTAATTTGAAGAATCTTATCAAATGAATTACAGAATTTTTTTCTTCATTCTTTACAACAGATTTTTGACATAGATTACAATGATTTTCAAGCTGATCTTGTAAAGGTGACAAAGTATCCTATGAAATGATGTTTCTTGTCCTTATATACAAGAAAAAATTGACTAACAACTCTTCTCTTTGGTTCTCCAAGGAGAACTTGTATTCATTCTTCTATGTAAGTGCAACTTCATTGTGCCTTCTAGTTTCATATGTAGTGAGATTGTTAAAACTGATAGAAATAAGTTCCTTTAGTAGTATTTCCATTTGTTTGTCCCTGGACAAATGATATTCACATTTAGAATATCAATAGCTCAATTAATTTTTGAAGTAATCTTAAAGATGCTGATTCTTTGAAACTTTTTACTCCCTTTTCAGTCATTCCATTTCCGCCATTACAGAGGCACAGGCATATGGCAAAAGAGTCGGGGTCATTTTAAATTTTATTTGTTTTCATGAAAGGATTCATCACTAAGCAGCCATTTTACTGGTGATGAGCTTCTCTGTAATTAGGATGCTTCTCAGAGTATGGGCATAATTTGCTGCTGATATTGTACTCAAAGCCATTCCGGTATAAGGAAACAAGCAAAGGTTATCATGCTCTACTGGAAGAGATTTCAAGAATCCGGGGCACCTCTAAGCAGTGATAAGGCATCAGAGCAGGGCTCTGTGAAAGTACTGCCCTTAAGGTATTATATAAAATTGAATTATTATTATAATTATTTACTGCTTATTAGGAAAATCAGCTGTATTTTCTCAAAAACTTCCAACTAAAGCAAATAAGCAGATTAACAACTAGTTTTTTAGAGAATTTCTATCTGTCCAAACAGTTCCTCTGGAGAAGAGATACCTTCACAATGGCTTTCTTATTACTTTTCTTTTAAATGTAAAATGTAATCATTGGGTGAGGCAATTTATGGGGAAAGAAGACACTTTATAAAAAGGTTAGGAGTGAGACTATGATGACAGGAAATAGGCATCTTAACCTAATAAGGCACCATCATTTTAAGGGTTATATGAGATACCCAGGAATTACAATGATATGGAAAGATAAGAGAGAATGTATAAAAAAAGGTACTTGAACAGGAACAAACTTTGGCCAATGGTGTTCTATGTGTGAATTTCTTGTTTATTTATTTATTTTTTGTTGCGAAGAAGGGGATATTATAATTTTTTGCCTGTCAAGAATATTTATAAGCGGAAAAGCATTAAGGAAAAATTAAACAAATTTGCCAAATTAAGCCTTGTTTTAAAAAAAGGAAAGAGATTTCTCTATATATGTTCACCTCAGGAGGCTTCCATGATAATTCCAATTTAGTGCAAGATGGTGGGAGAAAAAAAAAAGGATTAGATTTTTAGAAAAACCATTAAAAAAACCTGGGTTTTTTTTTATATTTAAGCTAACTTTTCACTCATGAAGATTATCAGTTATTATGCAGACAGTCAAAAGTTACTTTGACTCACACAAAACAAAACCAGAACAAGAAACCAGGCAGGAGGAAAATATAGCTGCTTGCCTTCATTTCTTTTTTATTTATGACCTTTCATATAACAAAAGTTAACTAATAAATGAGGAGAGTAAAATCAGAAATGCTCGTAATTCAAGGAGATATTTTCTTCACTATTGTTTTGTACATCTTTGACCACAAGTTGTTAATTTTATTTTTCATAGTTTTCTTGCATTTTTCAATTTATCAATATAGATTAACTAAATATCTACTATGTGCCAGGCACAAAAAAGAGGCACAAGATAGTCCTTGACGTGAAGGCATTTACAATCCAATGAGGAGACAACAAGCAAACAAATATATACAAAGCAAGCTATAAGTAGGAAAAAAGAAAATGATATATAGAGGAAAGGCACTAGAAATAAGTGGGGTTGGACAAGGCTTCCTGTAAAAGATGAGACTTTAGCTGGAACGTAAAAGGAAGTCAGAGAAATCAGTAAATGGAGCTGAGGAGGAATGTCCTAGGCGTGTGCAACCGCCAGAGAAAATATTCAGAGGCTAGAGATGAAATGCTTTGCTCATGGAATAGCTAGGAGGTCAGTATTCCTAGACTGAAGAATATGTATGTATCATGGAGTAGAGAAAACTTGCAAGGTAGAAGGGGATAGGGTTATGAAGGGCAAAAAGGATTTTGTATTTGATCCTTGTGGCAAAAGAGAATGACTGGAGTTTACTGAGTGTGTAAGGGGAGAAAAGAAGGAGACACAACTGGATCTGAGCTTTAGAAAAATCACTTTGGTGGCTGAATGGAAAATGGACTGAAGTGGAGAGAAGCTTGGCACAGGCAGACCCACCAGCAGGCTCCTGTAGTGGTCTAGATGTGAGGTGATGAGGGCCTGCAACAGAGTTGTGGGAATGTCAAAAGAAAAAAAAAGGGGCATAATTGAGAGATGTTGCAAAGGTGAAACTGACAGGCTTTGCAAACAGCTTAGGAATGAGAGAAAATGAGGAGTCCAGAACGACTCCTGGGGTGAAAGCCTGGAGGACTGGGATACAGCTGAAGAAGTGCTGAAGGGGTTGTGAGTGGAAAACCTTTAGGAAGCCCTGCAAAGTAGTAGGGAAGGGGAAGGTGAGGGTGATTTCGGGGGAAAAGTAGTGAGTCGTTTGGAACAGGATAGGTAGATTTGGGAGTTATCATCAGAGATGGTAATTAAATCTATGAGAAATGATGAGATCCCCAAGTGAAGCACTATAAAGGATGAAGAGAAGAGGGCCCAGGATGGAACCCTGAAGGACATCATGGTTAGAGGTGGTGACTTGGATGAGGATTCAGCAAAGGAGACAGAGAAGGAAGGTGCAGGTTACACAGGCAGGAGAAGAACTTAGAGAGATGGATGTCCCAAAAACCCAGAAGGAGGAAAATATCAAGGAGGAATGATCAGTAGTGTCAAAGGCCACAGAGAGGTCAAGGAGAATGAAGATACAGAAAGAGTCAATGGATTTGGCAACTAAGACATCACTGATAACTTTGGAGAGAGCAGTTTCAATTGAATAAGGTCAATGGAACAAGCAAGATCAAGGATATGACCATATTCAAAGGAAAGATGGGTCATAAGGAAGAGATATGAAAAGGGGGACGTACCTATTGAAGATGGCTTTTTTTTTTTTAAAGAATTTAGCTATAAAGGGCAGAGGAGATATAATAGTAGAGAGGGTTGTTTCAGGATGAGGGAGACATGGGAGTATGTGTAGGAAGTAGGGAATGAGCAACTACAGAGGGATAAATTGTAAAGAAGTGACAGAGTGGGGATGGCAGAAGGAACAATCTGGGGGGGATGGGTGGAATGTGATCACTTTAGTAAGCAGAAGGTGTTAAGCCTTGGTCAGGAGTAAGTGCACTTCATCATGTGAGAGAGGTAAAGGAGTGAAGGAGAAGAGAGTGGCAGAAGGCACAGGAGATTTCACATGGTGGACGGACTCAAATTTTTTTCTGTAAAAGATAAGGCAAGGATCTTAAGCTGAGAGAGACAGGATGGAGATGCATGGGAGATTTGAAGAGCTATGAAAAGGTTTGGAGGAACCATTATGGAGAGTGGGATGGGAGATTGATAAGGAGATACAGTAAGATGTCCTAGCAGCAGAGGGCTCAGTTGAGGTTATATGATATAAATCTGTGGTGGTCCCAGTCAGAAAGGTTGCATTATTTTCTCTATCTTTGTGTAGGAATGAAGACATCCAATGGTGGGAGTGATTCAAGTCTCAGACTTGGATGGGTAAATAGGTGATGAATAAGGAGGCTAGGGAATCAAGAAAGGAAGAAAGTATAGAGTTGAATTGGTTCACTCAGTGATTGAGTTCACTGCATTGGTTCATTGAGGAAAACAGGAGAGAATGTATAGTATAGGGAGATGGCCTGGGAGAGAATTAAGGAGTCAAGGAATTGGAGTGCATGGTGTGGAAAAAGAGTACAGTATTACAAAGAAAGGTAGGGGGAGGAGCCAAGATGGCGGAGTAGAAAGACTCACATATGCTAGCTCTGAACCCACAGCCCATGGATCTCCTGTAAAAAGAACTCCCCAAAATTCTGGAGTAGTGGAAACCGTGCAGCAATGGAGTGAAGGAGATTTCCGTTCCAGAGAGCCCTGAAAGACCGATCCCAAAGGTCCGTCACGCACCAGATGGGAACAGAGCCTAGCCCTTCCCTGGCCGCGCAGTATCGAGAGGAGCAGATTCGAGCAGGCTTCAGGGACAGAATCTCCGGTGGTTGCGAAGATCCCTCCACCCACAGGTGCACAGGTCAGTGATAGAGACTTCTGGACTGGCTGAGAGGGGAGCGGGTTATCTCCATGACTCAGGCCCCCTCAGGAGGCAGCAGCAGAGGCAGCGTGCAGCCAGAGGCTCCTGGGGCAGGCAGGAGGTTGGCAGAAGCTCCATTACAAAAGGTCTCTGCATAAACCCCCTGAGGGAACTGAGCCTGGGAGGTGGCCCTGCCCCCCACCTGAGCACCAGAACTTAAGCTCCCATTGAATAGCAGCCAGGCCTGCCACCAAAAGCCCTGAGTGTGGGGAGCAGCATTTGAATCTCAGACCCCTAAGCACTAGCTGGGCGGACCTAGGCCTGGGGTGGACAGGAATCTCAGAAGTCAAGTAACTGGCTGGGAAAATGTCCAGAAAAGGGAAAAAAAATAAGACCATACAAGGTTACTTTCTTGGTGAACAGATGTTTCCTCTCTTCCTTTCTGATGAGGAAGAACAATGCTTACCATCAGGTAAAGACATAGGAGTCAAGGCCTCTGTATCCCAAACATCTGAAATAGATATCCAATGGGCTTAGGCCATGGAAGAGCTCAAAAAGGATTTTGAAAATCAAGTTAGACAGGTGGAGGAAAAACAGGGAAGAGAAATGAGAGAGATGCAAGAAAAGCATGAAAAATGGG
>CM053774.1:40030704-40056117 GCA_028658325.1 Potorous gilbertii
ACAGGCCTGGCTGCTATTCAATGGGAGCTTAAGTTCTGGTGCTTAAGTGGGGGGCAGGGCCACCTCCCAGGCTCAGTTTCCCTCAGGGGGTTTATGCAGAGACCTTCCGTAATGGAGCTCCTGCCAAGCTCCTGCCTGCTCCGGGAACCTCTGGCTGCCCGCTGCCTCTGCCGCTGCCTCCCGAGGGGGCCCGAGTCATGGAGACACCCCGCTCCCCTCTCAGCCCGTCCAGACATCTCTCTCACTGACCTGTGTGTCTGTGGGTGGAGGGACCTTCGCGGCCACTGGAGATTCCATCCCTGAAGCCTGCTTGTATCTGCTTGCTCCTCTCAGTGCCACGCAGCCAGGGCAGGGCTGGGCTCCGCTCCTGTCCGGTGTGTGATGCACCTGTGGGGTCGGTTTTTCAGGGCTCTCTGGAACGGAAATCTCCTTCACTCTGTTTCTGTGAGACTTCCCCTTCTCCAGAATTTGTTGGGAGTTCTTTTTACAGGAGATCCATGGGCTGTAGGTTCGGAGTTAGCATATGTGAGTCATTCTACTAAGCCATCTTGGCTCCGCCCCCCCGACTCTTTTTCTTTATATTTAAAAATTAAACACTAATTTTAATGTATGTGATGTATGCTCTGATATTTTTAAATCGAAAAAGATCAATTCTGTATCTTATGTTACTATATATTTTAATCCAATAAATAAGTGAGTAAATGGTAAGGAGATGGATATAACCAACAAGTGCACCTCTAAGACTTTTAAATGCAACAGAGGAGAGATTTAACACAGTAGCTTGGGGGAATGACCGCATCAAGGGAAAGTATGAGTATTTCTTTTCATTGAATAGGAAAACTTGGGAATAATCATAGATAGCAAAGATTGAGTCGATAGAAAGGGAAAGATCAAAGTGTATTTAATTCTTCATTGAAGGGTGAAGCCTTAATTTTCATTCTTGATTTCCTTCCATCTAAGAAACCTCATGTTTAAACGTGTTTTTAAGTAAAGTTTTTCAAGGTCTAATTCAGTTATAAAGTATGTAACCTTAATGTTTTGTTTAATTAAGAAAATATTTAATTTAGCCATCACTGTGGATGCTATATTTTAATAGCAAATATTTATCTACAGGAGAATATTAAAAAGTGAACCTCCATATCCCCAAGAAATGAGTGCTTTAGCTAAAGATATAATTCAGCATCTCTTGATGAAAGATCCTAAGAACAGATTGGGTTATGGCCCACGAGATGCAGATGAAATCAAAGAGCATCCCTTCTTTCAGGTGAAATGAATTCAGTTAATATTAATTGTGTCTACTGTGTGTATAATACTATACTTTATAAAATGATTGTCCAAAATCCTTTCCCTGAGTCATTTATATTGTTCTTTTCTTTTAAGGACACTACTATCTTTGTATTGTGTGAAAGTATGATACTTATTGGACTACATTGGTTGAATCCAGAAATTCATTTCTATTCATACATTCTAAATGGAAAAGGGTTTTGTATTTTTATGTCACCTTCATTTTATGAGATATTGCTATCACTTTATCAACTTTTATGCAGGTACATTATTTTATTTTGCAAAGAAGCTCAGAATGCTAGATATAATTTCAACCTTTGTAATGTCATATACCTAGAAAAATCAGTATTTAAATTAACAATACCATTTCTCTTTTCAGAGATAAAATTTAGCAGTCTGGCTTAAAAATTAACCTCAGTCAGTAAAATTCATAGGATTTCAGAATTGGAAGGTTTCTCAGTACCTTCTAGTCCAACTCATATCTGAAAAAGGATTGATTTCCTCTGACATTTTTGACAATTCAATATCCAGACTTTGAAGATTTTTAAAGAAGGTCAGTCAGTGCCTCTCCAACTATACAGTCATAGATTTAGAGCCAGAAAAGACCTCAGAGGCCATCAAGTCCAATCCCCTCATTTTACAAATGAGAAAACTGAGAGTGAGATAAATGACTTTAGTGACTTGCCCCGCATGACCCAGCCTAATAGCTAGATGTCTGAATCAGGATTTGAACTGCCCTCTTTACTCAGGGGCAGCTAATTGACTCAGTGGACAGAGGACTAGCCCTGGAGTTAGGAAGACCTGAGACTATTGTCTAAGGAGTCAGGAAGAGTCAGATGTGACTAAACAACAACTCCTTGAATCCAGACCCATTTAGTCTTTTCACAGCACTGCCTGGGCTGCCTAAGCAGCACATTCTATTTCTGTGTAAATAATTGTTAAGAAGTCTTTTTTTTTCCTTTTAATTTCTTCATAACACTTATAACTCTTCCCTCTGGGCCTGGACAGGAAGATTCTGATCACTCTTTCAAGTGACAGGCCATAAACACTTAAAGATACTGTTCCTGCCCCTTGTACATCTTTTGTTCCCCAAACAAAACATCCTCATATCCTTCAACTGGACATGAACTCAAAACCTTTCAATATGCAGGTTGCTCTTCTGGATGCTCTCCAACTATTCAGGGCCCCAGGAGGATGATTCATTTTGAATGGAAATCATTCCTGTATCAGTGAAAACAGCACTGAACTGAGATAGCCAGTTGACCTGAGCAAGTCATTTTCTCTCTAGATCTTTAGATCGTATTTTATAGAATTGAATGAGTTGAACTAGAATGATCTTTAAGGTCCCTTCAGATTTGAAAATTCTGTGATCAAATTTATTCCCACTTCTTCCACAAGAGGGCATGAGGAAAACACTTTGTATTAACTGATTAAATTTAATAGAGCAATGAATAGGATTATATAGGTTCTTCAGATTTTTTGTATTACTTTCCATGCTATTAATTTCTGTCACATAGTCACTATTTGTCACTAGTCACTACCTCACACTGTATATCCAGAATCATTGAAAAAGATTCTGAAATAAACATTTAGGGGAATGTATTGAGACTATGCATTTGTTTGGGATTTTTTTTAAGATTTTAAAAAGCTAATTTATTAAAGCATTAACAAGGATTTGATAATCCAGTGCTACCAAATATGCTTTATAATATTGCTACTATGGAAAATAGAGTTAAGGTTAGTTGGAAAAATTAGAATGTTTTTATCCATTATCATATTTTTAATATTTAGAAATTCCAATCCTTCCTTCTCCAAATACCACTTTCTTTCCAAACAATCTAAGTCAGGTGATTAGAAAGCTACTCAGAGAAAAGGAATAAGACCAGAGAACATACATTCTATTCTGAAAAGAAAGAATTGAGGGGCAGGGATTGTGGGTTGAGGATTGAGAGGAGGTGAGAACTCTGTGCCTTTTGGGAATTAAGAATGAAATTAGGGACAAGACAAGGATTTTTCACAACTCTGTGTCAGAAAAGAACAATTGAATAGCAACTGCTATGCCTCTTTGGGGAGAATTTTAAATTTTTATATTTTTGCTTTAGCCTCCAAACTTTCAAGAAACTTCTGGATGAAAGAATTTTTTTTCCTTTTTTCTTGACTATAAACTAGAATATTGCATTGCCCCTTGCAGGATACCACAGCATTCTAAAATATATGGTACCTTTCAAAATTAGCATTCTGAATAATAGCTGTGATTTGCATTTTTTAAAAAAGTCAAAATTAAACTCTTACCTACCTTTAGTCCAATTAGTTGAAATTTAGTGATTGTGTTAAAAATATTTTTTCTTATTGTCTTATTTTGTTAATTGCTACTTAATTTTAATTTTATTTTTTAATTTAGAAAATAAATTGGGATGATTTAGCTGCCAAAAAAGTGCCAGCACCATTTAAACCAGTTATCCGGGATGAGTTAGATGTCAGTAATTTTGCAGAGGAGTTTACAGAAATGGATCCCACATACTCTCCTGCAGCTCTTCCTCAGAGTTCAGAAAGGCTATTTCAGGTAATCTCAAAAAGCCTATCTCTCTAAATACATTCATGTATTTAAGGTACATATGTTTAGTTTCTCCTCTCATTACAACCATGGTTGTAACAATCTTTTAAGAAAATGTTCTTTAAATATTTCTTAACTTAGTGCAAGGGGGTGTTGTAAGACTACAACTATCAATTACATTTGCTAGATGTTGTAGTTTATTAAACAAAAGGTATTTTTAGAGTTTATTATTGTTATAAGAAAGGCAGCATGGAGAGCTGCCTTGGAAATAAGAAACTTGGATTTAAGTCTTGCCTCTGACAACTTAGAGGCTTTGGCCCTCAGTAGCCCATTTAAATTCTCTGTGTCCTCAGGCTACTGTAAATTGTTGGTAAGGGGCTAATCTGTGTTGGCAGAGACTGTTCTACCAGTTTTCTAGGTATTCCCTACATTGATGAAATCACAGATCTAGCCAAAAAGGAAAAAAGTGTGATACCAAAAGGAATTAATTTATTTGTAATTATACATGATAGCTTTTATTTCTTGTTAACTCTTTATACAAAATATGCTGAATTATTTTATTCTGTATAGAATGAAATGTTGATCATTACAGTTTCAGGTTTCATTTCTTACGCAGTTCAGTAAATAATGTTAATTACTTTCCACTTGTTAAGCATTTAAAAAAAGATTTTGCAGTTTAAGAAGGATCTCTGGTGTACCTTGAGATTTGACATTCTGGTTAATAGACTTTGTTTCTTTAAATAATGATTACAAATACAAGTAAAAAATATATTAGTAACCTTATAACATATTGTATATTATATATAACCAGGGCTTGTATGTGATAATGTATAATATAACAAATTATAATAATTAATAATAGTATAATTAATTATCATAACTAAGCATCATTGTTATATTGATATATCATTGCATTGGTATAGTATATGTGTAAATTGCATGAAACTTTGATTTTAAATTTAACTGGGCTAAAGCAATCCAGTAATGGGATCAAGTCTTCACAAATTGTTAACTTTTCCAATTTAAAATAGTACTTATTCTAATATCAACTTAACTTGTTTTTAATAACTTAACTACATGTTTCTTTGGAATCTAGCCACTTTGAAATGTGTGCTTTTGTCACCAATGAAAAGGAACTGAAGTTAGGGATTGGGTTTTTTTTGGTGGATTTTGTTTTTTTGGTTTTTTTTTGACATGACAAAATATTTTTTTAAATTTCTTAATTTTAAACTAATTTAATAATACCAGAAGGTGGCATATTTTTCTTCTAAAAAGAATGTAGCTATGTTTTGATTTCTAACGGAAGTGTATCTTCAACTTCAAATAAAATAGCTACCTATATTTTAATTGTTTTTTTCTCTTCAAAACTTCTAGAATCCTAGCAGTTAACCTAAACTTACTACTTTCAGTCTATAAGATCTAAACTTTCATCTTTTTTTTTTTTTTTTGCTTCTCTTCACCCTCAGGGATACTCTTTTGTTGCTCCTTCTATCTTATTTAAACGCAATGCAGCTGTCATAGATCCTCTTCAGTTTCATATGGGAATTGACCGTCCAGGAGTAACAAATGTTGCCAGGAGTGCAATGATGAAGGTAGACAGATTTTTTTAAAGCTAAGTATTTGTGGTTTGAATGAATTCTGATATGAATACTTTAACAGTAATATTTGCTTCTTAGGAAGTCTGTGATATATTAAAGGTGTTACATTTGTACTTGTAACAGTTGTAGAGAACTGTTAAGTGCTGATTTAAGCTTTTAAAAACAATTTAACAGGACTATATAATTTAAATGAATTTTAACAAGGATGAAAGAAATAAAAATCTATTTGAGAACTTTATTTTAATGAATATCAAATATGAATCAATATTCTAAGATGGCCTTACTTTTAAATGTTATATATAATGTTATTTCTTTAAGTTATACATTATTGATTTGTTTCTAGGACTCTCCATTTTATCAGCACTATGACCTAGATCTTAAAGACAAACCGTTGGGAGAAGGAAGTTTTTCAATTTGTCGAAAATGCTTACACAGGAAAAGCAATCAAGAATATGCAGTCAAAATAATAAGCAAAAGGTAGGAATGTTTTTGAAAATATTTTTGTGCTTTTGTACCCATACCACCTAATTAATTTTATAAGTTTTTATAAGATTTAAAAAAAATTTTCTTAAAAAATCATGGTTCTAAACATTTTTAGGATTGTACTCAGAGGTTCAGTTTTTTTGTTCATAATAACATATACTTATTTAGTACTTTACATCACAGTTTAACATACATTATTTCATTCAGTAGCCCTGTGAGAACCAGCTTGTTACACATGTTATTATCCTAATTTGACAGATGAGGGAAACTTGAGACTCAGAGAAGTAAATAACTTAATCAAGGTCAAATAGCTCATAAGTAGATGAGTCATAATGTTAACACATTTTTAAAATTCCTTATCTAGTGTTCTTTCCACTATGACATGCTCTCTCAAAATAATAGTTTACATTAGATATTATACTTTATAGTAACAAAATTTTTTCACAGGAAGCATGCATCCTTATAATGCATTTTTGATAGAAATATTCTTTGCTTCTGCCAGGGACATGTAACTGAAGTAGTTACATTAAGTGTTACTAATACTCACATTTGCCTGATTTTTAGATTCTCTTGAATGTATACAGTACCTTTCCCTAGAAATTAGTCTGTCATTACCAAAGTATATTGATTTGCTTTGCCTGACTGTACTTCCTTTTTGGAAGGGAGAGTTCTTTTGGAGAGTACAATGGGGAGAGAGTCATTGAGAAATGACAACAATATTTTTAAAAACATCAGCAAAACATTTCCAAAATAAAAAAGATATTAGGTTCTAAGGGTTATTATTAAGACTCGCAAAGAGATGTGTTCGTTTTAGTAAATGATTGTTCTGACTTCTCTAATTGTATTGTGTAATACAGTTACCAAATTATGAGACATGGGGAATATTGTCATTTGACTTGCTTTTCGAGGGCTTAGTGATTTTCTCCAAAATAAGTGGACTTCTTGTCCAAATGAACTGTACAAGTCATTGCTTTCACAGAAATTTTGTTCTTCTTCCCTGACACGATTTTTAAGTTCTTCATACACGTTAAATAAAAACAGAATTAGATTTAGTGTAGTATTGGATTGGAAATATGCTTGAATAGATTGGTACAATATGGCTGCTTCATTTTACAGAATGGAAGCCAACACACAGAAAGAAATAACAGCATTGAAACTCTGTGAAGGACACCCCAATATAGTGAAGTTGTATGAAGTTTATCATGATCAGGTATTTCACTGTTAAACATAAACATTACCGGTTTTTTTGCCTGCCATTAACTAATTGACAAGGTGGTTTGATATAAACATATCATTTATCATAATAGTAACGTACTAAAATTAGACTACATCTTTTCTCTTACGTACTGTTAGAGACTCTCCAAAATCAATTAATATAGGGGGTCCTTATTTTTCCAGTATCCCTCCTTTTAACTTTCAAAATGTTAAGTCATTTCTTTGATCATGTAACTAACTTTCCTATAGGCATTTATTTTTTATTTGTTTCATATTCCCTTCGGTTGATTCCTTTAATTCTAAGGAAGTCACTTTAACAAAAAAAAAATGGTTACTTCAAATACTAACAGTAATTAATTATACATTCAAATAGTAAACCCTGATGGTGAACTATTTTTAATTTGGAAGGGGACTTTTGGCAAAAAAAGTAAAAAAATATAGCTCATTTGGCAATCTTTTTGTGACTTTAATGCCATTTTGAGTGACACTACAGATCATGATAGGAAGAAATTTCACATGCCATTGGAACACCTACTCCCCCCATCACCATTTTTATATCAGATTCGTGTACCTGTCCAAACTAGGTATGTGGTTATGTACAATTGCAGATAAAATGGAAGAAGACCATTAATAAATGTCTCATCTTTGTTTCCTATTGCCTAGTATATTTCCTGGTTCATACAATAATAACTCTTGATAAATGTTTACTGAAATGAATCAAATTGTACTCAATTAAAGGAAGGAAGGGCTGATTGTGGTACAAGGGTTAAATGTTGGTGAGATCTGGACAATGCTATCACTGCTACTAGCTACATTTATTTTATTTTATTTTTTTTGATGATTCAACTGCCATAGTTGTAACCTAATTCCTCGGAGACCCACCTTCCCCCACACTGGATAGATGGTTACTCAGCAATTTCTTCTTTCCTAGATGGGCTCTTGAAGCCTCCCATCCTAGCCTCTTTAGGAAGAAAGTAAAGGAGACACCCAAAAGTGTCACCCTGTTCCAGATAGTAAGACCAACTTAAACCAGAGGCCAGGTGCTAGTCTTTATTTTTCCTTTTCTGTCAGCTTTCTTTCATGTGATCCTTCTACTAGGAACCATGACATTATTGACCTAGGACAGCTATAGTGTAATACACTGATTCCCTGAAATATCACATAGTAACTGACCAAGACAGTAGAATTATAGTGAGGTCAAGAAGCAGATTGGTGTGAGCAAGCTGGCAGTGAGAAGAGAAATTGCATTGAAATATAGCTAACCTGATGGAGAAAATAGTATTTAGGGGACCCCAGATCATTGTATCTGCAGCCATCTATGAATTCAGATGCAATGTCCCTCGCCTTTTGTTCTCATCAAGGGTCAGCTTAATTGAAGCAATTGGGGCTGGGGAAGAACTTACAGCTCTTCAACAACCCACCCAGGATCAGGGCCCATGCTATGAGAACCAGGCTAAAGTTGTAACAGCCAGAGGCAATTGGGGCTGGGGAAGAACTTACAGCTCTTCAACAACCCACCCAGGATCAGGGCCCATGCTATGAGAACCAGGCTAAAGTTGTAACAGCCAGAGGAAAAGATGTGACCAGTGGCAGTGGCAACATTTTTCAAACTTTCCTCCTGTACCAATTCATATTACTGCCTTCTCCTTTCCTTCCTCCCGCCCTCCTGCTTATTTCCACTTTCAGGTGTTGTTAATGTGCTGAATTATGAGCGGCACTGTATCCTCCTGTCCCCATATCACCACCCGAGATATCAAGGGGCATCTGAAACCTATTTCCAACCTAAAAGTCAGAGGTAAGACTTGCCAGCTAGAGTTCTGAAGCTATCAGATAATCTCCAAGCAGGTGACAACAGAGGAGATTAACCCCTGACTGGCAAGTTGGCAGCAGACTTCAGGTGCCAGGTTCCTAATGCCTAGTTTATATTTATATAGTCAAAGTTATTATTTGTGTTTGCATTAGTTTTGTGCTATTTCTTACTTTTTATGCAGAGGAGCCATCAGACTGTATTGCTTCTCATGTGATACAATCCCATATAAATGTGGTATTCTTTTTATGTGAAGACTCTCTTAACCCTTCATCAGAATGACTTTTGTTTAAAATTGTTACCTTAGTTCCTTGAATGCAGAGATTATGTCATTTTTGTATTTGTGTCCCCAGTATCTACCACAGCATATAGGCACTTAATAAATCTTCGTTGATTGACTGATTTCCCAATAGTGTTGCTGGATTTTCCTGAGTAATCCTCTCATACTATCTGTTCTTTGTAACTAATAACAGTAGCTGAATGAGAGATATAGTGTCAGCCTATGAATGTAGAATAGTATTCTCTTTATGAAGCCAACTGGATCAAATATATATTAATTGAACCTTGACCTTCTTCATCATTTGAAAAATTATTTCAAATTAGCTTAGTCTTTGATCGCCTAAGAGTCTCTTAGAGAGATAACAGTTCACTTTCATAATTTATTCATTATGTGCTGGAATGATGCTCTTAATTTAACAGACTTTTTGTTGTATTTTATTTTTTTACTAAGTAAAAAAGAAGCATGCTATATTCAGATAATATTAAATGACAGTGAATTTCCACTGAAGTCCTATGCTAATATGTAATCATTAAATGGAGGTGTCCTCAAGGGTCTCAGTGTCACTGCTAGTAGAGTGGAAACTCTGAAAAGTCCTACCAAGATGGAATGGTTTGGAGGGTGACCTACCAACAGATCTTCTCTTCATCATTTCAGAACTAGTCTAATTAAGTTTTTTTGATGCTCATCATTAGATTGACTAAAATTGACAAAATTTTTTGCCATGACAGTTTTTGAAAACTAACTTCCAAGTTGTGATAGGGTTATTATCTGTGATAGCAAAGGACATACTACCCAGACAAAACCACATATCCTTGAGTTATTAAAGAAGATAACAATGCAGTAATGCCTAGGGTTTATGATCTGAATATTTTACCTTGCCTTTTTCTAAATTTGAGAGTTTTTAAGATTTAATTTTAAAACTGTAGTTTTTCAATAGCTCCTATGTTATTCTATAATAAAACACATGCAATGCTTATATAATTTATGAAAGAAAATATCTGAACTTTCATGAATTTGAGAACAAAGATAAATGTAGAGGCATAGAGTGTCACCTGTAAATTTCCACAATAATACACTGGCAGCTTGACACAAAAGTGTTTGTTCTAGGTATTGATGGAAACTCTGAAACTGATTGCTTGGCTAACACTCAGGCCAGGTGATAGAATAACATTTTTATACCTTTTGAAGTTAAATCTGCCATTAAATGGTTGTATCATGTTCCCTGTAAGGAAGGGGGAATCCAAAGTAATTGTTGCTGCTCTTTATTTTTAAGAGCATACAAACCAGATCACAGTGCTTCTGTTTCCACCAAAAGAAAATAGATTGAGAGGGTTGGAATAGTACGTTGCATAGAGTAGGGATACCTAAACTTTTTAGTGTCATTGACTCCTTTGGCAGTCTGATGAAACCTGTAGACCCCTTCTCAGAATAATGTTTTGTTTCCTACATTCATAATTGAAAAAATACTAAATTTCAAAAAATAGTAAAGATAAAAATGTAATTTTCTTCCCATCTAAGTTCATGGGCCTCCTGTAATCTCTCCAGAGATCCAAAAGTAAATAACCCAGGCCATCTAGGATTATGGATTTAGAGTTGGAAGGGATCTCAAAGATCATCTAGTACAGTACTTTGTCTTCCAGATGAAGAAATGAGTTCAGAAACTTGGCTCAGCCATAAACCTAGGTTCACAGGGTTGTAAGTAGCAAAGCAAGGCTTTAAACCCGGTTTGAATTTCAGCATTATTTACATTGCATTACAACTTTGTATTGCATGGAATTCCCAGGAAACCATTAAAGAAAAAGATAGACAAATATTTTACTATAGTATTTTAGATTTTTTTGTCTTCATCCAAATAAAATTCTTAAGAGCCATAATTTTCCTCATTTTTCTTTTGTTACTTTGAACACCTGTTATTTTAACAAGGGAGACTATATATTTTGAAATACATACGAGTCAGCATGTTTAACTGATTGGATAGAAACATAGCCTTAATAGTCAAGTATTGCTGAGTTTAAGTCCCACCTCTGAAAAATACTGGGTTGTTACTCTGGAACAATCATTTAACATCTCAATGATGCTGACAGCTCTTTAACAAGATTTTAAGTTGCAAAGGAGATGCTGATCTGTATTGGTATAGTTTCCTTCCCAGAAGTTTCTTAAACTGGTGAAGTTACAGATCTAAACCAAAAAATAAAAAAATTAAAATTACAAAAAGAGTTTAACATTTCACAAACCCCTAGTTATTTAGTGAAAATGAGGCACAACAGATGGAAAGGCCAAATGTTGCACAGCACCCCTTAGAGGTTCTCCAGCAGACGAGGTAGATCATGTATGAAATATTGATGGAAAAACAGCACAAAATGGGAACATGTGATTATAAAATGCATCAGCGGAAGATCAAACCTCCCTGATTAAACCTTTGACTCATCGTAATGTGCACCACGGTTGGTAATGCTCATAATAATAAATGATCTAAAATGTTACAAGGACTGAGCATTAACACAGGTTTAACAGTATTAAGGGTTCCACACACAATTGTATTTGTTTTCTAGCTTCACACATTTCTGGTGATGGAACTTCTGAACGGGGGAGAGCTCTTTGAACGAATTAAGAAAAAGAAACACTTCAGTGAGACCGAAGCCAGTTATATCATGCGGAAGCTTGTTTCAGCTGTAAGCCACATGCATGATGTGGGAGTGGTACATAGAGATCTGAAGCCTGAGGTATAGAACAGTATGATCTTAAATAGCATCATCATTAGTTTATTCAATGATTGTTTGTGTCCTTTCTGCATTCTTCTTAAATAGAAAAGAAACTAAAAGCCTGTTTCTTGGATTTCTTTTTCCTTTCTATTTTAGTCTCAAAGGAAATTATCCTTTTTTTTTTCAGTTGATCATCTTGAAGTTATATTTATATGGGTGAGAGATCCTTTTTACCAAATGAGTACTTTATGCAACAGTTTTGAACTAAAATTGGCAGTGGAAATTTTGTAATCCAAAAAATATCAGGAAATATTGTCATACACACATACTATATTAGGAATGTTTTAATGATGCATTTAGAAAGTCTATTTTTTTACCTTTCTGATATATTTATTGCTCTGTGGATAGAAATGTAAAGAGTTGCATTGCTAATATCCAAGTATAATTTCCTTAGTTTATTTAACTGTATTATGTGCATATTTTTAAATGTTATGTGGTGTTATAGTTTATAGGAACTGTGCAATAGGAACTTCTTCAAATGTAACAACTTTTTGTGCATTTCTCATTTCTAGTTGTTCAGTCTCTCAGATAGATTTTTTATAATAGTAAAAGCCTCCTTTAGAAAACTAATGAGAAAAACAGTAATTTTACTATTTTTGAATGAATCAATTATTGCTGTTATTATGTAACTGATAATTTTATACTAATGAATTACCGTTAGCTTAGTACAAAATCGTATGTTCCTCTCTCTTTTGAAACATAGCTATATTGAATGTTCGTTGATTATAATATACTCTAAGTAACATTTAAAATAATAATTTATTTGAAACTTATTTCCATGGGAGTAAAGCTATTAAAAAATTTCTCTAGGAATAGAATTCGTACCTTTAATTTAAACAACTTGGGGTTTTTTTAAACACAGATATCTTTGGATCACACCAATATAGCTGATTTATGTATTTAAAATTTTGCTTTCAGCGGCTATAGTTGCTTGTATACTTTCATTAATATTATGGGTAATTGTCTAAAAAGATGTCTTTCATATATCTTCACCTCTTAAAGCAGCCTCTGTGCTTCCTTCTTTGCAGTTCTCACTCTCCTACTTGCCTCCCACTGAAAATATGGTGTTCTGTGTTAGATATTAGATGTCTATTTTTAAATGTGAAAGCACACCACTTTAATGTTTTCCTGATAGACAAGGAACAAGCATAGCTCTTTTTAAATTGAAACGTGTTGAAAGTACTGCTTTGTGTCTACATAGAACCACACATTTCCACATATTTCATTCTTTAATGATTGACCATCTCATATATGTGTCTGAGTATATGTACTCCCTAAATTTTACCTCTGATCATATTTAATTAATGAAAAATATTGTACTTTTTTCATTTATCTAACTTGTAGAGTTTTAAAAAATATGTTAATTGAGCTCTGCTGTTAGCCTATTCTTAAGCAAATTTCTAATAATTTGTAACCGAATTAGGTTTTAGAATAATAAAAAGGAGTACTCTATTAGCTTTTTAAATAATATCTTTCATTTTGTGTTTTAAATATTAGATTATTCTTCTGAAACTAAAGTGTTTCTCCTACCTTGATTCCATACTTCATAAAGATAAGAAATTTATACTTCTTTCAAAAAAGTGGTCAATTATGTGACATTCATTGCTTGTTTCCTATATAGGTAAAATCATTTGTACTATGTGAGATCACTAAATACTTTAATAAGGTACTACATCTTTATAAAATTATTTACTCATCTAAAACTTCAAAAATAGTTACTAATGCTACAGTTGATTTCATACTTGAGTGGAAAGCATAGAAACTATAGTGCTTATTCCCCACTACTTCTAACTGTACATATCCCCAAAACCAATACCTTCCTCCAAAAATCTCCTCAATCTCTACACTTTGGGCTTTGGGGAAGAAGAAAATAAAAATTAAGAGGGACCTCCAATATGGTGTGCAGATGTTCAGAACAGGATAGAATGGCATTAGAGTCACTGAAATAAGAACAGTAGCTGTTTACCCTTAATCAATTAAATAAATTAACATTTATTAACTTCTTTTTATGTGCTAAGTACTGGGCTAGGCAATTACTCCATCTGCCTTTTTAGCAATGGTTTTAGGGCATCATAGTTCAATCACAATATAGAATAATGTTAGGTCCTTCTCTAAGACATTTATGGTATTGTTTTGTTTCCATTTTAATAAAAGATCATAAGTCTGTTCTCTCCCCACTTTCACATCTTTTCAATGATTACATTTAGACTTGACTTAAATGTATTGTGAAACTTTCTCAGGACTTAAAGAATCCTTCTTGTTACTTTTTCAGCCTTTAGTAGATGATAAAGTTCTTAATTATGGTGATTTATAGTGCATATAATCATAGCAGATTTGAGATCACATATCTAGATTTTAATATTGTGAAATCTAATATGCCTCAAAAGAACTTTGTATTCAGTAGTTTTAGCTTTCTTTTATTTTTTTTATTATTCCTCCTGATTTTAGGAGCAGATCTTCAACAATTATATTTAATGACAACTGAGCTGTGTTTCATTGTAATCTCTTTATGTTCACTGCTTCTTTTCTTATTAGATACCAAACATGCCCAAGTCTCACAGTCCTTAAAAACAAACAACAGAAAAAAGAACCACCTTTTTACTAGGCTCTACAACATCAACTAGCCATTATCCTGTATCTCCTTTGTTAATCTGTCAATTTCCTTTTAAAAACTGTTTCCATTCTTTGTCAATTGTTCCCTAACTTCTGACCTCATCATCCAACTGAATTTGCTCTGCTGAAAGTTATCAGTGATTTTTTAATTGCCAAATCTGATAGCCTTTTTTCTGTCTTTATCCTTCTTAATCTCTACTGAATTTGACCCTTTCTTTCTGAATACTCTCTCCTTTCTTAGTTCTTATGATTCTACTTCAGTTTTATGCCCCTAGGGTCTGCCCTGCATTCACTTCCATTTTCTCTGTATGCTCTCTTATTTATGATCTCATCACTCCCCATAGGTTCACTTAACCTCTCTTTTCACATGACTCCCAGATTAATAATATCAAGCCCAAGTCTCTCTTCTGAGCTCTGTAACAGTCATGATTTGCCTTTTAATTAATTCAAATTGAATATCCTACAGGCATCACCCAAACTTGTCCAAAACAGAACTCATAATCTTTTCTAAAAAAACTTAACTCCTTCACTGAATTTCCATATTACTTCTAGTCAGTTTTACAACCTTAGTATTATCCTCTATTCCTCATTCTCTCTTACTCTGCATATTCAGTTAGTTTCAAAATCTTGTTTTCATTTCCACAGTATCTTGCCTCTATTCCCCTTTCTCTACACTCTTAACCACCCCTGGAAAGTGCATTACAAGGTAAACAAACTTATTCACAGCATTCAGAATTTCTCCTTTTGCTATAACTCATTATCACCACTCTTGTTCAAGCCTTCATCACCTCTCGCTTTTAATACCTTTCTAATTGGACTCTCTTTGCAATATTTTTTTCTTGACCTGGGAACTCTGAAATTTGGCCACAATATTCGTAGGAGTTTCTCTTTTCGGGTCTCTGTCAGGAGGTGATTGGTGGATTCTTTCAGTATTTATTTTGCCGTCTGGTTCTAGAATATCAGGACAGTTTTCCTTGATAATTTCATGGGAGATAATGTCTAGGCTCTTTTTTGATCATGACTGTCAGGTAGTCCCATAATTTTTTTAAATTGTCTCTCCTGGATCTATTTCCCAGGTCATTTGTTTTTCCAGTGAGATGTTTCACATTATCTTCTATTTTTTCAAACTTTTGGTTTTGTTTTTTAACTGCTTGGTTTATGTCATAGTCATTAGCTTCCCTGAACTCAATTCTCTCTTTGAAAGAACTATTTTTTTCAGTGAGCTTTTGAACTTTGAACTTCCTACTCCATTTGGTTAATTCTACTTTTTAAAGCCTCCTTCTCCTCATTGACTTTTTGGACCTCTTTTTCCAATTGAGTTAGCCTCTTTATTTTCCTTAGCATTTTTTTGGTTCTCCTTTAGCAAGTTGCTAACTCACTTTTCTAGCTTTTCTATTGCCTGGGCCCAATTTAAGTTCCCTTTGGAGGCCCTGGAGGCAGGGGCCTTGACTTCCTGTGACAGTATGCTTTGTTCTTCCTCATCTGAAAAGATGGGAGGAGATACCTGTTCACCAAGAAAGTAACTTTCTATGGTCTTATTTTTTTTTCCCCCCTTTTTGGGCATTTTCTCAGCCAGTTACTTGACTTCTGAATCCTTTGTCAAGAGGATGGTCCTATTGTCCTTTCCATCCCCAGTATCGTGTTCAAGTCTGAGATTGGACTCAGCTGCATGAGTCCCCCAGGGCTTTGGGGGGGGGGGGCCATCACCAATGGCTGCTGGGAAAGCCCTCCCACAATGACCTTTGGAGCTTTCTTTGTAGCTTGTGGGTTGAGGTATCTTGGACCCTTCCTGCTGGGAACTTTGCCCCAGAGGTCTGTTCAGGTCCTGTTCCTCCTAGTGCCACGTGGCCGGGCTGGACTCCGCTCAGCATCCCTTAAGATAGAACCTTTCCTGTCGGCCTTCCAGGTTGCCTTTGTCTGGAAACCTCTTTTGCTCTGTTGTTCTGTAGCTTTTGCTGCTCTAGAATTTGTTGAGAGTCATTTTTTTACAGGTATTTTGTGGACTGTAGGAGAAACGCTAGAGTATATGAGTCTTTTTACTCCCCCATCTTGGCTCCACTTCTAGGCAAGCATTTTTAAAGTACTTTCTGTGAGTCAGGCATCTTAAGGCACTTATATTCTCTTGAAGGAAAACAGCATAGAAACAGACATAAGTAAATAAAAAATTCATACGAAGTATATACAGAATGTTTTCTAGGAAGACAACAGTACCAAGATCAAGATGGGCTTCCCAAAAGTGGTAATATTTTAATTGAACTTTGAAGGAAACATTGTAAGCACAGGGAGTGCATTTCAGTCATGGAAATTAGTCTGTGCAAAGTTATCTTAAATAGGAAACAGTAAAAAGTTGAGGTTGTTTTTTTTTTTACTGGAATATAATATTAGTGAATGAGGTGTGATACTCAATAAGCCTAATAGGTTGGAGCCAAATTATAAGGACTTTAAAAACCAAACAAAGGAGTTTACATTTTATCTTAGAGACAAGAAAGTGTGAATGAATGTGCAATATAATAGGGAGGTAGAATCTGTAAGGTTTGGTAGTTGATTAGATATGAAGCATGAGGGAGAGGAAAGAGTCAAAGAAAACTCCAAGGTATCCAAGTTTAGGTGACTGGAAGGATGGTAGTACCTTCAGTAGAAATAAAGAAGTCAGAAAGGTGGGGAAAGTTATGGGGTGGGGATGGGGAAGTAAAATAGTGAGTTTTGTTTTGGACATGCACAATTTGAGATGCCTAGAAGATAATCGAGTTGGAGGTAATCGGCAGTTGGTGATGTTAGACTGAAGTTCAGGAGATAGATGAAGGTGGAATGTATACATTTAAAAGTCATCTGTATAGAGATAATAACTAAATCCATTAAAACTGCTGTTATCAAGAAGTTACTGAGAAAGAGCATAGAACAGTCCTGGGGCATATCTAAATCTCTCTCCCACTCTCCTAGTATTGTTGAGGAAACAAAACCAAGACTACAAACAAGTTAACAAAAATGTAATTCAGTTCAACAAATATTTATTAACCAGTACTACATGCAACATATTCTTTTAGGTACTGGAGATACAAAGACAAAAATGAAATGATTTCTATCCTCAAGAAGCTTATATTTTGTTAAATACCATATATTTGAGATTTTTTTTTTATTTTTTCAGATGATAGTATGGGTAGTTGTGGGGAGAGGGAAATGAACAATATTGGTTAGAGTGGTTGGAAAAGTTTGAGGAGGAAACAGAATTTTAGAAATCCCGCTCGTCAAATTGAAGGAATGGTGTAACCAAAGACACAGAATGGATGCTGTAGTCTGAGAACAAAGAAAAGAATAACCTTGAATTAAGGATAAGGAGGTACAAGTTTGGAGGATCCTGGATATTTTAATGAGGAATTTTCTTGATTAGGCATAATCCAGTAATAGATGAGTTAATCATTGTCAAATCTTAAAACAAAAATTCTGAAACAGAAGGATCAACCAGAGATAAAAAGCATATAAGAGGGGAACATTGTAAGTAGAATTTAAAGAAATAAGGGAAGTGAAGGTAGAGGGGTAAAACTGAAAGCACCATGATTTATTTATCACAGAGTTTTGTACATAGGAATAACATCTAGGAGCTATTGTTTTAGGAATTGTAGTCTTTTAGGAAGATGAAGAGGGAAGACAGGAAAGTTGTTGCACCAATTCAAGTATGATATGATATTATGAAGTAGTGGATTATGTATTTAATGGTATTGTAGGTGGAATAAGGAATGAATCTAAAAAAAGGTTCAGAAAAAAATTCTGTGGGATTTACATTCGTCCCCAGTTATGTAAGAGATGAAGAGGCCATAAAATACTGTTTCTAATGATACTTAATATACTCAGATACTTTCTTCATCACAAACTGATACCATATATTGAAAGCATTCTTTTTATCTGCCTTAGTGTAATCTCCTCTATTAACACAATTTGTAGTGTCTAGTTTGACATTTGTATTATAAGTTTTATAACTTTTAAATGTGAAAAGCTCTTTATAAAATTTTAATAATATTTTACACCCAATGTCTGCTATTTGCAAGGTTCTGTGCTAGGCATTTCATAGAATAAAGTCATATAAAACAGTTTCTGCCCTCTGAGAGCCACCTGGGAACATGTAACAAATATACAAAATGAGCTAGATCCTGGTTTCACTGGAAAAATTTAAATAATGTATTAGTGGAAGAAGTTTCTATACTGTGAGTTCCACATGCCCATAAAACCTCAGGTCTGGATAAAAAGAGAACTAATTAGAAAGCATCGTTAAGTGGCAGTTCCAAAGTAGGAATTATGAACCAGAGATAAAACAGTTTCAGTTATCAGCACAGTCGGAAACACCAAGAACTCAAACAAGATAAAAGTCAAAGAACTAATAGCAGAGAAGGCCAATATCCCTAACCCCTAAGAACCAGTTAACACCCCTGCCCCACTGCTCACATTCCTGACAATACAGTTGCTTCACAAACTGACCCCTAGCTTATAAAAGAACTCTGCTTCACATTCCAGCTTTCCTAATTCTCCAGTACCTTGGAGATCCAAATTGTACTTGAACTGGTGGAAATTTACACAGGTCTTGATAGCCATGTGGCAGCATTCTGTGCTGTAGCAGAGCATAGTCTGAGTGAAGAAACAAAGGGAATGGGACTGAACATATCTTCTGGTAATAAAACTCAACTCTTCACTTTGACCTCCTCTTCTCCCAGTGCCTCAAAGAGCCAAATTCCAAATGGCAAAAATTTACTCAGGCTGCAATAGTAGTGTGGCAGCAGTCTGGCCACTTGTCCAGAGAATTGAGGATCAGAGGAAACTAGGTAAGATGTATTAGGACACCGTGTGGCATTCCACTAAGCCTGAAGGAAGGAATATATCTTCCATCTGGGGCTAAGTACCAGATGGCACTTGGTACTAAAAGTCCCCAGGCTTCTGAACTGTCAGTTTTCTAGTGTGTGAGAAGAGTGAGACACTTGGAGATCTAGTGAGCAACAGAAGAAAATATGAGGGAAAAAAATACTGAAATTACCAAAGATCTCAAGAGAAAGAAATTCAGAGACCTTGAACATAAGAAGATACACCAACAAAAAAATCATTAACAGCAGAAGGAAAAATGGTATCCAGACAGAAAAGATTTGAGGAATCTATAAATAAATGCTGCAAAACAAAGGAACATGATTCAATACCTAATAAGACAGAGGGCCCTGTGAATTTTGAAGAGATCATGAATCACAGCACACTGTTTCTGAGTGGTCTAGAGAAATAAGAATTGAGAGAATAATTTATTGCCTGCATAGCACAAATAATTGGCAGAATAGAAAAATGATTCCACAGTGCCAAGTCTCACTAAAAACAAAACAAAAGAGAGGATAACTGATTGGGAATGTAGACACAGGAAAGTGAAGAACAATACAGAAGAAGAAAAATAAAAAGCAATAACTTTAAAGGAAAACATGCTTTCAAAACAAACAAAACAATGATCTTGGAGACAGAATGCATAGAGACAACTTAAGGATACTGTGTCTTCCAGAACTTGATAAACCAAAAGATCTGAATGCCATATTGCAAGAAAATGATAAAAGAAAACTGCCTAAAATATCCGAACACAGAAAACAAAAGTTTCAAACAAAATAATTTAGACCTCCTCCAGGAAAAACAAAACAAAACAAAAGTGAGGCTGCAAACTCTTAAGATGTATGGTAGTAAATTCAATAATTCCATTTGGAAAAAAAATTTATAAAAAGAACCAGGAGAAAAACCTTCATATATAAAGGAAAGGAAATCTGAATAACACAAAACTATTCTGCACCCAACAGTTACTGCAGAAGAGAATAGTATAATGTGTTCTGACAAGCAGTAGAGCTTCACATGCAGCCCAAAGTGGTCTGCTCTAAAATCTGAACATAATTATGAATGAAAAAAAAGGAACATTCAACAACGAAGAGGCATTCAAAACATTTTTAGGAAGAAAACCAAACCTTAAGAAATTATATGCTTTTTAAACACCCCAAACAACAGAAGCAGCAACCAAAGAACAACAACGGCAGCATATTGGTTGTTAGCCTTCGTTCTCAAAGAGGTCCAAGGTGACATCACTGTGACAAAGTCAAGTTTCAGTGAGACCTCCTGTGACTGATGAGACCAGTAGGAGCGTGGAATGCTCTACCATAGATTGGACACAAATAGTTCATGTGAACACTTGGGGTGGATACTCAAAATCTATGCATCCTACGTTTCCTGCTTTGCTCATAGAGGATAGCACCTTCTCTGATGAGGGCACACCATGATGAGCGGTCCTGTGCCAGTGTCTCCCATGTCACACAATCAGTTTCAAAGTTCTTGAGAGTGTCCTTGTATCACTTCTTCTATCCACCATGTATCACTTCTTCTGACCACCATGTGATCATCTGCCGTGTGTGAGTTCTCCATAAAATAGTCTTTTTGACTAGCATATATTTTGCATTTTAACAACGTGGACAGCCCATCGGAGTTGTGCTCTCCAAAGCATAGTTTCAATGCTTGACAGTTTAATTCAAGTAAGGACCTCAGTACCTGGTACCTTTTCCTGATGTATGATCTTCAGAATCTTCCTAAGACAATTCAAATGGAAGCAGTTCACTTTCTTGGCATGACTATCATGTACTGTCCATGTTTCATAATCATATAATAATGAGGTCAGCACGACGGATCTGTAGACTTTCAGTTTGGTGGTCAGTCTAATACTACTCTTCCCTCCTATACTTCCCTTTGGAGCCTCCCAAACACAGAGCTAGCTCTGACAATGCATGCATCAACCTCATTATCAATGTATATATCCCTGGAAAGTACGCTACCAAACTAAGTGAAGTTTTCCACAGCATTCAAAACTTCTCCATTTGCTGTAACTGATGGTTCACTGTAACTTATGAATGGTGTGGTGTTTTCTTGGTGTTAATTGTTAGGTCAAAATTAGCACAAGTAGCAGAGAATTGATCCATATTTTGTTGCTTCTTCGTTTTAGAGGCTGCACTGAGTGCATAATAATCTGCAAACAGAAAATCATCCACCAACACTCCCTCTTTTTTGGTCTTGGCTTGTAGCCTTTTCAAATTGAAGAATTTACCATAAATGTGGTAGCTGACTTTGATGCTAGTAGCAACAACATTAACAAAATAACAGAAAGACCATTAAGAGACTACTTTATAAATGTGCACAAGTAGACAAGGGTGAAAGTACAAGTCAACTTGTATGACAGAATGGCAGAGAAACAGGCAGAGCAATTCATGGAGTAAACTTTACTGCCTATGAGTGAATAAATGTTCTTTGTGGGACAATATTACAACATGAGAATGTTTGTAAAAAGGAGGAGAGGAGGAAAAAGATGGAGAGAAATATATGATATACCCTATGCAAATCAAAGACTAACAATGAGGGGAAATGAACTCCTTTAGTCTCTTAGGAAGATGAAATTCCATAGGAGAAGGGGTGAGGAGGCAAAGGGAAGGAATGAAAAGGGGAAAACCTAGGTATAGATCAACATCCAACATTATATACGAAGATAAGATCAAAGTGGATACATGAGTTAGACATAAAGGATATCTTTTTTGCTTTGCAAATATTTTTTATTTGATCTAGCACACTGCTCCACTGTATCCAGGTTACATCTGCAGTATTGTGTTCAGTTCTGAGTGCCTTCTTTTTTTTTTAAATTATTTTATTTGTTTTCAGTGTTCTGCAATCACTTCCATATATCTTAGATTTTTCCCCCCTACCTCCCCATTCCCTCCCTGAGATGGCATACAATTTTATATACATTCCTATTAAATACATTTTTACTCTAGTCGTGTTACGTAGAAGAATTAAAATGAATGGGAGAAATCATAAAACAAACCAAAACATAATACAAAAGAAAATGATCTGCTTCATCCTGTGATCGAATTCCATAGTTCTTTCTCTAGATGTGAAAGGCATTTTGCCTTAAGAGACCATTGGGAATTTTTTAAGTCCTTGCATTGCAATGAAGGACTAAGTCTACCAGAAAAATTCCTCGCATACTGTAGTTGTTGCTGTGTACAAAGTTCTCCTGCTCTTTTCACTCAGTATCAGTTCATGTAAGTTTTTCCAGGCCTCTCTGAAGTTTTCCTGTTCATCATTTCTTATAGCACAGTAGTATTCCATTACATTCATATACCACAATTTATTCAGCCATTCCCCAATTGATGGACATCCCCTTGATTTCCAGTTTTTGGCCACCACAAAGAGAGTTGCTATAAATACTTTTGTACATGTGGGACCCTTTCCCATTTTTATGATCACTTTGGGATAGAGTCCTAGAAGCGATGTTGCTGGGTCAAAGGGTATACATATTTTTGTAGCCCTTTGGGCAGAGTTCCAAATTGCTCTTCAGAATGGTTGAATCAGCTCATAGCTCTACCAACAATGAATTGGTGTTCCAACTCTCCCACATCTTCTCCAACACTTATCATCTTCCTGTTTTATCATGTTAGCCAATCTGATAGGTATGATGTGGTGTGTCAGAGTTGTTTTGATTTGCATCTCTCTAATCAATAGTGATTTAGAGCATTTTTTCATATGACTATATAGATAGCTTTATTTTGTTCCTCTGAAAACTCCCTGTTCATATTTAAAGGATGTTAGCATAAGCAAATTGGGAGAGCAAGGAATAGTTTTACCTCTCAGATCTGTGGAGAAGGGAAGAATTTATGACCAAATGAGATAGGGAGCATTACAAGATATAAAATGGATAATTTTGATTATATTAAATTTTAAAAGTTTTGTACAAACAAAACAATGGAATTAAAATTAGAAGGTAAGCAGAAAGCTGGGAAACAATTTTTACAACAAATATCTCTGATAAAGTCCTCATTTCTCAAATATACAAAAACTGAGTTTAAAGAATATAAGTCATTCCCTAATTGATAAATTGACAAAGGATACAAACAGGCAGTTTTCAGATAAAGAAATCAAAGCTATCTATAATCATAGGAAAAAATGCTCTAAATCACTATTGATTGGAGAAATGCAAATTAAAACAATTCTGAGGTACCACCTTACGGCTAATAGATTGTATAATATGATAGAAAAGGAAAATGACAGTTGTGGAGGGGATGTGGGAAAATTGGGAGTTGTAAACTGAGTCAGCCATTCTGAGGAGCTGTTTGAACTTATGCCTGAAGGGTTATAAAACCTTGCATACCTTTTGATTCAGAGGTGCTCCATCAGCCACCACCACACCATCCATATATGGAACCATCCGGTACAACAAATGGAGTTTCGAATGCTGTGGATAAGTTCATTTACCTTAGTAGTGTACTTTCCAGGGATGTACACATTGCTCATAGACAGTCTACCAGTGCCATCCTAGGAAACTGAATTGCTTCCATTTGAACTATCTTAGGAAGATTCTGAGGATCACCTGGCAGGAAAAGGTACCAGGTACTGAGGTCCTCACTCGAATTAAACTGCCAAGCATTTAAAACTAGGCTTTGGAGAGTGCAAGTCCAATGGGCTGGCCACATTGTTTGAATGCAAAATGTATACTTGCCAAAAAGAGTATGTTTTGGAGAACTTGCATGGGGCAGGAGATCACATGGTGGCCAGAAGAAACAATACAAGGACATTGTCAAGGTCTTTCTCAGGAACTCTGGATTTGACTGTGCAACATGGGAGACACAGGCACAGGACCGCTCAGCATTGCATCCCCACATCAAAAAAGGTGTTGTGCTCTTTGAGGAAAGCAGAATTGTGACAAAGTAAATACAGGATGCCCAAATTTGGGATATCTACCTCAAATATTCACATGGACTCTCTGTGCCCAACCTGTGGTAGAGCATTCCGAGCTCACATTGACCTGATCAGCCACGTGGGACACACCGAAATTTCACTTTACCATGGCAATGTCATTTTGGTCCTCTTTGAAGACGAAGGACAACCACCATCTAGTTCTTTATGTCCAAAATATCCAAAAAAGGGAAAAGGACCTATTTATACAAAATATTTATAGCACCTCTTTTTGTGGTGGCCAATAATTGGAAATTGAGGGGATGCCAGAAAATTGGGGAATGGCTAAACAAGTTGTGGTGCATTATTGTAGTGGAGTGCTATGATGCTGTAAGGAATGATGAGCAGGACAATTTAGGAAAGACTTACATGAGCTGATAGAAAATGAAGGTGGCAGAACAAGGGTAACCATGTACACATTAACAGCCATCAACTGCGAATGACTTAGCTGTTCTTAGCAATATGGTGATCTGAAACAATTCCAGAGGACTCACGGTGAAAAATGCTATCCACATTCAGAGAAAGAAAAGAGTCTGGCCCACAGCCCATGGATCTCCTGTAAAAAGAACTCCCAACAAATTCTGGAGAAGGGGAAGTCTCACAGAAACAGAGTGAAGGAGATTTCCGTTCCAGAGAGCCCTGAAAAACCGACCCCACAGGTGCATCACACACCGGACAGGAGCGGAGCCCAGCCCTGCCCTGGCTGCGTGGCACTGAGAGGAGCAAGCAGATACAAGCAGGCTTCAGGGATGGAATCTCCAGTGGCCGCGAAGGTCCCTCCACCCACAGACACACAGGTCAGTGAGAGAGATGTCTGGACGGGCTGAGAGGGGAGCGGGGTGTCTCCATGACTCGGGCCCCCTCGGGAGGCAGCGGCAGAGGCAGCGGGCAGCCAGAGGTTCCCGGAGCAGGCAGGAGCTTGGCAGGAGCTCCATTACGGAAGGTCTCTGCATAAACCCCCTGAGGGAAACTGAGCCTGGGAGGTGGCCCTGCCCCCCACTTAAGCACCAGAACTTAAGCTCCCATTGAATAGCAGCCAGGCCTGT
>CM053774.1:40056617-40069576 GCA_028658325.1 Potorous gilbertii
ACAAATGGGGAGAAAATTTTGGAACCCAAAATCTTGTGAAAATGAATGTTAAAAGTTAAATAAATTTATATAAAAAAAAAAAGAATGGAGTATTTGCGGGAAGAAATAATGAGTTCTAGATATGTTGAGTTTGAGATATCTCAGATATCCAGTTTCAAATGTCAGGTCATATTTGTCCTGATCTTGAGCAAAAAAGTGGCATTAATTCAATTATCTTCCTTATCTAGTAAAATTGAATTTTATTATGCTAAGTTGAGCATTTTTCATTTATCATGATTAAAATTTCATCTTATTGATTTTGTCTCATTCTAGGAAAATTTTCAATGTCATCCCACTTTTTCCCCAAATTTCTTCCATGTTCAGATTTGATGAGCATATCTTCCCAGCTTTCTGTCATTTTCAGATTTTTTAGATACATCTTCTGTTATTTCCTCTAAGTTACTGATGAAAGTGTTAAACTTGACAAGACCAAGGAAAAAACATAACTCTTTTGTCGTCCTTACTCACATTTTTACATTTTCACAAAGAGAGCAAGAGAGATTTTGTTGAATGTCTTGTTGAAATCAAGATATTATGTCTATAAAGCTGTAAGTCCATTGATGTTATCAAAAAAGAAAGTGAAATTGGCATTACTTTTTAGTAAACTCATGATGATCTTTTTGCTACTCATTATTTACTAGGTCCTCACAAGCCATCTGTTCATTAATTTTGCTGACAACCTGAGTCAAGACTAACCATTTGTAATTTTCAGAATTTACCTAATCTTCTTTTGAAAAGTAGGACATTTTCTGACCTATTTTTCTGCTACCTTTCCTCTTCTCCATAATTTCTTATAGATAGCTCTTTCATAATCACAAGTTCTTCCAGCGTTCTAGGATGAATATCTCTGAGCTTGAAGACTTGAACTTATTTTAAACTATTACGTATTCTTTTAATATTTTTTACTATTTTGTTTTTATTATGAACTGTCATCAGCAGACATGTCAGTATATAAAGAACAAATTAGAATTATATACAAAACCTTGAATTTGTTATAGTTTACTTTTTTGTGTGTATTACATTTTAAAAGGTTCTGACAGGATTGTCCCATTTGTGTGCTCTTCTGATATTTTTTCTTCTGCAAGTTTAAAAATGGTTAAGTTCTATTTTTAAAGTCTCTTTGACTACCCACTAACTTAGTTCTCCTTCCCTTTGTCCCTTCCCTCCAAATAGTAACAAGTTAGTACAGTCAGACAGTGCAGATAATCATGCCATGTCTGAAAAACGTGTGCCTCATTATACATTTCTAATTCATCATCTTTCTGCCAAGAAGTGCGAAATGTTATTTATCTTCAGTCTTCTGAAGCCATGTTTGGTCTACTACATTGATCAAAACTCTTGATTCTTTCATCATTGTTTTCCTTTACATTATTGTGATCATTGCATAAATGATCTTGTGATCCGATTCTGCTTTCAGTATGTATAAGTTCACACAAGACTTTTCAGGTTTCTTTCAATTTGTTGTGTTCATCATTTCTTCTGGAATAATAATATTCCATCACAATCATATCTACAATTTGTTTAATCATACCTCAGTTGGACACCCACTTAGTTTTCAGGTTCTCTGTACAGCAAAAAATGTTGTTGTATGTAAATATATGTTTACATTTATTTAAATTTAATTATAGTTTTATTTAAATTTTTACATATATAAATGTTGTATATAAAAATGTTCCTATAAATATGTTTGTATTTATGGCCCTTTCCCTTTTGTCTTTTGACCTCTTTGGGATATTTACCAAGTAGTAGTATTGTTAGATTAAAGAACATACGTGTTTAGTGACTTTGGAGGCATTGTTTCAAATTATTTTCCAGAAATCCAATTTGGGTTAACCCAATTTATAGATTTATTAACTGTATACCTATCTTCTTACAGTCTTCCCAAAAATTTAATTTTTCACTTTTTAACATTTTTGTCCATCCAATGATTGTGAGTTAGGACCTCAGAGTTTTAAAATTTTTTATTTCTCTTATTAATAGTGATTTGAGAGATTGTTTTTATGTTTTGATATTCATCTTCTGTTTCTTAGAATTATATAACTGAATGCTATTAAAAACCATGAAGACTATGTAATGCAGCCTCATTTTAAATACAAAGAAGTTGAAGACCAGAGAAGTGATTGATCTAATGTCTCACAGATAGTTATTGACTGAGTCTTGATTAACACTCATACACAAATATCTTAACTCCTTATCTAGTACTCACTCTGCTATATCACAATGTTTATTATAGCCTTCCAAATTGAAAAATCATTCTCTGTGATAGAGCAGATAGAAGAAAAGCAGGAATTCATGCATTTTATTTTTCATCTCTTAATACTAAACCTAGCAGTGGGTCTTCTTTCTCAAAACATCACTTAAAAAAAACTTTTAAAAAAATCTTTTAGTCTACTTAAGATTTTTGTTGTATAAGGATAGGTCTTCAATGATTTAGTGGCATAAGATATAATCATCTCAGTTAGGAAGGTAAGGAAGTTTTAAATGGCATGCATATGCTTCCCTTCCTATTTTTCTAACATGCCTAAACAGATACATTTATTATCAGCATGTTCATTCTCTTACATTTCAAATGTAAAATCTGCAGATACTTTTGTTGATGTTTTTATTGTGTTTTATTACCAAACATCATAATTAAGCTAAAACTGCTATCTCTAAAGTTACCAGTGATTGTTCACTTGCCAAATCTAATGACCTTTTCTCAGTCTTCATCCTTCCTGATAATTCTGCAGTTTCGGTAGTCAGTAACTCCATTTTCTTTCATATTCTTCTTTTCTCTAGGTTTTTGTTATGTTGTTCTCTTCTAACTCTCTGGTTCTCTTTCTAACTCTCTGATTGCCCCCCCCCCCCCATTTTTTCCCCCTGGATCTTCAACAAGGTTGCACTTGCTGGCTACTGGTATCTCTGCAGGTGATCCTCAGTTCTATTTATCACCAACTTCTCTCTTGACTTTTAGTCTTTTATCTCCAACTACTTCTTGGACATCTCAAACTGAATGCCTCGTAAACATCTTAAACTCACAGTGTCAAGGACTGAACTCATCTTTCCCTAACTTTCCTATTACTGTCAAGGCTACACCTTCCTCCCAGCCACCCAGGCTTACAACTTAGGTGTCATCCTCAGTTCCTTACTCACTCTGTAACACACACATACACACACACACACACACACACACACACATCTCCACCCAATTTGTTACCAATTTCTCTTATTTTTACGTTGTAATATCTATCAGATATGCCCCTGTCTCTTCTCTGATTCAAGCTCCTCACCTCATTCCTACACACTTGCAATTGTTTTCTTGTCAATTTCGCTGCCTCTAGTCTTCCTATTCCAGTCCTGTACTCAGCTTCCAAAGTATACTTGTAAAGGTCTGACTATATTACACACACACTCAATTCTGCAAAATTCTCATGGCTGCCTGTTACCTCTAGGACCAAATATAAAATCCTTTGTTTGACTTTTAAAGACCTTGATAACCTGGCCTCTTCTTATCTTTCCAGTCTTCTTATAACATACTTACTCTATGATCTAGTGACACTGGCCTCCTCGCTGTTTTTTTCTTGATACTCTTATTTCCTGACTATGTATGTTTACTATCTGTCCCCATGCCTACAATATTCTCTCTCCTTATCTGTCTCCAGGTTTCTCTGGCTTCCTTTGAGTCTTAGCTTAAATCCCATCTTCTACAAGAAGCCTTTCTCATTCTTCTTTAATGCTAATAATGCCTTCTCACTGAAATATTTCCATTTTATCCTATATATACCTTGCTCAAACATAGTTGTTTGCATGTTTTCTCTTCCATTAGATTGTGAGTTCCTTAGAGGCAAGGATAATCTTTTGCTTTTCTATAGCGTTTCTTTCCGTAGGTCTTATAGGTCTATAGTGTTTAGTGTAGTTAGTTAATTGTTAATAAATTGTCTTGACTTATTGTGTTTATTTATCTCTAGTGGATGAATGAGGAATACTTTACTGTAGAAGATAGAGTGTATGTAAACAAATGGACATATTACTAGGGAAAGTTTTGTGAGCCAGAATTTTTATAATAGTTTGAGGGAAGCATGATTTAAAGACATAGAGCAAAAAGTTGTCTATAAAATACATCCTGTTGCCATGGGAAAGAAAACAACAAATAATAAAATTGAAAAGTCTCATTAAACATTACTACCTATGAGAATTTGATATAGACCCTAGAAAAAAGGCAATAAATGTTAACATGTACTTGGAAACAAAGTAAACTCACCCACATCAAAATGTTCCTCCTCTGTGCTTTATTTAACCTGGGGAAAAAAATGAACTCTTGCCTTGTCTCAGTTCTTTTACCTAAAGTTGGAAAAGAAGGTAGGAAGGAACATGTGGAAAAATCTGTTAGGATGAGATGGACAAGTCTAGTGCTATGGAGATTTCTTAGTGTGTACAGAACGAATCTTCTAGTGAGGTGCGCCAGCTCTGGCCGCTGGATGTAGCTCTAAAGAGCCACAGACTGTTAAAAAAAAACAACAACTTTCAGTTCTGTACCACTAAGTGTCTAGCCCAGTGTCTGAACTTAGAGCTTATTTGGAAAGGGCTTCACTTACAATTTCAGTTCTTTTTAAATGACTCCATATAAAGGAACTCTAAGGATCCTTTTCACTTTATTAGTCCATGACTCAGTATAGTACACATGACATATAGAATAGCCATTCTTCTCTGCACATGATAGTGGTTCCTGAAGTGGAACCAGAAGCCAGTATCTTGTTCTACATGAAAGTGGCATTTTTTTGTATGGACTTCTAGATGTCTATCTTGGGGCATTTTAAATGTACCTGCACTTGAACTACTTTGACATGTGAGTTATTGTTTCCTGTAGAGAAAGAGTAACTAACAAGTATTTTTGAATGCCTACACTGTGTGAAGTGTGGATCAGGAAACATAAGGATAAGACATTGTCTTTGCTTTTAAGGAATTTAGAATGTAGTTGGCAAGAAAAGATCAATTCACATAAAAAGAGGCTCAAGGCAGTGCTTGTCCAGTGTTTCCCTCATTTGTTTGTCTACCTTGTCAAAGACAGTGTATTCTATTGTATTGTATCGCCATGGAATGAGCATTGCTTTTGGAAACAAAGAACCTAGCTTGAATCTTTGCTCTGCTACTCACTACTTGTACTTGGTCAGTATCTTATCAATATTAAAAACATATAAATTATTGTATATAATAAACATAGAAATACTATATTATACATACCACCATACATGTATTATATATAACATAATCACTATCAATTATAAATAATAAAGTAAATGATCAATTTGATCAACTAGCTTTCTTAAGTACCTGCTACATGGTAGGTATTATGTAGACACTAAAATCACAAAGACAAAAACAGAACAATCTGTACCTGTACAAATTAACATTATAATTGGGCAGACAACATAAACATATATTGGTAAATATATAACATAAACAAAACAAAAGATGCAAAATAACCTGAGGGAAAAGCACTAAGTAGCTGGAACAGAAAAAACTCATGCCAAAGGTGTTGCTGAAGCTGAGTCCTGAAGGAAACCTGGCATTCCAAAAGATAGAGGGGAGGAAGAATATGCCAAGCATGGGGGACAGACACAGTGCAAAGACATGAAGGTAGGAGATGGAGGATGATGTGTGAAGGAAGAGCAGGGAGGCCCGTTGGATTGAAAATCATGTAATGAGGCAGGAAAAGTAGGAAGAGAATAGGTTATAAAGAGCTTTAAATGCTAAACAATTTATATTTCATCATACAATTCATAGGGAGTCACTGGATTTTTTGAGTGGGGGAGGGTGATATGGTCAAACCGTACCACAGGAAAATCAGTTTGGTGGTTGTGTGGAGGCATTGTATTAAATATGATTTCTTAAGTCCTCAGTTTTCTCATCTGAAAATTAAGGGGTTGAACTAGATAACTTAAGAAGTGCGGGATTGAACTAGATAACTTATGAAGTGCCTTCTAACTCTAAAATGTAGTGTCACTTTGTTAACCAGCTATTTCACTTTTAAAGAAAATTTTTATGATAAATTTTGTTTTAATTTTCACTGAAGATATGTAAGAATTCAGATATATGATCAAGAACATAAAGAAAGGAAAGACAAGCAAAAGCAAGAAGAAAACAACAAAAAAAACTACCAAACTCAATGTGAGGGATACTCAGGGATCTGTAAATCAAATTGGTGAAATGCAGCGATGCTATTTGTTAATACTTGAATAGTAATTTGCATTAATAAAATCATCACCATTATCAGTTGTATCCTTAGATGTGATCAGTATTTATTACCTTCAAAATCATTCTGTGATCTTAATTTAATATTCTTTCTTTTTCTCTTATAGTATACAATGCTGTCAGGACAGGTTCCATTCCAGTCTCATGACAAAAGTTTAACATGTACCAGTGCAGTAGAAATCATGAAAAAGATTAAAAAAGGTGATTTCTCTTTCGAAGGAGAAGCCTGGAAGAATGTATCCCAGGAAGCCAAAGATTTGATTCAAGGTAAATAGGTTTTGAATTTTGGATATTTTATTAGGCTTAATAATTATAATTAAATTGTAAGTACCTGTGTGTACTTTTTTTATCCAGGAAATCAAGAATACGCTTTCAATTCTCAGGACTGTATTTACTTAAAGTTTACAGTGTGATCTTTTTGTTAAAAGAAAAGACAATTAGGAGGAATCAGAAATAATCAAATTAACCCAGTCTTCAATCATTTTGAAAAAATAAACTATCTAGGATAGAACTCTCCATTTGATTACAGTTTCTGGGAATATTGGAAAGAATTCTGGCAGAAATTAGAAATAGAAATAAAATCTTAATATAAACTGAAAATGAATATGTGAACTGAATATTAAAGATATAAAAAAGAACTGGGTCAGGTACCTTTGATATCTATGGTTAGGGTGTGAACAAAAAAGGAATAAAAGTAGTTACACAATACTAAATAAATAATTTTGATTACATTAAATTGAAATGCTTTTGTATGAATAAAACTAGTGTAACTGGGAGAAGATGGGAAAAGGGAAAAACTGGAGGAGAAACCTTTGTAACAAACATCTGATAAAGACCCGATATCTAATAAATCAACTAGCAGAAATATATAAGACCAAAAACCATTCCTTGAGCAGTAAGTGGTCAAAGGATATGAACAAATCATTATCAAAAAAAAGAATTACTATTAACAATCCTGTTGAAAGGGAACAACAGTAGAAATAAACGCATATTGAAAACAACTTGGAACTTTCAGCTCACACCCAGGAAACTGGCAGAAGTGACAAAATATCAGAATAGTCAATGTTGGAGAAACTGTAGAAAGACACACTCTGTTGGGGGAGCTATGAATTGATCTACCCATTCTGAAAAGTAATTTGGGAGAACAGCAAAGATAACCGAGTGTGAGGAAGAAGGACAACTCAGCTCTTTCTCACAACTGCTTAGACAAAGATTGAGAAAGAGCATCAGAGTTGAGTAGTGATTGGTAAATCCAAGGAGAAACCTCAGGGGACCATTTTTCCAGTGAGATTCCGCCCACTAGCAAGTAACTAGGGCTGGAAATACAGACCAAGTGTGAATTTGTAGTTCTGTTGTTAAGACCGAGGAGAAACCTGGATTCATCTAATAGGCAAAGGGATGGATGAATGTTAAATATGGTTGCTGCCTACCTAGACTCTCAGGTTTATAGGTTCCTAAGCCTGGTTTGGGTTCAGGCAAAAAAAAAAAAAAAGGAAACAAACCAAACTCTAGGCTTGCTCTGTGAGTGGAGTTTCAGAAGGCCTGTCTAGATAGCATATTTAAAAGATCACTCATTATTTTAACTTCTATGAGAACCAGAAAGCAAAGTGAACATTGAAATAGTCCATCACTTCCAGAAAGAAACACCAAAATGAAAATTCCAGGAAACATCCTAGTCAGAGTCTAGGTCCTTTAGGTCAAAGAATGAATACTGCAACAGCAGGAAAAGAAAAGAATTCAAGTGTTGAAGAGTCAGTCAGGATCACACATGATTTGGCAGCCACCAATATAAAGGACTGAAAAAGTTGGGATATGATATTCCAAAAGGCACAAGATACAGGCCAGCAACCACTAATAACTTATTCAGCTGAAATACACATAATCCTGTGCATGACGTAAAGGACTTCTAAACATTCCTAATGAAAAAGACCAGGGCTGAGTAGATACTTTGAAAAGCAAACACAGGAGTCAAGAGAAACATAAAAAGGCAAATTATGATTACGCCAACAAGAGAGACAAGACTACACAAGAAAGAAATATTTAGATTCTAAGAGGGGGATAAGATACAAACGTCCCCATAGAACCCTAAATATCATCAGGGAACATAGAGGGAGTTCAATAAGATAGAGGACCTGAGAATGGTTTTGTTATACTTTATTAATTTTCAAGGAAAGGGAAAGTAAAAGGAATATAGAAGGAAAAGAAAAGAGGAACAGGGGAAGAATTATCTCATAATTTGGGTGTGCAGGTAGAAGACTATACAAAAACGAAGGGATGAGGAGGAAACTGGCATCATTTAAGTGTCATTTTCATTTGAACTGTTCAAAGAATGATAAAATACACATATGTGAAATTACATACAAAAATCTGGTGTAGAAATATATTCAACTCAGTAGGAAAGCAGAAGGGAAATGGGAGAGGATAAAGAGGAGTAGGAAGAGCATTGATGGGAGGAATCAGTCATTCACAGTCCTTTGTGACCCCATTTCAGATTTTCTTGACAAAGATACTACAGTGGTTTGCCATTTCCTTCTCCAGCTCATTTTATAAAGGAGGAAATTGAGGCAAACAGAGGTAAGTGACTTGCCCAGGATCACACAGGGTGGATTTAAATTCAGGTCTTCCTGACTCCATGCCCACTGTGCCACCTAGCTCTACAATGGAGGGAATAGTCATAAGCAAAATAAATTCTAGGTTGGGGGGTAGGGATTTAAAATAGAAGGAAATAGGGGTAAGAACTTTTGAGTTGGATCTGAAAAAGGAAAAGATAAGAAAAATGAGAGGGGCTGCAAATGATATCAAACATAGAGCACTAATGCTGAGACACTTCTCATTCACTACCCTCTTCTTTGTGAAACGAAAGGTTTAGGGCAAACAGGAAAAGAATGACCATAAAGTATCATCAAAGTATCATGGAAATCATAATAGCATTTTTCTCAACAGAATTATTGTGAGGATCAAATGGCACTATATAAATATTAAGTATTATTCTTTCCTAACAGTTAATAATAGAATGGCAAAATGAATTAGAAACCAGAATCCAACAATGTACTGTTCATAAGAAACACACTTTAAAAAAGGTTCACACAATTAAAATAAGTATAGCAGTAGGATCTATTATGCTTCAAGTAAACTCAAAAAACCTCTGTAGCAATCTTGTAGACAAGATCAGAGCTAAAATAGACTCAAATAAAAGACATAAATAGGGAAACTACATTTTACTTAAAAGTACCATGAACAATAAACTTATTTTAGTACTTAACATATATGCATCAAAAGCCATGGTATCCAGATTTTTAAAAGGAAAAGCTAAATGAGTAATAAGTACAAAACTATAATTATTGGGGACCTCAGTATAGTCCTTTCAGAGGTAGCTAAAGCTAACAAAAATAAACAGGAAAGTACCAAATCTCAAACTTTATTATAAAGTAGTAATCATGAAAGCAATCTAATACTGGCTAAGAAATAGGGTGGTGCATCAGTGTAATAGATTAGGTATAAAATATATTGTAGTAAGTGAACATAGTAATTTAGTATTTGATAAACCTGAAGATCTAAGCTTTGGGGACAGAAACTCATTATTTGACCAAAACTTCTAGGAAAACGGGAAAACAATATGGCAGAATCTAGTTACTGAACAACATCTCACATCATTTACATGATCATATGGTCAAAACATGAGTTGATGTAAAAGGTGATACCATAAACAAATTAGGGGAGCTTAGAATGGTTAACCTGTCAGATCTATCAGTAAGGGGAGAATTTAGGACAAACAAGAGATAAAGAGAATTACCAAATATACAATGGATAATTTTGTTTTTATTAAATTTAAAAGGTTTTGCACAAACAAAACCAGTACAACCAAAATTAGAAGGAAAGGGGGAAAATTTATAAC
This sequence comes from Potorous gilbertii, assembly GCA_028658325.1. NCBI lineage: Eukaryota > Metazoa > Chordata > Mammalia > Diprotodontia > Potoroidae > Potorous > Potorous gilbertii. Next base: position 40,066,783 of record CM053774.1, read on the forward strand.
AAGTATCTCCAGTAAAGGCCTCATTTCTCAAATATACAGAGAACTGAGTCAAATTTATAAGCATATAAGTCATTCCCCAATTGATAAATTGTCGAAGTATACGAACAGGCAGTTTTCAGACAAGGAAATCAAAGCTATCTATAGTCATGTGAAAAAAAATGCTCTGAATCAATGATTAGAGAAATATAAATTAAAACAACTCTGAGGTACCTCCTCACACCTATCAAATTGGCTAATATGACAGAAAAAGAAAATGATAAATGTTGGTGGAGATGTGGGAAAACTGGGGCACTAATGCCTTGTTGGTGGAGTTGTGAACTGCTCAGACCATTCTGGAGAGCAATTTAGAACTATGCCCAAAGGGCTATAAAACTCTGCATACCTTTGATCCAGCACATTTAGAGTTCAGGGTTATACCACTCCTAGATCTGTATCCTAAAGAGATCCAAAAAATGTGGGAGAAAGGGACCTATTTGTACAAAAATATTTACAATAACTGTTTTTTGTGGTGGGAATGGCTGAACAAGTTGTAGTATATAATTGTAATGGAATACTGTTGTGCTATAAGAAATGATGAACAGGACGTTCAAAGCACTCATGATGAAATATGCTATCTACATCTAAAGAAAGAACTGATAGAGTCTGATACAGATCAAAGCATACTATTTTTCACTTTCTTTTTTATTTTTTTAAGTTTTCTTCCACAAAGTGGCTGATATGGAAATATGTTTTCCATAATTGTATATGTATGTATTACTGATATCAAATTGCTTACCATCTCAGGGAGGGAAGAAAGGAGAAAATTTGGAGCTCAAATTTTTTAAATGTTAAAAATGTGTTTTTCCATGTAATTGAGGGATATATTATTTTAAAAACACAAACGAGAAAAGAGAAGAACCTGAATAGAACTTTTTAAAAGTTAAGCAATGATAGATCTCAGCCAGTTACTGAATGGGAATAGAAAGGAATGTACATTTATCTCAGTTGTATGTGACTTCTTTACAAAACTGACCATTGAGAATGGCATAATAATAATGAAATGAACAGTAGCATGTATGTAGTACCTCCTGTGCCAGGCGCTGTGCTGTGCACTTTACCAATACGATTTCATTCAGTCCTCAGGACAACTCTGTGAGGGAGGCACCGTTATTATCCCCATTTTACAGTTGAGGAAACTGAGGCAAAAGTACAGTGAAACTAGTAAGTGTCTGAGGCTGGATTTGAACCTGGGTTTTCCTGACTCCAAGCCCAGCACTCTATCTGCTGCCAAACAAAAGAGGAAGGGAAATATTAAACACATTTAATTATCACAATCAAATAAAAATAATAAAGGGCTATTGAAGAAAATATTTAAACAATTGGAGATTAAGATAATCTAATAGTAAAGAATTGGTGAATAAAAGAACAATCATAGAAATATTAGATATTAATTAAGGATAATGACACCAGTGAGACAGCATGCCACCATTTGTGGGATAATTTACATCTCCAAACAAATTCATCAACAAAAGATAAGTTGTTGTTGTTGTTGTTGTGTTTGTCCTTCGATCTCGAAGAGGACCATGACGTCAAGATGATGACATGACTTGCAGTTGACTTTGATTGGAGGGAGGGAGGGCTGTGCAAGATCTCCAACCTCACTTTCTTCTCTTGAGCCACCTGCATCCAGTGGCTTGCAATTCATCAGAACGACTGGAGATGGCCCAGGATGCAGTGTGAGACCATGGCCCTTTCAGGCTAAGACTTACCACATTCTCACTTTGAGTGAGATACACTCATTCAATGAATAGGATTCTTTAAGTTACTCAAGAGATGGCCCTTTTAATCAAAAAAAAGAAAAATATCAAACTGAGAGAGGAAGACCTTAAGGGTTCCTGGGCATAAGAGAAACAGTTACTATTTATATATTACATTCACTCTGTGCTAGGTGGATGGGTCTAACAAGTCTATGTCTATAAGCTCTAGTTGTGTTTAACACTTGATCTTTGAGCAAGATATGTAGCTAGTAAACCTAAAGGAAAAAAGCAACTTTTGGCCATGGAGTTTACCTTCCCCTGAGCAGAACACCAGAGAAGAGAAGAAGAGAGGAGAGGCGCTGGTACTCACTCACAGATTGTATTTGTCCTTTGTTCTCAAAGAGGACCATGACATCAAGATGATGACATGACTTGTAGGTGAAACCAACTAGAAAACCAACAAATTTTTAAATGAAATTAAACTACAAAATAGGAAATCTGAAAATCAAAGAAAAAGTTAAAATTGAAAACGAAAAGAAATTGTAGTTGTGTTTTTTTGTTTTCTTTTTTTTGTTTATTAAATATATTTATTTAACCTTTCACATTCATTTTCACAAAATTTTGGGTTCCAAATTTTCTCCCCCTTTGTCCCCTTCCCCCTCCCCAATACATCAAGCACTCCAATTACCCATATTAACAATCTGCCCTCTCCTCTTTCATCCCTCCCTTCCCTTTCCCCATCTTCTCTTTTGTCCTGTAGGGTCAGATAACTTTCTATTCCCCACCACCTGCATTTCTTATTTCCTAGTAGCAGGAACAATACTCAACGGTTTTGCCTTAAACTTTGAGTTCCAACTTCTCCCCATTCCTCCCTCCCCACCCGTTCCCCTGGGAAGGCAGGCAGTTCAACACAGGCCATATCCATGTAGTTTTGCAAATGACCTCCATAATAGTCGTGTTGTGTAAGACCGACTATATTTCCCACCATCCTATCCTGCCCCCCATTGCTTCTATTCTCTCTTTTGATCCTGTCCCTCCCCAAGTGTTGACTTCAAATT
>CM053774.1:40069676-40124448 GCA_028658325.1 Potorous gilbertii
CTCCCCTCTTTTCCCCTCCACTAAAAAGTCTCCTGCCTGCCTCTTCTGCGAGAGATAATCTGCCCCATTCCATTTCTCCCTCTCTCCTCCCAATACATTTCTCTCTCACCGCTTAACTTCATTTTTTTAAAGATATGATCCCTTCCTACTCAATTCACTCTGTGCTCTCCGTCTCTGTATGTGCATGTTGTATTTTTTCTTAAAAAAAAAATAAAGTGGACAAATCAGTAGCTAACAGTTAAAAAAAAAGAAAATCAATTACTAATAAGAATTCGCAATGAATTCAAGAGAAATAAACTATTTTATCTGACTATATTTCAGGAAAATTGACAACCTAAAAGAAGTTGATGAATATTTACAAAAAATTTAAAATGGCCAGGTAAACTGAACTAGAAATAGGATTTAAATAACCAAGAATCATGAAAAGAAAATGAATAAGCCACAGATGAACTCCCAAAAGAAAAAGACAGCACCCAGATGAATTTACAGGCAAATTCTATCCAACATACAAAGAATAGTTAGTGCTAACATTACATAAATTGTTTGCAAAATGGGAAAAGAAAGATCTTACCAAATTTCTTTTTTAATATATATATGGTCTTGATACCTAAATTGGAGAGTCAAAGCAGAGAAGGAAAACTATACTCTAAATCTTTACTGAATATTGACAGTTTTTAAAAAAATATTAGCCAAGATATCACAGAAACATTAAAAAAAAATTATACACTATGACCAGGATGGATTTATCCTATAAATGAGGGTTGATTGAATATTATGGAAACTGTCAACATGATAGGCCATCAAGACAAAGAAATCATATTCTATCATTAGATGAAGAAAGTTTTTGCCAAAATGTGATACTCATTTCTACTTAAAAAAACAAACAAAAAACTAGGAATAATCAAAAGAAAGACCTTTCCTTAATGTAGTAACTAGCTAGCAGATTTGTAATAACTAATAATAGTAACTAGACCTTTCAAAAAAATCAGGGATGTCTGTTATCACCAGTACTAATTTGTAAAGTTCTAGAAATATAATAATAAACCAGAAAAGTTGTGTGATTAGGAATAATCAGAGAAAACAAAATTGTCACTTTTGCAGATAAAATGATTTACATAGAGCCCTAGACAGTAAAAAGAAAAGAAATTGAAACAGTAACTTAAAGTTGCAGGATATAAAATAAATCCACATAAATCACCAGCATTTTTGTATATTACTAACAAAACCAGCAGGAAGAGCTAGGAAGAAAAATCCCTTTCAAAGTAACACAGAAAATAACTAGGGAGGCTACCTACCAAGATACGCAGGAACTATATGAATGCAACTACATTTTTAAAAATTTATTTAGTTTTATTTTTCAATTAACAAGCACTTATTTTCTTGCCTTTTTCCCTTTTCCTCTCTCAGGAAAAAATAAAGACAAAACCTTTATAAGTAATACAAATAATCAAGCAAAACAAATTGCCACAACAGTCACGTCCACAAATGCATGTCTCATTCTGCATCTTGAATCCATCTTCTCGCTCAGGAAATGAGTGGAAAGCCTCATCAGCTGTCCTTTGTAATCCTTGCTGTTCATTGCATTTATCAGAGTTCTTAAGTTTTTCAAAATTGTTTTAAAAAATACTTCTTATGTAAATAAACATCTAAATAATATGAGAAACAATTATTGGTAATGAGTAGGCTGAACCAATATAATAAAAATGATAATACTACCTAAAGGCTAAACCAACTAAGCTACCAAAATAATTCTTTAGAAAACAATAAAAAATAGTGAAATGCATTTGGAGCAACAAAAGGTATTCTTAAGTGAAAATCATTTTTTAAATTGGGTCAGAAGGGGCCCTATGAGTAGCATATCCCAAACTGCACAAAGCAGTAATTAAAACTGTTTGGCATTGGTTAAGAAATAGGTAAATTAGTGAAATAGACTATCTTAAACAACACATGAAAGCAAATGAGCATAGTAGCCTAGTGTTTGATAAACCCAAAGACTCTTAGCTGCTGGGGTGAATACTCACTACTTGACAAAAATTGCTGGAAAAACTAGAAAGTATTCTGGTAGAAATCAGGTTTAGACCAGCACCTCAATCCATATACCATGATAAGCGCCAAATGGATATATCACTTAGATATTAAAGGATGACATCATAAACTTCTTAGGAAAGCAAGGAAGAAATCATGTCTGTGCATAGGGGAAGAGTCTATGACCATTTGAGGAATAGAGAGAAGACAAAATGGACAGTTTTAGTTGCCTAATTTTTTTTTTTTTGCATAAACAAAACCACTATAGCTAAGGTTAGAAGGGAAACAATTAACCGGCAAAAAAAAAAAAAAAATTCATCAGATTTCTCCAATGAAAGTCTCATTTTCAAGCTATATAAGGAACTCAAATTTACAAGAATAAGAGGTTTTCTTTACCCTATTAATAAATTATCAAAAATACATGAACTGGAAGTATTAAAGGAATAAATAACAGACATATAAACTGTCCTAAATCACTAATAATTAAAGAAATGCAGATTAAAGTAACTCTGAGGTTTCATTTCATTACCTCTCAAATTGGCAAAGATAACCCAAAAAAGCATGACAAATATTGGTGAGGAAATAAATTTGTTGAGAAAACAAACATTGGGAGAAAAAGATGTATTTTTGGAGCTATGGATTGGCACAGCTACTAAGGAAAGCGTTTTGGAACTATGCCCCCCAATACCACTAAACCACACATACCTTATAACCCAGCTATGCTAGTACTACTTGGCCAAATACCAAAAAATATCAAAGAAAGATAATGAGGACATATTTGGTTTTTGTGGGGTTTGTTGTTGTTATTGTTTGGAGGCATTTGGGGTTAAGTGGCTTGCCCTGGTCACACAGCTAGTATGTAAGGTCACATTTGAACTCAGATCTTCCTGATTCCATGGCTGGTTCTCTATCCAGCTTCACCACCTCACCATCCCATGGATGCATTTCTGCAAAAATATTTTTCTTTCTGTAACAGCAAAAAATAGCAAACAGAGAATGCTCATTCAGAGAATGATGGAACCAATCATAACATATGGACATAATAGAGAACTACTGTGCTGTAGTAAATCCTGAAAAGGACAGGTTCAAAGACAGACATCTAAACTGAATCAGGAGAAGAATTTCTATAATAACAGTGTTGTAAACATAAATTTGACAGGTGTAAGAACTCTGACCAGGATTCCAGAGGACCAGTGACGAAGCATTAACCTCCTCCTGAATGAGACATACGTTTGAGGGCATGCCCAGTGTAGTAATTTGAATATGTATATTTGTTTTGTTTAAATATTTTCTATTGTGAGAGGGCAAGGAAATAAAGACATGTTAGTTTAAAATTAAATAATTTTTTAAAAAGAAGTTCAGAATGATGTTATGAAAGTGACTAAGATAATTTCTTTGAGAAAGTATTATTATGATAAAAAGAGACTGTAGTAGATGCAAAATACAGGAAGGAGAACTAGAAAAACTATCCACAAAGACTAAAACAATGTAAATGGAAAGAAAAACAACCATGAAACAATTAAAACTGAATGCTATGAACTTATAATGACCAGACTTGGCTCTGGAGAAGAGTTACAAAACTGTATCACTTCCATCTTTACAAAGGTAGAGGAATATGGGTGTGGAATAATATGCACCTGTCAGACATAGACTGATAGTTGATTGATTTTACTAAACTGCTTTTTTTCTGAATATATTCAGCAATTAAGATCATATAAAGCCAAAAGATATTGTTCAAAATTGTTTTAGTGATTTTTATGATAGTTGGAAATTAATTTAATTTTTCTGCATTTTCCTGTGTAACAATTAACTTAATGTCACCATTTAGTGTTCAGAGAAGGATTAATTTCAAATTAAAATGTGATGTTTCAGGTTTGAAGACTTACTCGTATTTATGTCTAGTCTTAATATTTACAAATTTCAAATGCCTTAGAAATCTACACTAAATCTAATCTAACTAATCTAACACTAAATATTTGGGTTTTTCAGTTTTGTCATGTCAGACCTACTAGACTGTAAGTTGCTTGAGAATAGAACTTCTTTCTCTCTCACTTACCTTTGTATCTCCTATAGCATTGAGCACAGTACCTTGCACAAAGTCACCACTGTCTTTGTTGAACTGTATAAAATAAAAATACATCGTATTTCTATCAGGACTTCTTACAGTGGATCCCAATAAGAGACTTAAAATGTCTGGCCTGAGGTACAATGAATGGCTTCAAGATGGCAGTCAGCTATCTTCCAATCCTTTGATGACTCCAGACATACTGGGATCTTCAGGAGCTGCTGTGCACACCTGTGTAAAAGCAACATTTCATGTAAGGGCAAATGTGCTTTAAAGGAAGCAAATTTAAGTTGGGAATAAGATTATAAACTGATTTTACTTTTAATGTTATGAATGGAATTCTCTCATAAATGCAATTTTATGGATAGTACATATCCTATTTTTTAAATGTTGGATTTATAATAAAAGCTAAAATTTTTATGGTAGCTTCAATATATACTAACATATGTAGAAAATAATAGTTGTTTAATGGATCAAATTCACTTCTGGTTCCACATAACTCTTTGTTTTAATATCAAGAGTAATTTCAAAATTTTTAAAAGTTGGATGTTTTACTTAACAGTTCTGTAATTTTAAGTAGCAAATTGTATATGGTTTATAATATGACTTGCCACAATAGGAAAAAATCCAAGCTGTTTCCTTTAAAAAACATAAATGTTTATGTTGAAATCATGTAATTTATACTAAAATTAAGCCATTCATTCAGTAAGTAGTTATTATGTATGTAACATTCTACAAAATGCCAACATGAATACAAAGGGAGTAGAAAATCCAATACCCACCCTCAAGTAGCTGGGAAGTGTAGTTGGGAAGATAAGATATACTGTATACTGTGTGAGTGTGTGTGTGTGTGTGTGTGTGTGTGTGTGTATCTGTCTGTCTTTGTCTTGTGTCTGTGTTTCTCTGCATGTACTGTAGATGTTGCAGTGGATAGAGTGTTGGACCTGGAATCAGGAAGACCTGAGTTTAAGTGTAGCCACACACTAACTGTATGACCCTGGGCAAGACACTTAACCTTTTGTTGGCCTCAGTTCCTTCACCTGTAAGATGGAGATCAGAGTATCGCCTCCCTCATTGGGTTGTTGTGAGCATCAGATTGAGATAATATTTAAAAAGCGCTTGTCACAGTACACGGCACACAGTAAGCACTGTGTAGATGTTAGCTGTTATTAGTGAAGAAACTAGATACATTTTCAGCCTAACATGAAAAGCATGTTATTATGGTAACTGATTATATACAAAAGTGCTGAGCAGTAATTCAAGGAAGTCAGTGTTGTATGGCAGTAGTCAGGAGCAAGTAAATACAGTCTAACGAGGTTTTCTAAGAAAGGAGGAGGATAGTGTTTCCTTTGAGACTTAAGAGAAGAATGAGAGAATAAAGATCAGGATAAGGGCATGTGTATTGAAGAAAAGAGAAATTCTAGTAGGAGAGCTTGATGTAGGTGACCTAAATTGTACAGGACTCACAGATATAACAGCTGCAGAGTAGGGATGGGCATCGGGGGATAGCTAGGTATCACAGCAGACAGAGCACCATGCCTCAGACCTAGTTTTGAGGTTTTCTTTGCAGAGAGACAAGAGTGGTTTGCCATTTCCTTCTCCAGTTCATTTACAGATGAAGAAACTAAGGCAAACAGGGTTAAGTGACTTGCCCAGGGTCACACAGATAGCAAGTGTCTGAAGCTGAATTTCGTCTCAGGTCTTACTGAGTCTAGAATCTAGACCCATCATCTGGCCCACCTAGCTGTCCAGTCATGAGAGAGGAAAGTGGAATTTTTATCAATCTATTCTTACTCTAACATACATCATTTTTATTCCCATTAGGCCTTTAACAAGTACAAGAGAGAAGGATTCTGCCTTCAGAATGTTGATAAGGCTCCTCTTGCAAAGAGAAGGAAAATGAAGAAAACTAGCACAAGTACAGAGACACGCAGCAGTTCAAGTGAAAGTTCTCATTCTTCTTCCTCTCATTCTCATGGTAAAACTACACCCACAAAGACACTGCAGCCAAGTAATCCTGATAGCAATAATCCAGAAACCATCTTCCAGTTTTCTGACTGAAGAATATAACAATAGTGGGAATGGAATTAGTGATGCACTGTACCTTTACTTCCCCTGATTTAGAACTGATACATGCTTATTGATTTAAAAAACATATATTTGCCATGTCTTTGTGCTCTATTTGAATTCTGCCTTTTGATGGATTTCTTCTAAATAACCTGTTTGGTTTGTCCTTGTCCAGTTATTCTGGACACAGTATATTACTGCCAATAGAGCTAGTGCTAACACTGTTTGGAAATCAAGAATAATAACAGTACTTTTCTTAAAAGAGCAAAGCTTTCAGTAAATTTAATTAGAGATTTTCCCCAACTGTTAAGCTTTGAGGAATTGGCCTATGCTAAGATGACCATTTGTTTCCACTTGGGATGGCATGGGGTTTAAAAGAAAACTTGGCACTCTTTGCTCAATGACTTACCAATGAAGTTGGTTGCTTTTTCATAAGGAGTTTTTAACGAATTTAATGTGTTAAATACGTTTGTTTATTGAGGGAAGGTTTTAACTTATTATTTCTAGTTTATGGTTACAAATGATGAAAACCTATAAATGTAAATCTTTTTCTTTTTAAAAAGGATTTCAAAAACATAAGATCCCACGGTATGTATTTGGGATCCTTATGAAATGCATGTTAAGCTATGTATATTTTTAATTATATGCTGCTCTTTCTTAGCAGTTTGTTTTAATAGGTCTTGAAAAACATTAGGGTACATTTATCTCTTTTCTAAGTCATATTGCACTTTATGAAGGAATGTGAGAAAAGAAGGCAGACTGCTTTATAAAGTGCACAGCTTACAGCACATGGACTGTATTTGAACCATTTTTTTCCATTATCTACTTTACTCCTCACATCCTTCTTCTACTTTGTATGCAACAAATAGAATAGGCCTGGCTCTCTGGTGAAATCATAAGCCACATATGCACTCATGTGAGGACAAACTAAAGGGAAATTTTACTGAACACTGTGCTTCATAACTGTACACTGTGTTGCGCTACAGGTAGGAATTTCCTCCTGTGGTAGTTTATTATGTATATAATTATTTTAGCCTCATAAATGTGATTTGTTTTGAAACATTTCAGTTGTTAACTTTTAAATATGAAAAACATTTTATAAACTTATGCAGAGCACTTTTATTGCTCAAGTTCTGAACTCATATGGAAATCTTAAGTGCTAACTTTTTTGTCTAAAAAGTTTCATTAAGAGCTTGCTGCATTTTAAAGTAAAATAAATCCATTCCCTATGCAAAGAACAACAACAATGAAAAGGTGATAGGAACGGTAGTTAGATTTTATTTTACAGAAATCACAGGGAATTGTAAGGATCTGAAAGTCAAGAGTAGACATGTTTACAGGAATGTGTGTAATAAAGCCAAGACTAATGTGGGGGGTTTTTGTGGTTTTTTAATCAATGATAGCCTTTTGAGTATTTGGGGAAGGATTTGGGCATGAACTTATTTTATTTATTACTTTCTTGATAGTAACATCAAAGATATTAGCAGCATTAACTTTACGCTGATGTGAATACTGAAATATTGCACTGTTTATGTAGTAAAATATTTAATATTAAACCAATATGTAATTGATGTCACTGGGAGTTAAATGGCCAATATTGATATTTTCAAAATACTGATATAAATTTTATTTACATTTTCTTCTTAATGATTATTAAGATTGATTTTTTTTATTTTTGAAAGAGCCCAATGGTTTCATAATCCTTACTGAGTCAGGGATTGTTATTTGTGCACTAGGTATTTAAAGTAATGATGGGAAAGTCTACAACGAATTACAACAATTCAGAAATAGTTCACAGAATATGTAAATGGAACATAAATTTTTAATATTAATTAAAATTTCCATTACTAACATGTTATTCTATTAGTAAGGTTTTTTTTAATCACATAGTAAAGTAGTAGTTGCTGTATAGACCTAAGGGGATTTTCTTGTGTAAAGGAAGTAATTAAGAAAAATGTTCAAATAGTATGATGTTGGTGGTGTGGTTGATGCTAGCTTAAAGTGAACGTTAGAAAACTGATAGATGTAATTTTCATTTCTTCTTTCCCTTGTCTTTCTCTTGTGGAAGAGCTTATAAGAGATAAAATAAGCAAAAAAAAAAAGTAAGAAAGAAAGAAAACCAGACATAGGTAATGAGGAAAGAAAGGTTTAAGTTAAACCACAAATTAATAACCCCTCTCCTAATCAAGAATTAACTCTGTGAAGGCTTCATATTAAGTCCATAGTAATGCCCCCCTCTTTTCAGAATTCTCCTAATTACAAATACCAGAAGGTCACTATTTAATGTATTATACTCTTGTAATTACCACCATTTAAATTTGGATTCAGACTGGATTCATATTATATAGTGCATTATATTTTGAAATTCATGTTTTTGGGTTGCTAAAATAGGAAGCAATTTTCCTGCATGCAAAATGTTAAGATGAAATGACTGTCTTCTTTATCAATAGGTAATGAAAATGCATCTAAATAAAGCAAAAAGAGATGTGTGAATATCTTTATACTAGGAGTGTGGCAGATTCCACCCAAGTCCACCACAGTCACCTCTCACAGCATTTTTACTGTATAAATGTACTTATTTGGGGAATATGTGACTTGGACCCATTATAAGTTGTAGTTAATGGGGTACTATTTTCTTTTGAATCTTAATATTGATGATTGAGCTATGAACAAAGGTGGTACTATAGAAAAGAAACTAAGAAAGAAAAGTTCAGTTGTTATAGAAATTATGATTCTCTGGAGTCCCTCATTATCCATAAGATGAGATCGTTGTAGATGAGTGAATATATATATATATATATATATATATACATATATATATATATATATATATGTATATATATATATATAACATATTCTGAAATGCATTAACTTCTTCAGTTATGTAGGAAGATGGGTGACACCTTTGAGAGAGTAAGTTACACATACACATTTTCCTGAAACAATTAATGCACATCCCAATATACCTGTCTTGAATTCCAGTATTAGTTCTATCTCCACTTGAAATTAGTCTTAATTTTAATGCTTCTAATGTTTCTAAAGTGATTATATAATGAATGCATTTAATTGTGTGAGAAATTATTTTAGAAGACTAGTACAATTGCAATAACTATTTACAGAAGATATATAAAATCTATTTTGAATGTCATCTTATTTTTAAATATATTCTCAAACATTATTTTATGAGGACATAATTTCAATTTAATGTGTTCTTGTTCACCTCTTTCAGTGAACTGTTTCAGACATTCACTAGGAACCAGATTTTTATTGGGGGACCATTTCTAATTTTATTGTTCATTTCTGTAACATATCTTACCCTAGATATGTTAAATAGTCAATGTATTCTTCTCTTGACCAGTAATAAGAGAAGAGGTTTGTTTAGGTAATCAGATTTCTAATAATTAACTTTTAAATAGCTAAGTTTATTTATGGTAAGCAACTTAAATCATAGCAAGAATAATTGTCTTGTAGATTAATTCTGTTACGGTGTTATTAACTTTCTTTTCATTTTAAATAATTTTTTATGAATTTGGAAAATTTTTCTTACTAAATCATATATTTCCTTATGATAATTAACTATATCATTCATGTGTATATGTTCTTTAGGAAACTGGCTCTTTAAAAAAACTAAAATAGAAAATTATTGAATCAAGAATTTAATAGGCAATTTTTAAATTACAAGAGCTCAAGGAATGGAAAAATTAATATAGGGAAAGGAATGTTTATCAGTCAAAATACTGTAAATACTCTTAACCCAAAGAAAAATGTCTCCATAAATACTTTTGGATTTTTTTCTGCTATTCATTTTCCTAAACAAGCTCACCTCAAACAATGACATTCCTTAGAAATAAAGGATGTGTCTCCAAAAAGATAAGTTTCTTATAAAATGCTTTTAGATATGGATTTCAAGGAGAAAGGGACAAATTTTTTTCACCATAAGACCACTTTACAAGCCTGATTTTGATCCTGATCTGTAATATTTCATCTTTTGAGCTTTAGCATGTGATTCCTTCTGACCCGTTTCCTTCTTTCCTTTTTTTTTTTTTGTGCTCCTGGTTGTATTCTTAGCTGGGTGCTTGCCATCGCAGTTTGTTTCCTTGTCCAAAGTTGTTTGTCCATCCGGTTTCATGAGTCTAGAAATTGACCAGCTACCATTACTCTGTATACTGCTTCTGTCAGACTTGAGGTGGACATATTTTTTGAACCAAAAACTTAAATCATGTGATAAGATATAATCCTTTCATAAAATCTCAGTTTTTAAAAGTACACATTTTCCCTTGAATTTGGTAATGTCCCAGAAAAACTGGGACATATAGTTAGACTTTAATAAGTACAGTTAATAAATTTGTTCCCAAGCCTTTGACTTCTTCCTGCCTGTGCAAAAGGTAAAAATATTTTTAAAAAATAGTTGATCCCTATGGTTTTACTTCCCATTTTTATATACCAACATGTGCAAGAATTCTGATTTTTATGTGTAAACAACATATATACATATATATATATTTAAAAGGGCTCTTACTGCTAAAGATTGGACGTTTCTTGTTTTTCATGACTAAAAGAAAATGTTAAAGATTTGAACATGTTAGTGAAATGCTTATATTTTAAAGGTGATTTACTGGTATAGAGTAGGTTGAATGTGTTTAATTTGTTTCTATACCTCTAGACACTGTGGCAATAGTATTTTATATTTTGTTAATTGTCTTCTTGTTATTAAGGCTCCTCTCTCTGCACTGTATTTGCTTTTTACAAAATCTGTCACCTCACCGAAAATCCATTTTCTTTTTAGATCATTCTCTAAGTAAGGGTACTTATTTTTCTTTCTAAAAATTCCTGTCCACTTTTGTCATCTTAGACTCAGCCCCTAAATGTATTTTGAAATTGCATGATTGAAGAAGTAAAATTTGAGTTTTATCAATAGCATTCTAGTTCTTGGTTCTCCACAGTAAGAAGTTGAACTTCATTGTTTGCTGCAAAGAAGTTGTCTCATTTTTTTTCAAAAGTAGACATGTTGCTTTGTAGTGTTATCATAGTTTTTTTTAACACTCCATAAAGCTTTAATAAACCATTTTCTCCAAAGATTTTCAAGTGGCATGTTTCATAATTTTTTTTCATCCCACTAAGAATAACATGAGTACTTTTGACATTTCTTACTACATTTTATTTCAAGGCAAAAGAGGAATAGTTATTTAGACTTTTCGTTGCTAATTGTACATGCTTTTATTATTATTACTGTTGTAGCTTTTGACATTTTAATTTTTTAAGTAATAATATAAATTTTGGGCTATGGAAATAGACATTTCCCCATCCTAATTGACATACTTTGACATTCATGCTTGTTCAGGTTCCACAGTGCATTTGGACAGATTATTTTTCCATGTATTATAAACATAACATTTAGTGAAATTTAGAACGTAGAATAGTTTTTGTTTTAATAAATAAGCAGAGAAAATATATAGGTGCTATTTTGTTGAAAAGGTATTTTTGTTGCAGTCCCCAAGTTTAGTAAGTCCTTTTTCTTAAAATATTGCTTATTCTGTGAATTTAAGAAAATAAAGTGTGATAGAAAAGCAAATGAGCATAGACATAGGAATTTTAAGTCATTTAGAATTTTAATTTGATAAAACCAGTGCCTTTAAACTTCTATTTAAAGCTCTATATTTTCTTAAGCATTGCTTTTTAAATTAATTTTAAAAGAATACATTTTAAATTATTAGAATTTTATTCTATGTAACTATATAAATTCTCCCACAACCTTAAGCAAAGATAAGAATGTGATTTTAAATAAATTTTCCATTCATTATGTCTTAGCAAGATTGTCAGAAATAGTTGGATGAAAGCATTTTTTGTGTCCCTGAGACACATTGGTAATTAAGAATAAACATATCCATTGTCATTTTTTAATCACATTTGTTAGATTTTTTCCGTATTTATGAGTGTATTTTCTTTTTTCTCCCAACCATTTTTCTGCTCTTCCTACACATTTTAAATTTGTGCCACATAACACATTAACTTTAGCCTGTCCTGATAGTTCACTCTAGTGCATTTTCCTCTTCTTGGTGCCTCTTTGAATTGAATCACAGTGCAAGATCTTGAAGAAGGCCTCTTTCTTAAGTTATAGAAATGAAAACCTTGAAATAGAAATGATCATTTATGGACAAGCAAATAATGTTACAGGCAGAAAAATTGGCATGAAGTTAAAGATGGCAGCTTTCCAAAATGGTTTTGAGTTTTTTGTCCTATTATGAGGGCTCTAGTTAGCTATTGCCCCCCAAAAATGATACTTTTTAAAAAAAATAGACATGAGTATGTAAGGGCTACTTAGAGTTCCGTACAGGCCCAATAAAGTGATGATCTTCTGAGTTTAGGCAACCTTTCTTCCCATACACCTGCCTAGTAACACGAATCAATGAAAATCAAACCAGTAGGTCTATTTATCTAGGGACAGTCATTTTAGTTATCCTGATTAATGTGTCAGATATCACTTTTGTTTTAGAACAGTATAGGAAATAGTAACTGTGTGCAACTTTTTTACGTATATTAGGAAACTATTTGGTAGGTGTGTTGTTTCAAGAAAAGTTACTTGGTGCTATTTTTGTAGAAGTCCTTGTTCTAATGGAACATACTATTGGGGATTTTACACATTTACATGTTTAGGAAGTGCCAACAGAAAAGTCTTGCCTTTATTGTGTGGTTATGTTATACAACTCAAAATTAGAAAACAAGTAGCCTAGGATCCTTGAATTCATGATTACTGGTAGATGACCACAAAATATTTGTTATTTGGAATGCTGTGCAGCCCATCAGTGACTAAAATGTGTTATTACTCCTCTGCACTTGTCAGGAATGTTGTAGAAAGAATTCATTATGTAGATGTAGAGGTAAACTAAATGATTTCTGAGTTTCCTTCCAATTCAAGATTCTGTGCTACTAAGACGAGTAAGGTTTATGATGAATAAATTAGTTCCCCAAATGTGGGCATCACCATCATAAAAGCATCTCATTTTGTAGCATTTTATTTGACTTTTTGAAATAAAATACCAAAGATTGAAAGGATAAATAAGAAATTTAGCACATTTCACAGAAGCAAACATGATAGATACATGACCACCCTTAAACCTACAGGTAAAAATATATATTCTGACTGTGGCTTTTCCATTTTGACTTTGGTTTATCTTGATACACTTTTTTATAAACTATGAAGCTACTTAGTAAATGCTTTAAAAGACTGAAATGACTTACTATTGCTTGGTATCCCAGAATTTAAAAATTGCTATAGTGATCAAGAGAAAAAATAAAATTTAGGAATTTACAATTAATTACACACTTTTCTTAGCAGATTAGAAGTATGAATTTATTTTTTTCTTGACTGTTATTCCTTTATAATTAAAAAATGTTATCCAATGGATTAATTCTGTTTTCAAAGGGCTAAACAATTACCAGTTTTGTAGTTTATTTGCAGTCCTGTTCCACAGAATCTGTGAGTGATAGTACTAAGAGGCTGGAAAATTATCTCAGTTGGTTGGTGGACCATAGAAGTAAGGTTTAAAGGCACCTTAAAAACTTTCAGCCACCTGTTGCGAGCCTTGCCTACAGTAGTTCTCATGTGTAATCAATTTCAGTCCATACTCTTCAAGGAATATCCACCTCCATACTGCCTTTCTTTGTCATGGCATCAACTCTGTTTTAAGAATAAATACTGCTAACATTGGGGCAACTCCTCTGCTACAGGTAGAATTCAAATGTTTTTACGAAACTGTATATTTCTCTCCCTCGCAAAAACCATTTTCATGAAAATCTGAACATGTTTTTCTGAGCTTTTGAGCAGTATCAAAATGCGATATATACTTTAAAGGAGGACTACCTCTCGTTTAACAAGACTGTTATTTTTGCTGTAAGGATAAATCATTCTTGTTAATGTCTAACAAAGGAGAAGCTAAGATGATTCCCTAGATTCATGGGCATATTATTTTATTGGTATTTTTCTCAAATCTTCTCCTACATTAGCTTTTTCTATAAAATGGGTTTGTTTATATGTATGTGTTCTGTCAATATCTCTGAAATGTTATTTCATTAATCTAAAGTTACCTGCGACAAGTTTCTTTACATCAAATATAATACGGGTGAAATAAAAGAAATATTGAATTCATTTAGAAATTAATTCTTGAAGCACTGCTATTCACAATTTTATAATTTTGCCCTTTTTATAATATTTTCATTCTTTACTCCAAGGTTATATCTAGTATATTTTTTATCTTCTTTATACTAAATGTTTATATACCCAGTAGGTACAGTTTTAGTTATATCAGGATTTCAGTAATAATAATAACTGAGATAACAAATGAAATCTGGCTTTTCTTGATGAAAAAGCAGTAGAGGTTTGAAGAAGATTGTTTAGGTCTTCTATATACTTAAATGATTTTATAAAAAAAGTTAATATTCGTTGTTTTATGTAAAAATCTTTCCTTGTATAGATATAAATTCAGAAGTTCTTACAAAATTTGAATGGTAAATGTTTGAAAGATATTTAATGGTGAATGTATATTTCGTTAAAACATTTAAAATAAAGTAAGCCTATTATTTATGGGACAGCATAAAGATATTGTTGCATCATTAGTGGAATTATAAGTAGATTTATTAACAAAAATTATAAGCTCAGGAGATAGGTTTATTTGTACTTAATGCAATTTATATTTTATTGAATCACCATTTCTGATTATGTAATCATACAACATATATACATACTCACATATATATGAGTTTTATGTTTGTGTACAATAATCAAGTGAGTTTTCCAAATTTTTTATTCAAAAGTGATTACCTATCCTTTCTATATCTACACAGACATATATATTTATCTTGAACTCAATACTGCTCTTCTGCTATCAAAAATCATTGTAAATATATGAACTTGTAGAAGCACTCAAAAAAAATCTTGATGATAAACGTAGGGGAAAAACAAGTTTGAAATGTGTTGGTTTTGGCCTTTGTGTATTTTAAAATATAATCAGTCTATGCACACATTTCAGACTGAATGCATGTTTTGTGGTTTACAGGAAGAAATCTTTAATAGTTAACATTTGTATTAGTTTCATGCTAAGTTCAGGAAAATAATGCATACCTGACATATGCCTCTTCCTCTCCCACCCAAATGTCAAGATATTTTCTTCAAAAGGTAGAAACACATTTAGGAATTTTTTACATCTAAGTGGCTATGTTAAGGGTATTAAATTCTGATAACCTATACTTAAAAATAATAGAAAGTAGAAAGAATTTAAACATCTAAATGATGTATATGGCTTTGAAAACAACTATTCTAGGCGTTTTAATGAATAACTATCATTTGTGAAGATTCCTCTATTTTAAGAGTATTCAGGTTATTAATTGGGACTTACATCGCCTAATTAACTACCAAGAAATTATCCTGAATTCCTCATTGATTTATGCTAACATATCTTTTACTACAAATGATCTTTGAATGAAAATATTGTTAGGCAGTCAGACATGTTAATTTTATTAAAATTACAACAGTAAAAATTATGATTTCAAAAAGGCAGATGAAATCACAGGTCTTGACCCTGAAAAAGAGTTAAAAAATTTTAAATAGCCTTGTCATATTTTATAAGTAGTTTTTTAAAATGTGTTTGATTAATATTCATTTGGTTCTAATTTTAAAAATATAATGAAATTTTCTCCAAATACTATTTTACTAAAAATAGCACTCTTTACCATATCTAGACTTTTTAAGTCTCAATGGAACTAACCTTTTAAAAATCCTTATCTCCTTCCTCCTGTTTCCTTCTTGGTGAAGTACTCATAGTTATCCCTTAGATACAGTGTTGTGAAAATGTTCAGGACAAAACATTTTGAGGAAGTAGTACAAATATCTATTGGGGAAAATAATCTTGGAATCAAATTTACTCAGCTGGTTATGGTAATTCAATCATTTGATTCTCTCAGCTTCCCCCGCTAGGACTGTGAAATGAAGGGATAGTATGTATAAAGTCCCTTCCACCTCTGACAGTCCTTGAATCTGCCACATTCAAAATGGCACAGATTTCATTTTGTGCATAAAATAAATACTCTCTGGAGCTATTCTGAAAAGAAGCAAATACAATTTCGAAATAGGCTATGCCACACACACACACACACACACACACACACACACATCTTGGTATGTATTTTTTTCACTTTTTTTTTTTTAATTTTTTGGCCCTTATGCCATTATATAATTACAATCCTTTTTTAATTACTAGAGAAAAATATCTTATTTATTTTTATTTTGCAGAAAGTCTCATACTCATTTCCTCAAGTGTAATCAGAAGATATTTCTAAGTCTATTAAAATCTAATCATATGAATTTTTTTCATTGTGAATACTTAATGGTGAATTTGATGTTTTCATTGTGAATACTTCATGGAAAATTTGATCAAGAGGATAGTTAGCTATTTAGAATACAGAAATAGTATATAACTAATGGTTCCTAATTAGGAAACTATTAGAATTTACTTTTAAAATAAATTTCCTTCTGTGGAGAAGAGTAAAGTAGTCTTAGCCCTCTGATATTGCAGTACACACCCACCTTACCATGAGTGAGTAAATATATGATGTTCAGATTAATCTGGCACTTTACATTTGCGAAGTGCTTTTAAATCACTCATTATTTAAGTGGGTTTTCATTTTAATGGACATCTAAAATGGGTGTGTAGGTATGTGTTTGTTATGTATGTGTATAAAACACAGCTTCCTCATAAGGTCCAGTATGGTTATCCACAAATCTAGTTATAGAACATTGATAAACATTGTTGAATGAAACTCCAGTTGAGGCATCATCTCCTAATAAGGTGGTATTGATAATGTATCTTTAACTTCAGTTTCACATTTCTAAGTATAACAAAATGAATAATTACTCTGTGTTTCTAGAATCACACAATATTTACTTTTATTTTTAAAAGCACACTGAAAAAATTGGGGCACTATTTGTTTTAAGGTAGAATTCAATAGTAAACCTGTCATAAAGCAACAAATTGTGATTAAATTGAGATTATATTACTTTCAGTTAACTAATATCAAATCTGTGCCTTTGTTCAGATTTTAAATATTTTGCTAATATTAAACTTAAAAAAAGTTTGTCTTTTTAGAAGGACAAAAGGTTACCCCCCCAAGATATTCTTCAGCGTTGCCTGGCTTAAGCTAGGACCAGAATTACAATATGCAATATTTTACTGTGACGGCTCTGTGAATATTCCTGATAATTTTATGCTGAGGAAGGGTGATCTAGTGCTTAGCATTTTAGGCTGAGTTTAAGGAGAAACTCTTTTGTATTTCTTCTTCTGTCATTAATAGTGTGGCCTCTGGCAGATCCCCTTACCCAGTCTGTGCTTCATTTTCCTTATTCAAAATGAAGAGAATTATATCTGCCCTTCCCTACCTCACAAGTGTATTGAGGGGCACTATTAGCCAGAAAAGGGGAGAGCCAAATATTTCATTGATCACAAAGACAGAGTAGATGTATATGGTATTATTTACTTTATGTTGAAGAGTGACTTATTTAAGAAAGAGTTCTACCAAAGTGAGTTATACCAACCAAATGGCTTAGCTGTTTCAGACAGATACCAAAAGAGCAATATTCAAAATTAAATATTATTTATAGACACTATATATATTTAATCTGTAGTAAATTTTGTCCTTTGGGTGTTTAAAATACAGCATTGTAGTCAGTTTGTTGAACGTGATTTTTTTAAAGACTTTTTTTAGCTAATTGATTTTATTTCAGAGGACCACATGAATTATCTAATTAATAACCTTATTGACAGTATTTGTAGCATACTTGATATTCAAGAAATTCCTAAAAATAGAATCTTTTTTTATTTATTATGGAAGATTTAAAATGTAAGGGTTGGACCACTTGACTCTGAGGTCCTTTCTAGCTCTAAATTCCTAAAAAATTATGAAATTTTTTTATCTTTATTAGTTTTGTACTGAAATATTTTTTCCATAACTGGCCTAAAAAACAAGGTGTTCCAGTAGTCTTAGTGCAGCTTTAAGCTTTAATATCTTAAAATTGCACTAAGACTATTGGAATACTCTGTATACACTTTTTCCTAGACTTTCCTGAGTGGTTTTTTTTTTTAAGTTGATTTTCCTGATCTACCCTCTTAATAATTTTGAAACTGTATTTCCTGACTTATTTTTTTTCATTTGGAACATGTGGAAATTTTGTTTTTGTCATCAGTGTTTATAATGTTGTTGAAACCAACATTTTAGTTCTTATGTGCCACATAGAAGAACCAGGTTGGAAACAGTCTTCTTATAAAAGGTTCTTCGGATCCATGTGGAATGAGACTATCATACATTCATGACTAGCTTGTATTGTTTTAATTTTCTGGGAGCAGATCCCAGAGGTAGGATGCCAGATCATTAGACTTTTAGAAAGATGTATTGCTGAGCCCTAGAGCACAGAACTAGAAGTCATGGGTAAAAGAAAGTTACAGAGGCAAATTGAGGCTTGATATTGAGAAGATCTTTCTAGCAATTAGAACTACCTAAAAGTGAAATGGGATGCCTTTGAGACTGATGAATTTCTTATCACTAGAGATCTGTAAGCATTCCACTTTTTGAGGATATTGTAGAAGTGATTCATACTCAAGGACAGATTGGTTCAGATTCTGACACCCTCTACAGAGGCTCCTTAAATCAATACGTTAGACTACATAATCATGTCTCCTGGTGATGATTACTACCAGTGAAGTACAAATTTTGGACTTAAGTATACATTGATCACCATCATTAAAAGTTTCATCATTTGTTAAAATGAGATGATCTAGATGATCATCTAGATGATCTCTCAAATCTGTGTCCCCTAAAAGACATGGAAGTCGGCTTGACATCTTTTCAGGCGTTAGATAAGTAGTGTGACCTAGAATCATATATTCTTCCAGAAAACATGCTCTGAGAAGTATTAGAGCATGCTGGGATAGGAATGGTAGATAAAGTTGTCAGAAAAAAGGGGGTGGGGACAAACAACTTGTATATGTCCCTTTATCATGACATGAAGTTCATTTCAATACATAGATTTTAAAGGTTTCAGGGATGACTTTCAGGAGGACAACTTGGGGAAGTAGACTCTTAATGATTTGGAATGTACCAGAGATATGGAAGCAAGGAGTCTATCTCCAACTACCTTTCTGACTTTGAGTATTTAAGTATCTCTTTCAGTCACCACTTGCATCATGCTGTGTTACGTTAGCACCCATATCATTAAATTCTGTCATCCTTCATTAGTGGTAATCTACTCAGGCAGAGATTCTTACCCATAGAGAACTCAAACCTTCTGGTACAGTTTATGTGGAATGTAAATACCTTAAGGAAAACAGAGATGTCGTAGTTAGGGAGGAGATCCAAAGGCTAAAGCTTCAAAAGCTTAGTCGATTTTAAATTATGCCACAAATTATATAAAACTTTAGGGCATCTAGGTGGCACAGTGTATAGAGTACCTCCCCTGGAATCAGAAGGACCTGAGTTCAAATGTGACCTCAGATATTTACTACCTATGTAACCCTGGGCAAGTCACTTAACCCCGATTCCCTAAAAAAAAAATAAAATTAATTACATTAGGACCTGTTTACTAGCTGGAGTAAAAGAGGGAAAGTGAAGAAGAAGACTGCTCAGCATAGACTATCTATCACCTGAAGAAATCCATTTGTCATCTTTCACAAATCATGGTATGCTCAATTGCTACAAATTTGGTCATGGGTGCAAGAAACCATTTTACATTTTCTCTTTATTTCATTAGAATCATAAAAATAATGGACTCTTTATTCATCCCAATAACATCTTAAGAATGGTATAATTAATCATGCTAAAATCCAGATAGCTTTTTCTACTTTGTAATTTGCATGTTAAGACAGATAGGAATCTTCCTAATGATGATGGATAATTGTCCATTTTTCAGTCTTTTCCCCTTCTTTTTGATAGTCTTAAGCAACTAATTATTAATAGTACAATTGGCTCAATCTTCAACACCTCAGAATGGTCAGTCAGACAGCATAGTCACTGGAAAGAATACTAGATTTAAGACTCGGGAAGGCTGATCAGTAGTACAATTCTTACTCTTACCAGCTGTCAATCTTGGGCAAGCCTCTCTGAGCCAATACTTACCTGTAAAATGAGGAAAAAGGACAAGATAATCTCTAAGATTCATTCTGGTTCAGAAATTCTTTGATTCTGAGATTGGCTATATCTGCATAGCAAAAAGCAAAATATGTTTAAACTCCCATTTAAAAATTTTTTCAAACATATGGATATGTCCATATCCGTCCCAATTCCCAGTTTGAAGTCTGTATCTTTGGTACTTGTCTTCTTGGTTGCCTGAGTAGCTGTGTCCTCACCTTCCTATCAAAATTATAGAAACATTTGTTATAACCAACTCATTGCTTGGTCTGTACATGTTTCACTAGTTAAGATGGATTGCTCAGCAGCAATTGTGGTGATTCACAGATTCTTTGTTTTTTCGTTCTCTTATTTACTCTGTACTATCTCACTTTTCCACCTTAATACTAATTAATAATTAAAACTCCTTCATTTCTTCTACCTCCTCTTAGCAATGTACTCCTTTGCCCCAATGCCCCATATGAATTGCTTTCTGATTCAAGTTAGGTACAAAAATATAAAGAGCCTGATTCAGTAGCCTAAAATGATAAAATTGAGCTTCTGGATTGAAAATTGCCAATGGAGGACTTTTTATGCAAACATCCATTTAAGTAGCATTTACAATGAGCCTGGTAAACCCAGCAAGGTTGCTAGCATGTAATTAATATTTCAGCATGTTTGTTCTGTATCACAACTCTTTGCAGAACCCAAGACAGTTTATGCAATGAATAAAGTTATTCTCTGTATCAAAGATCAATTTCAGTTTATATCTCCATCCTATAGGAGAACATTTTATTATTTCAGTTATTTAATATTTGTGAGGTGACTCTTCTCCAAGGGAGTGACTTAAACATTTAGTCATGTTCTTTATTCATCTCTTGACCTAAGATTTAACATTTATGCCCTTTATATGCAAATCTTTAACTATGGTAAATCACTTTTTAGGACTGATGACTTCTAGCTGGGCTAGAACTTTAAGGTATTAATTTATTGTATGACATTGAACTTCAGATTTTCTGGAATTATTTAGAGAACAAACACTTGCAACTCATGTATGATTTTTTTGTTGATGTACATATGCTCAATTGTATTAGCGTCCTTTGATTGCTTTATTATGGTGATAATTGGCACTGCCATTAATTTAAACCAGACAGAGTTAAGGATTTTTATACTATGGATTATTTATTGACAAATTTAAAGAGTACAGTAAATACTTGTCTTAGTTGTGAAAAGCATGTGTTTTTTTCTCCCCTCATGTCTTGGTTTGTTTTTCCTTTGTATAGACAAGTACTGAATGAGTTGTATCAACTTGACAACACATGTATCAAAAAGTAGATCACGAATTGTGGATATAAATATGTGTTTTATTACTTTTGGGGTTCTGCAGTGTGGATTTTATTTTTAACAAAGCAGTAAGGGCTTACTTTTTGCCAACCTCTTATGCATTGAGGTGTATTTATTCTAGCTTTAAGAAAAATAATAAACTTGTCAATTTCAAATACCTGAAATCTCTTTTTTTTATTGCTCTCTTTATGGTTCAATGACAACTAATGCATTCTTCTCTTGAAAAACTGAGCAATCAAATTATCTTTCATTTAGAACTATAATCATAGTTATGGCTGATTAAATGTTACTAGGTTTTCTGTCACTGGCACCAAATGAACATGCTGTACAGACCTACCCACTTGAACACATCTGCTTTGTTCTGCTCTGCTGGTGGCAGTAGAAGGTAATATGGTAGAGCAGAGAAGAGCACTTGAGTCAGAGCTAAGAGAGTTGAGTTTGAATCTCAGCTCTGGCACTTACTAGTTGTATGACCATCAGCAAGCAAATCCCTCTGAGCCTCAGTTTCCTCATCTGTAAAATGTGGGTGATATTTCTGTTGCACTATAGATGTTTTCTTAATAATCATAGCAGACATTTGTATAAAATTTTAAGTTTAGTAAATCACTTTTATGTACATAGCTCATTTTATCCTCAAAACACCTTTGGGAAGTAGGTATTACAGGCATTATTATTTCCATTTTAAAGCTGAAGAAA
Organism: Potorous gilbertii; assembly: GCA_028658325.1. Lineage (NCBI taxonomy): Eukaryota > Metazoa > Chordata > Mammalia > Diprotodontia > Potoroidae > Potorous > Potorous gilbertii. The sequence continues at coordinate 40,092,022 of CM053774.1, forward strand.
CAAAAACTCCAAAGAGGTTAAGAGTGACTTGATTACAAATGGCTAGTAAATATGTTAGATAAGATTAGAATTTAGGCTTTGCTCTGTCTATTGCTTCAGCAGATGGAAGCTAATGACTTTATAAGAAATCAAGAAATTATAAAACAGAACCAAAAGAATAAAAAAAAAATAGAAGACAAGGTGAAATATCTCATTGGAAAAACCACTGACCTGGAAAATAGATCCAGGAGAGAGAATTTAAAAATTATTGGACTACCAGAAAGCCATGATCAAAAAAAGAGCCTAGATACCATCTTCCAAGAAATTATCAAGTAAAAATGCCTTAATATTCTAGAACTAGAGGGTAAAATAGAATGGAAAGAATCCACTGATCATCTCTTAAAAGAGATTTCAAAAGGAAAACTTCTAGGAATATTGTAACCAAATTCCAGAGTTCCCAATTTCAAGGAGAAAATATTGCAAGCAACCAGAAAGAAATAATTCAAGTATTATAGAAATACTATCAAGATAATGCAAGATTTAGCAGCTTCTACATTAAGGGATCGAAGGGCTTAGAACATGATATTGTAGAAGGTAAAGGAGCTAGAATTAATACAAAGAGTCATCTACCCAGCAAAAGTGAGCATAATCCTTCAGGGAAAAATGGATATTCAATGAGACAGAGGACTTTCAAGCATTCTTGCTGAAAAGATCATAGCTGAATAGAAAAACACAAGAATCAAGAGAAGCATGAAAAGATAAACAGGAGAGAGAAATCATAAGGGACTTATTAAAGTTGAGCTGTTTACATTCCTACATGGAAAGATGCTTTTTGTAACTCATGATACCTTTCTCATTGTTAGGGTAAGGGTAGTTGGAGGAAAGATAGATAGACAGATAGATAGATAGATAGATGTCACAGGATGAGTTGAACATGAGGGGATGATACCTAAAAATAAAATTAATGTTGAAAGGAATATATTAGGAGGAGAAAGGGAGAGATAGAATGGGGTAAATTATCTCACATAAAAGAAGCAAGTAAAAGGTTTCACAATGAAGGGGAAAGGGGGAGGGAATGAATGAACCTTAACCTCATCAGATTTGGCTTAAGAAATGAATAACATACACACTCAATTGGGTATCTTACCCCACAGGAAAATAAGGGAGAAGGGGATAGGGGGGGAGCAGTGATAGAAGAGAGAGCAGACTAGAGGAGGGTTTAGCCAGAAGCAAACACTTTTGAAAAGGGGCAGGATCCAAGGAGAAACTAGAATACTTGGGGGGCGGGATAGAGTGGAGGGAAATAAAGTTAGTCTTTCACAACATGACAATTATGGAGATGTTTTGCTCAACTACACATATATAATCTATGTTGAACTGCTTGCCTTCTCAATGAGGGTGAGTGGGGAAGGAAGAAGGGAGACAATTTGGAACTCAAAGTTAACAAATGTTAAAAATTGTTTATACATGCAACTGGGAAATAAGATGTACAGTCAATTGGGTATAGAAATCTATCTTCCACTACAAAAAAGTAAAGGGGAAAGGGAGAGAGATAAAAGGGCGGGCAGACTCGGGGAAGGGGTAAGAAGAATGTATGCCATATCAGGTTGAGAGGGAGGGGAGAGATGGGGAGAAAATATGAAACTCAAAATCTTGTGGAAATGAATGTTGAAAACTAAAAATAAATTAATTTTAAAAAAATTTTAAAGAACCACTCCTGGTACATGGTAGACACTTGATTAAAAATAAATAAATAAAGTGGATGCAGAGTGTAACTTGCCTTAATCGACGTGCAGTTGTACAGAAAGTCCATTGAGTTAGGCCCATATATTTAAGTCCACATATTATTAAGCATTTCAGGTGGGTCAAGGATAAGAGATCACTACATCTGAACTGGTTAAAAGAAAAAGAACACACACATACTCAAGTATAGAAATACATTTAACGCAACAGGGAAATAGGAAAGAAAAGGGAGAGAGGAAATTAGAGAATAAGTTATAAGAGTGATTAATCATAAACAAAACACAGTCTAAGGATATATAAAAGTATTTATACTTCTTCTTGAGGTGGCACAGATTAAGGTTCTTAGGGAGGTGCTTATAAATTGGGTATTATGGGACATAAATGTGATGCAAGTCTACCAAGCCGTAAGAAATGACAAAAGGGGTGGTTTCAGAGAAACTTGGGATGATCTGTATGTTCCAATGCAGAGCAATGGAACAGAACCAGGAAGACCATTTATATCGAGACAACAATACGATCAAGGTCAACAACTCTGAAAGAATTGAATTCTTATCAGCATGATGACCAACGACAGTTCCAGAAGACCAAAGATGAAACATAATCTCCACCTCCCCTGAGAGAGGTGAAGGACTCAGAGAACAGAATTTTGAACACAGTCATTGCAGACATTTATTTTTGATGGACTGTACATATTTGTAACAGGGCTTCCTTTTCTTTAGTTCTTATTTGGGGGACTCGTTGTGGGGGGAGGGTGAGAAGAAGGATTTTTGCTAATTGAAAAAAATAAAGTAATTTTAAAAAGGAATATGAGACAACATTGCATCACATTTTAAAAATTGTTCTCAAGCGTCATTACAAAAGCCCTTTTTATTAATTATTGATTTTAAAAATACATGTAATAATTTTATATCATAGTCATTTCTGGATATAACCTTCCACCCATCACCTCCCTACAAAGTTGAACCCTCCCCCCTAAAATAGTTGAAAATAACTGATAAATGATTATGTCTTAGATTATTTTAGATTCTGTCCTAGCCTTTTACAAGGAGGTAATTGACTCAGTAGAACAAAACTACTACTCCCCAACAAGGCGTTTCTCCAGGATATTTTACGATTATACACATTTCCTTGATAGATACATCCACAAAGATGGTTGAAGCCAATTTTCCACTAAATTCCTATTCCTAATATGGAGATGACCCTGCAGTTCTCAAAGGCTATGCTAGCAGAGAATAAATTAGTTGGTAGTTAATATCAGCAGAATGAACTTTTTTTAAAAACATGGATTGTTTTATTTTTATTGTATCCTCAGCACCATTCCTGGTACATAATAGACATTTGATTAAAAAAAAAGTTGATGCAGATTGCTTTTCAGCTTATCATGAGCTAAATTATATAAGATGATATGACAAAGTATTCCTTAAAATACTTCTTACTTTTTATTAGTAACAGTAGTACGTTAAAAATAAATCATAGCAGAATAGCACTAGATTACACAACAATATCTTTTTATTTCTCCTGTCCACTTCCTATTCAGGGTTCTTTGTGTCTCTAAAGCAGATTACTAAGGAAAGACTCAGCATGTCCTACATCATTGAAAGTCACTCTGAAGGTCTAGCCAAAAAGCCTCCTTTTATAGTGAGAACATGGAGAACTCTTGAGATGAAATTAAGTTTGCCTGTGGTCTCATATTAACTAACATATTAACTATAAATACTAACTAAATATAAATATAACTATTAGCTACATTAACTAACTAGCTAATTAACTGATGGCAAAAGTAACATTAGGACCCTAATTTCTCAGTCTTATTTCCACTTTGTTATATCAGATAGACTTCTGTAATTGATCATAGTAATCAGCTGTGATTAAGGAATAGCAAATACAATTTGAGCTAAGAAAAGCAGCCGACGTTTTCTATCAATCTTGACATCCAGATAAGACTAATAAGATAGGATTCTGACTTTGTAGTTTGCCTTTTCTTTAGGCACCATGGAATCTGTCACACCACCAGCAAAATCACAAACAGGATTGTCGCAAATATTACAATGTCGGTCCTGTGATTTAGCAGCTAAAAAAAGGCAAGGTGGAGCTATTTATAAAGGCACTGAAGTAATTATCCTGCTATACTGAGCCAGAGAATATTATTGCCCCTCAGCCAAGTTTTGGGTTTTCAACTGTTCAGGGAATACTTCCCTTGATAAACCCTGAAATTAATTTCTACCCTTTGACTTATCATACATGACAGCTGCCCGGAGAAATATGGCATATTTGGCTGCTCCTTTAAGTAGTCCCTTGGAATGCTCAGAAACATGTATCTGAATCAGGAAAACCTCATTTAAAGAGCTTTACATATTCATTAATATAAGCAAAATTCATCAATATTCCTAGGAAGTATGATTTCAGTAGGGCAGCTAGGTGGTACAGAGTCAAGAAGACTCATCCTCCTGTGTTCAAATGTGGCCTCAGATACTTAATAGCTGTATGACCCTGGGCAAGTCACTTCACCCTGTTTGCCTCAGTTTCCTCATCTGTAAAATGAGCTGCAGAAGAAAATGACAAATCACTCCAACATCTTTGCCAAGAAAACTCCAAATAGCGTCATGAAGATTTGGACATGACTGAACAACACAGCTGTAGTATTTGTTTATTTTATCTGACATTCACATTAAAGAATGATACTAGTGACAGTATTTACTCTCCTTCATGAGAACCCAGCTGAAAATTGCATCAGTCTTTCTGAGTGGAGCATTTATAGAAGTTGTTGCTTGATTAGAAGCAGCAGCTGGTCCTGCAGATCCTGCCTGGTACTAAAGAAGAGCAGTTTTAAAGGCCTCCTTGGACTACACCTTCAAACTATGTAGCACACCTCTGAATGACTAAGAAATAGCGACAGTGGTAGGCAAAACATGGGAGCAATAAGCTCCCTTGGCTTTGGCCCATGGTATGCTATGAGGGGCACCATCTTGTCTCATTTCTTTTTCTGTCACCCTGAAGTTCCACATTAAGATTCATTCTTTCCTTCAGGATTAAAGCATTCTCCCCAATTAAAATACTAATCTCCCTAGAGAGTATTACTTACCATTTATTATTCACACTTTAGTATGAATTAGTCAAGATACTGGACTTATTTTGGTGACAGTCCAGAGTGTATTATTCAAAATACTGGTCATCACCTGGGGGTGATGTAATGCTAATCAGAGAGTTAAAGCTCTTCCCCACCCATTGATTAGGGGAGGCCTGCACCTTTTGTTAATTTCTAATGCTCTGGTTCTTAAGGGTTGTGATGCCCTCTGGCTCTGAAAAGTGTATAGATACTCTGAGTTGAGGTTTTGCTTTGGGGCTTACTCATTGGAAGTGTTTGTTAGGCCAGAGGAGACTCTGGGTAGCCATTAAGGAACAGCTCCCTGTCTTTGAAAACCCAGATGTTGGTGCTTCTCTCTCTGGGACCTATGTATGTATGGTCAGACAGTTATCTGTCTGTTGATCCGTGATATATGTGTTACTTACAGTCAGATAGTTGGAAGCCCTATCTGTTGGTTGATCTTTGTTTTTCTGTTTATATTTTCTCTGAAGTCCAGGGTGCTGACTTTTCCTTCCTGATCTTGGTGAATGATATCTTTGCTTGATTAAAGTGATTATTGACCCCCTCAAAAGTTGCCTTTCTTTTTAGAAAAACAGATCTAAGAACCTGTACAGCAAGTCCTCCTGTGTATGTTGGGGTCTTTACTGTTACAGGAGATTAGGTAGAAGTAAAGGGAAAGACAGCTAAGGAAATATTGGTGGAAAGAAGGAAGCTGAAGGGGAAATATGACGATTCAGTCCTGGTCAGGCTTTAGACCTTACTGAGATCTGTCAGGTTTCCAGGGCACCAGGTTCCTCCTTCTCTTTCCTTCCCCTATTCTAAAAATGGTAGGCAGTTTATACCTGTGCTATCTATCATGTGAAAATATTTCCATATTAGTTACTGTTGTGAAAGAAGAAACAGATAAAAAAACACAAGAAAGAAAAAAGTAAGTGGGGAAAAAATATGCTTCGATCAGCATTCAGAGTCCATCAGGTCCTTATCTGGATATGGATAGCATTGTCCTTCATGAGTCAAGAGTTGAGTCATTCACAGTGTTGTTGATACTGAGTACGATGTTTTCCTGCTTCTGTTCATTTCATGTTGCGTCAGTTCATACAAGTCTTTCCAGGATTTTCTGAAATCTTCTTGTTCATTATTTCTTATTGACATTAGTATTCCATTACATTCATATACCACAGCTTCAAAAAGCATTTATTAAATGCCCACTATGTGGAAAGCATTATGCTAAGCCTAGCTCTTCCTCACTCCAAGTCTAGCAACTTTCTCCACTGTACCACATAAAAATAACTAGAATGACTGAGCATGTTAAAAGCAACCACAGATCTCCAAGGGAATTTTTACGAACATCTCCAGCTACTTTAATCCCAATTGGTAAATTCAAAGATGTCTAGGATCCCCTTACCCTAGACGGATATATTTGTAAAGGGCACCAACTCCTTTTGTCCTCTAAAGCATAAACCTACCTTCTAAGGCCATTCAGGTCAGTTTACATCCTGGTAAAACTGACTAGTTCCTAAGCAGACCTCATATGTGCAATGTCATGTCCTAGAAAGCCCCTTCCTCCAGGGAGCTATCTCACTGTTTCCATGGAAGACTGTAGAGGGGCCACCTTTGTAAAATGAGATTAAATCCAATGATCTCTATGGAAATTTCCAGCTCTAAAATTCTGTGATACTTAAAATCCTTGTGCTGGCTTCCTCATCAATCCAATCTATCTTATAGAATTATTGTAAGAATCAAAAGATACAATGAATGTAAAAGTACTTTTGAAAAGTTAAAGATAATACAATTAGAATTAATAGTGTACTTTTTTAAAACAGCAAGTTTTGTGTATGAGATTTTCAACTTCCTTTTTTTTCTGTTCATTATGTGAAAAAATGTTCATGAAATGTTCAATTTCAGAGTAACAAAAAATAAAATAATTTTAAAAGGATGTACCAGAAAAACTCCAAAAGGATAAGTGACCTAAATGTAAAAGATTGCATCATAAAAAAAGAAAAGGTAATTGAGCAGCACATACAACTATAGGGAATATATGATTCTGGAAAATAATTTGGAACTATACCCCTAAAGTCACAAAACTGTATATTCTTTTTTAACCAGTGATATCATTGCAAGGTATATACCATCAAAGAAGTTTAAAAAAAAACTGAGGCAAAGATCCCATATATAAAGAGTCATGTTGCTGTTCAGTTCTTTTCAGTTGTGTCCCCTTTCAGGGGTTTTCTTAGCAAAGATACTAGAGTAGCTTATCATTTCCTTCTCCAACTCATTTTATATAAGAGAAACTGAGGCAGAGTTAATGACTGGTCCAAGGTCACACAGTTAGTGAGTGTATGAGGCTTGGATTTGAATATAAATCTTCCTGACTCCAGGCCTGTGCTCAATCTACTGTGCCACCTACTGCCCCCAAAAGTTATAGCAACACTTTTGTTAGAAAAGTACAGAAAATAAAGTGAGTACAATTATCCCTTATATGTGGAGACTTCCCCATTGTGATTTTGATATGTAGTGTTTCGGCAAAAGAAATTAAATGGGAATTTTGAGGGAGTTTTGCAGAAGCTGCAGACAACATGCAGAGGTCAACAGACAACACAGAGTCTATGACCAAATATTTAACCCAAATTTTGCAATAAAGTACTATAATTCATTCTCTCTTTATTAAGCAGTCAAAGTGGATTATCATCCTTGGGACCACCTCTTTTCCAATCTCCATGTAAGCTCTTGAGCATCACGATTGCTCATTGCGTCATTGCGAAATGACCATCTTTTTATTTGAATGCTGGCATTGTTAATAAAATGATTAGTTACCCAAAAATCATGGCTCTTGAAACCTTTTTAATAATTACAGTTGCAGTAATGTAGGCATGTGGTGATGAAGGAGGTCTCAGCTAAGGTGTTTGCTATGTGAGTGGAGAGAAGGGGTTGGATGTGAGAGATGTTATGAAGGCACCACCAACAGGACATGACAATTGATTGTGTATGTGAATGATAGAGAATAAAGAATCCAGACAATGCAGAGATTATAAAACTGAGACATGTGGGAGGATGGCAATTCCTTTGACAGAAATAGGGAAGTTTGGAAGAGGGGAAATTTTAAGGGGAGGGAGAATTAGGTTATAGGTATGCTGAGTTTAAGATGTGGAAAGACTTGTATGAACTGATGCAGAAATAATAAAAAATCGAAGAACAATTTACTTGAAAACCACTATAATGGAAAGGAAAACAAGTGTTGAGCTATTTCAGAATGTTCATTAATATAGTGATGGATCATCACTTCAGAAAACTGATGGATGCATCATTGGGTACCTCTTGCTTCGTGGTAGATGTGTAGAGGCAGCTAGGTGGCACAATGGTTAGAGTGTTAGATTCAAATTCTGCCTCAGATACTTGTTAGCTGTGTGACCCTGGACTATGTTAACAAGACTTAAAGACCTTCCCCACTCATTGATGGGCCTGCCCGTTAAGGGAAGCTTGATTAGGGGACATTTGTTTTGTGGGAAAACCTATACCTTTTGTTAATTTCTAATAATTCACTGGTTCTCAAGAGTTGTGATGTTCTCTGACTCTGAAAAGTGTACAAATACTCTGAAGTGAAATTCTATTTTGAGGCTTGCTCATTGGAAGTATTTGTTTGGCCAGACAGGACTCTGGGAAGCTGCTAAGGAGCCCTCTGGCTTTGAAAACTCAGTTGTTGGTGCTTCTCTCTCTGGTAACTATGTATGAATGTAATGGTCAGACAGTTGGAAGCCCTGTCTGTTGGTCTTTATTTCTCCATTTGCATTTTCTCTGAAGTACAGGATCCTGACTTTTTCCCCTTAACTAAGTGAATGATACATGTGCTTGATTAAAGTAGATTCTTGACCCCTCAAAAGTTGCTCCTCTTTTAGAAAAACAGATCTAAGAACCTGTACAGCAGATCCTCCTGTGTATGCCAGGGTCCTTGCTGTTACACCTGGGCAAGTTGCTTTGTTTCTGTTTGCCTCTGTTTCTTCAACTATGAAATGGGAATGATAACAGTACCTCCCTCAAAAGGATCAAATGAAATAGTATTCGGAATGAAGTACTTAGTATAGTAGCTGACACTTAGTGGGCATTCTATAAATGCTAGCCATTATTAGAATAAGGCATGCATTGCCAGTCATGACTAACGTGTAAAGACTTTTTCCTTGGCAATACTTGTTATAAGGGAACAAAGATTATGGGAGAGGGGGGTAGGAAGGAAGCAATATGAAGTTAGTCCTAAGTGCCAGAAATAACACAAAGAGCCTATTAGTGAATGTAAAAAAGGTATTTACTTTCATATTTTCATTTCAACTAACTTTTTGGGATACATAGACTAGTCTAGAAGTAAGTCAATAAACGTTTATTAAGCAGTTACTATGTGGTAGGCAATCTGCTAAGTACTAGGGATACAGAAAGAGGTGAGAGTCTCCACGCTCAAGGAGCTTATAATTTAATGGGGGAGACACCTAGCAAACAAATACGTACAAATGAGCTCCATGAAGGATAAATAGGAAATAGTTCAGAGAGGGAGAAAGCACTAGAATTAAGAGGGATTGGGAAAGAGAAGAATAGAAGCCAAGCATTATGCTAGTTATTTAGTATCATGGTTCTTCCAATTCCATATTTCTGTGATTTTTCTATAATCTATTCTCTGTCCCTAGTTACGTACCAGACTGTCATACTTAGGTGGGAAGACTTCAAAGAGGAAAAATAAATTGGGGGAGGGGGGGTCAGTTGAGACTAAATGATATGACAGATTCATTCATTCTTTCTTTCAACAAATAGTTATTAAATACCTACAATGATCAAAGCATCAAGATTCAAAGATTAATAGAACGTGGTTCCGTATTTTTTTTTTGCACATAAGTATCATAGAAATAAGGATTTTGGTTTTCTTTCATTCTCAAGGTGGTGTTGGAGGATGTTTGAAGGGGAGGACGAGAAGGAAGACTTTGGCTGATTAAAAAAATTAAATATAATTTTAAAAATAGAACATGGTCCCTGACCTCAAGGAGTTTATAATTAAACGAGAGTGATGACAGAAGACTGCAAAGCAACATGTAAGAGAAGGTCATGTAGAAAAGACTGTAAATCAGATGTTCTCAACCTGGGGTCCATGATCTTGTTTTTATAATATTTTGATAACTGTATTTCAATGTAATTGATTCCCTTTGTAATGCCATGTGTTTTATTGTATTCTCTTAAAAATATTCTGAGAAGAGGTCTATAGATTTCACCAGACTGCTAAAGGGAGTCATGACACAATATATGGTTAAGAATCTTTGTTGTAAATACTATAGGAATTCTATGCCTTGTTCCAATTCTTATAAAAGGAATTTATAACTCTTTAATACATTTATCATGTCAAGGTGTATATATTATTGGTATCTGTGCTTGTGACTTTTTGTTTGTTCTTTGTAAAGATTTCAGTGAGGCAGAGTTGCACAAAGTCATCAGCTTCATTCTGTCTTCCAGAGTCATTGAAGTCCAGGGGCAGGAGAAAAATCAGGATGACTGGCAAAGGCTTGGGATGTAGTGGATGACCTTGGTATCTTCAATGTCTGAGCTCCATGGCACTTGATTTAGCTTCCTTCATGGCCATTGGAACAAATTGTTCTCATCTGCCCTTTCCACTGAGGGAAGTCTTCTTATACTTGAGGTAAACATCTCCCTAAGTCCCTGACTGAGGCCTGTGGATTACCCTCAACCTGATTTATCCAGTCTACTTAGACAGTCTTTAACAGCATGTGATCACTGTGCATGCTACAGTTTTTTTGGAGTAACAGATAAGAGTTGGGTGGATGAGCATCCCTGAAAAGGACTCAGCCAGCCCTCATACCAGAGGTGCCAGTCTTTCCTCAACACTCCATACACCTCACTTAAGACTCCCTTACTGGATTATCAACTACATGAGGACAAAGATGGTCTTAGCTAAATTTTGTGCCTTCCCCAATATCTGAAAACATAGTTGTCAAATGAAACAAGGAATTTAGAGAGGAAAATTCTCTAGCCCTGCTTCTACTACTAATTTTCAATGGGATGCTAGGCAGATTAGTTCAGTCAGTCAAATAGCATTTATCAAGAGCTTAATTTGTGTCAGGCACAGGAAATACAAATTTCCTGTGAAAGGCAGTTCCTTCCCTAAGGAGGGGAATAGGAAGTAAGATAGAATGGGGGAAGTGGGTGGTTAGGGAAACAGGGCAGGGTAAGGATGGTAGAGAAAAAGGCTGGAGTATCATAGCCTAGAGAGGAGAGAGACATTGTTGGCCTGGGCACCTCCTTAAATGGAAGTTCTGGAAGGGATTGTCTCAATCAGAGGGTGAAGCCCAGGGACATGTGGTGCTTCCATTAGTGTGAATTCAAGGTCTTTCACTCTTCTACAGTGAAGAGCTTTCTGGGACATAGTAGAGAGATTCAGTGAGTTCAGCCCTCTTGGGCCTCAGTTTAACCATCTATAAAATGACAGGGTTGGTTTGATCATCTTTAAGATGCCTTGAGCTCTGATGATCTTCCATTGATGCTTTTCTGATCGTGTTCTAGAGCTGGGCTGTTGCCAGTCATCTTGACTTATGCCTTACCACTAGACTCTAGAAGACAGAGTGAAACTGATGACTGCACAGCTCTGCCTCACTTAAATCCAGTCCACTTGCAAGTCAAGACATCACCTTCCTGATGTCAGTGGTGGGCTTCGAGAATGAAGGAGGAACAACAGCCCTCTAGACTTAGGTTCTTAACCTGAGGTCCATGGGAAAGAGGTTAGGAGGTCTATGAACTTTAAAATATATTGGATAACTATATTTCATTATATTTAGTTACCTCTGTAACCTTGTATGTTTTATTTTGCCCACTGAAAAACATGATTCTGAGAAGGGATCCGTAGTAGGCTTCATCAAACTGCCAAAAGGGTTCATAACACAAAAAGAGGCTAAGAATCTAGACTAAGAAACCTAGGAGGATGTCTAGCCTGCCTAACTGATCTATGGAATCTCATAATGTGCTCAAAGATTCATTTTTAGCTGTGCCATTGTTCCGTTGAAAGTACTTTTCAAATCTGCTCTGGGGTAAGTTCTATGTGACAGGAATAGACACAAAGGACCACAGGAATCCTAACTTACCATAGGCTCAAACCAATGCAACTGCCATGGTGAATACCTTATCAGACTCATCTACACCATTGGTCTTCTTGCCCTTGGACAATTCAAGGGTGCCCTTTTAGTGTTGCCAGTGGAAAGGGATTCAGGGGAGGAGAGGGAAATTCAAATGGGTCATTCTGCATGTGTGTTAGAAGCACTGCCTGTCCCAGAACAGAGGAAAGATCAAAGGGGTCATTTAAATGAGATTTGGGGTTGACCCACCAATGTTGATTACACATAGCTAGCTAGCTCCAGCTTACTAAGGGATGTTGGACCTGCCTCCGACGCTATTGTGTGACATTAGCTAAACATTCTAAGCTGCAGTTTCTTCATACAGAAAATGAGGATAGTTATGCCTTAGTTCTAATATCTGTTTAAGAGGTCTGTTAGGAGAATAAAATGAAATAATGTCTATAATGCGCTTTACTAACCTGTATAAATGGTGTGTTTTTATTATTGTATATAATTCTACCCTTCTCAGCCTTCAATTTATAAACTTGGAGTTTCAGTGCTGGATTGGATGGAGTCTGTGTTATACAGTGGAATGATCCATGGATTTGGGTCCAGAAAACCTTGGTTTGAATTCTGGCTCCACTTGTTCCTAACTAAACTGCGCTAATCCCTTGTTACTACTACTTGTAGCTGCTATACTATTTCACAATTAAAGAAACTGAGGCAGACAAAGATGACTTGCCCAGGGTCCCAAGTTAACCTTGAGTAAATCATCTGTCCTTTCTATTTCCTTATTAGTAATAATGGCTAGCATTTATACAAGGTTTTAAGGTTTTTGAAGCACTTTACATATATTAATTCACTTATAACTCACAATGACCCTGTGCAGTAGATATATATATTATATATATATATATATAATATATATACATAGTAGATAGATAGATAGATAGATATAGATAGATAGATATATAGTAGATATGTCCTCATTTTATACTTGAGGAACCTGAGTCTGAGAGGGAGAGAGTGAACAAGCATTTATTAAGTGAGTGCTATGTTCCAGGCACTGTGCTAAGAACTTTACAAATCTTATCTCATTTGATCCTTACCACAACCCTGGGAGGTAGTTGCTATTTTTATCCCCATTGTACAGTTGAGGAAACTGAGCCAGATAAAAGTTAAATGATTTGCCCATAATCATATACAACTAATATATGTCAGGTTGGATTTCAACTCAGATCTCTCTGCCTCCAGCCCCAGTTCCCTATCCACTTAGCTCTCTCTGGATGAGGTTAAGTGACTTGCCCAGGGTCACACAGACATTAAGTACCTGAGGCAGGATTTGAACTAAGTCCTTCACTCAATCTATTATGCTACTAGCTATCTAAATGAATGTAAGATGAAATGCAAGATTAGATCTCCAGATCCATTTTAGCAATAAGTACTGTGATTTGGTCTTCCTGCTAACTCTGGGGTGAAGTTGGGTACCATCTTCTCTCTCCTCTAGTTCTTTTACCCTTTAGACCCCCAGTACTTGCAGCCATAGTCCAAAACACTCTGAGAAAGGGCCTTGTATTTTTGGTTTCAATACCATAATATTTTCTATTAATTGGCTTAGCCTTCATCTTAAAATTGTGAACCAAGATTCAAACCCTCCAGTTTTAAATCCCATCCCAGTGGCCAAATGAGGCAATAAGTACTTGTACCATTCATTTTTGCCTTGTACCTTAAACCTCCAAACCTTGCCAGAAAATACCCCCATTTGTTTGCATAGATAACTCTCAGTTCTATGTATCTAGTCTTCATCTCACCCTTCAGTTTATAGTTTAATCTGGGAACATATATAAAAAAAGCAATTTATAAAATAAAAAAAATTAGCCTCGTGAAATTGAACTGCATCATTATAATAAGGAAGTTAAATAAAGGAATAATCCAAATGGGACTGACGAGCTTGTCATTTGAGAGTGCAGAGAATGCTCCTAATTTTAAAATACTTCCCCCACTGAGGACTGAAATTCTATCATTAGCTCTTAATTCCTTTGGGTAAAGCCTTGACCTGTATAAGAATTGAAAATAACCTTGAGAGGGTTAAGGCATTTACAGCAATTGATCAGGCTCCTTTCCTCCCTCCAATGAATGACTGGGATAATACAAAATCACTAAGCTCACCCAGGAGGCTGGAGATTCAGAGAGGAAAGAAAAGGATGCAGAAAGAAGGAATTTAAGTGAATATTTGGTTTGGAGGAGAAGGGGGAAGTACATCCTTTGATTCCAATGAAGTTGTTAACTTCTCCCAGTGTCATCACCTTCCTTTGTTCACCCCTCCTGCTTGCATGAAAGAATATTATATTCACAGCTGGGCCTCAGTCTCTCCATATCTGACCAGGGTCCTAAGTAAAGCTTAGGTTTATTAGAGGGTGATATAATTCATAATCAATGAAAAATAATCATTTGCTAAAAGTCTATTTTGTGCCAGGGATTGTGCTAGGTGCTGGAAAACAAAGACAAAATTAAATTTCCATGAAATTTTACATATATATATATATATATATATATATATATATATATATATATACACATACACTTCTGGTAAAGTATAGCAGAAATTATTACTGCTGTTTGTTGCTATCAAATGCGTACTTGTCAATGTTTTGTGTTTAGATTTTCTTTTGAGGGTAAGAAATAAATATCTACCCCATTTATATAGTACATTGGGTACTGGCTTGGGGCCAGAAGGAGACAGATAAATGCTGCAGACTCTTGGGTCTAGGAGCTTGGTTCTTATTATTAGGTTAATATGAGTACACAAAAGAGGAAAATTAGTGAGGTTAGACAGTTGTTAGACATACCAGGAACAGTGCAGAAGGCTCCCTTTGGGGACAATACACACACATCTACACATGTAAAGTCGTACAATATGAACTCCTACTAGGTTCAAGGGATTAGGATACTTATCCCTTTCTCTTCTTCCCCAGTAAGGAACTCCTGCCCTGAACCAGTCAAACCATCCTCTTCTTGGTGGCCACCTACTCCAAGAACACTACAGTAGCTGCCAAGCATCCCTCTCCTCACAACAAGTCATCTCCAACCAAAGGGCTCGGGACTCCTGAATTTTAGAAGCTCACAAGATAACCTTTAAGTCTTGGATCTATCTCTCTTGTTGGGATTAATACTAGTTTATCTAAATCGAGAATGACAAAACATGAAGAGGTACCCCTAAACCAGATATCTCTGATTTGGGCAAGACATGGGCTTTAACTGCCATATGCTTGTGATAGCTGGGGAGGGAGGGGTTTGGGAATATGTTGAGCAGATCCTTCCACTCCCACCCCCACCCCTCCTTCATGGGAAGTCTTAGAGATATGTGAGGCCCCCTGAATTGCTGAAAGAAGCAAAGGGCAGTGATGGAGTCACCCCTTATGTTTAAAGGTCTTCTGAGTTACTGACTTTTCCTGCTCAGAGGTCAATAGGGAGCTTGCTTCAACATATCAAAGTCCCTTCAGTGCTGAGTCATGAACAGGGCTAGCCACAATCAGAAAGGGAAGTTCTGGGCATACTCTGTTCAAACCCACCTCCCTTCCCCATTTTCGTAAGCATAAACTAAATACAAGGTTAAGCAGCTTAGGGATGTGGGGGGAACAACCAAGGACTCATTCAGGAAGCAGAATTTGAGCTGAAACCAAATGGTCCCCAATGAAATGATCAGGAAGAGGACTATGTAATATCTGATTTTCTCTGTCAGTAGCTGACTCCAACTAATCCCCCTCCCCAACAACCTCAAGCTTGATGAAGATATTCCAGTAACATTTCCAAGGATGTACATTGCTTGGATGAGCCCTCACACTCAGAGTACAAACTTCTCTGTGGAAAGAGGTTGTAAAGTTGTTAAAAACAAAAGAAAATACACCCAAAAAACCTCAAGTCCTCTCATAAATCCTAGTATGATGAGTACACAAGTTCTCCCACAAATCCTAATAAGTACTGAAGTGGGCATACTTCACAGGCACCAGACATCACTAAAATATTTGCCAGCTTTTGCCTTGTGTGCTTTGAAATGTACTTTATAATATTCCCTGTTCTAATATGGGAAGAGGGGCCTGGGAAGGATGGGAAGGAAAAATCAAGGGATGCATTCCTGAAAGTTGTAAGCTGTTAGCATAAGCTACGTATTTGTAGATGTGTTGATCTCATTTTTTAAAAAAATCTTATCTTTCATTTCAAAGGGCACAGAATATCAGCACAGAGAAATCAGATTTATGGGAGACTGACCAGGTGTTTGTAAAGGCAGACAACAGGTTTTTATGCAGGAATTTTGTGTTAATGGAACCTAGACATGGTTAAAGGGGAAAGAAACCCTGAAGGCTCTTCCAGCTAAGGTCCAGGAGCCTCCAAGGTGTTTCCTAACTTGAGGTACAAATCTGGGAGATTTCCTTTCCTTTCCTTAGCCCTTTCTAATTTCCTCTGCCCCAGCCTTCTCCCTCTACCTCTCCAATCTTTCTTCCAAAGCTCAGTGAAATAATTTTTAGGACCCTCCAATGAGGTGTCAAATGGGAGGCATTACATCATCAGGATCAGTTCTCATTGGCTCATGCTACTCTGCAGGACCAGCCCCTTGACTTCAGGCTTCTGAAAACCGCTTCCCTATTTACCTAAGGTGAAGCTTCTTGTCTAGTACCTGCTTCTTACCTTAAGCTCTCCCCAAATACCTAAAAGTTGTGCCTAATAGAAGGCAAACAACCAAGGTGCCAGGTGCCAGGCAAAAGAGCCAAGCCACAAAACGGGATGGTTCTGGTTTCTTTGAAAAAAAATCCTGGGTGCATCAGTTTTCTATGTCTTACAAAAGACCTTCTCAAATACTCAATGATCCACTGACACTGGTTTCTTTGTTGTGACTCACACAAGCTGCTCCATCTTCTGACTCCCAGGGTTTTCATTAGCTGTCTCTCATGCTTAAAAGGGGCTCCCTCCTAATTCCTGACCCCTGACTTCCATTAATCCCAGCTAAAATGTCACCTTCTACAAGAAACTTGTCTGGATCTCCCTTAATGCCTTTGTTCTGTGATTATCCCCAATTCATCCTGTTTACATGTTGTTTATACTATATGGTTGTTGTGTATGTTGTCTCCTCAGTTTGACTGTGAGCTCCTTGAGACCAGAGCCTGCCTTTCATCTTTCTTTGTAACCCCACCGCTTAGCAAAGTAGGCGCTTAATAAATGCCTGTTGTCTTTGTTGCGTCTGGCCATAGTAGGTGCTTAATAAATACTTGTTGTATTTGTTGTGCACCTAATATATGGACTTGCAAACTTGCTTCCTGAAGTTTATTAGGGAAATTTTCACCTTGTACTTAGTAGTTCCCTTCTGCACTGTTCCTGGTATGTCTAACAACTGTCTAACCTCACTAATTTTCCTCTTTTGTATACTCATATTAACCTAATAATAAGAACCAAGCTCCTAGACCCAAGAGTCTGCAGCATTTATCTGTCTCCTTCTGGCCCCAAGCAGACAGTCAGAACTAGGTTCAGACCTAGGGAAACCTGCTCAATGCAAAGAGGGACCAGGCTCCTTCTCTAACACTCTAGCTTTCTCCCTTGGGAGACAATACTATTTAATAGAAAGACCATTGATTCTGAAGACAATATATATATATCCTCATCCATAGGTAAGGTGCCAATAAATTTAGGAGGGAGACCCAGGATTGTACTGCTATAAAATTACAAAAAAGACCATTTCCTCCCTCTTTGGGAGCTTTGGGTTAATGATATCTTAGATAAGTAAGTAACTGTCCCTGTTTATTTTTTTCTCCTGCTGATCACCTCGTATGAGCTAAGGAAAACTGTTGCAGGCTGACCTTCTAATCATTCCTGGGCCTTCCTCTCCTATCCTCCTGAGGGGTTCTGAATAAGTCTGCAACCTTTACCAAGACTCACCTTCTCCCAAGCATCTTTGTAAGGAGTTAGTTAAAGCAAGATTCTTTAAGGCCAAGATGTTTTAAGATGAAGGATTAACTCTCACCTTCTTGTTACAGCTCCTTCAATCCCTTTATCCCACGAGCAATCCAAGAGTATTCCTAGTTCCATGATAGAGATGATTGGTGGTTTGGGGAAGAGAAGACTGTAGATGAATGATTTTTAAAGCATTTATTACAGATTTACTATGTATTAAGCATTAGGCACACAAATACAAGAGCATGACAATCACTGCCCTCAAGGAGGGTGTTCTAATAATTTGTTGTTCATTTGTTTTCAGTCATGTCCCACTCTTCAGAACCCCATTTGGGGTTTTCTTGGCAAAGACACTGGAGTGGTTTGCCATTTCCTTCTCCAGCTTTTTTACAGATGAGAAAACTGAGGCCAACAGGTTGAAGTGACTTGCCCAGGATTACACTGTCTGAGGCCAGATTTAAACTCAGGAAGATGAGTCTTCCAGACTCGGTGCCTGGCATTCTATCTACTGTGCCGTCTAGCTGACCAATTCTAATAAAAAGAGATTGCATATGTATTATATGTGTGTGTATACACACGCATGTACATATATATACACAAATATGTGTGTAGATAGACATACCTGTGTGTTATGAATACACATGTGTGTGTTGTATGTACATGTATGTGCATGTATGTATTGTAGTTGCTATGTATGTATGGCTAGGCAGGGTTATTTGGTAGGCTGACACTCTTTCGAGAAGTAATGGCAGACTATCAATGCGATACAGCCCGGCTGAAAAGGGAGGCACTGTTGGTGACAAATCTGAAATAGGGGGCTCTGGGAAGTGCTTATCCATCGGTCCAGTGTGACCCCTGGATAGGAGTTCTGGAGATGAAATAATTTAATCTTTAGGGACAGGACACTATTTGTATGCCTCTGGGCAGGTCACCACTCCCAGCCAGCAGTTTCTTCATCATTTGAAGCAGGAGGTCTTTTACATCTGATTTCCTAGTTTCTTAGGTTCTTCTTTGGGTTAAAGAACAATGGTTTCTAGAATGTGAAAAGTTAAACTCAGAACATACAAAGGATTTCTGTTAGGAGCCTGGCAACCTTGCAATAACAGGTCTGGCATAGATCTACCTATGAATATCCTCAAGGCAGGTTTGTACCCCTCTCTGTTAGCTGGCATTTGTTTACATTACATTATGATCTACTCATTATCTTGGCTCCCTCCCTCCTTCTTCCCCAATCAACCCTTCCCTAATCCTAACTTTCCTAATGTGTATTTGTCCTTCGTTGCCGAAGAAGACCATGCTATCAGAGAAATAGTGACATGACTTGCACTTGACCTTGTTTTGAGTAAGGGAGGGCTGTGCAGGTCACCAGCCTCACTTTTCCTCCAGAGCCATCTGAATCCAGTGACCAGATATTCATCAGGATGACTGGAGATGACCCAGGATGGGGGAATTGGGGTTGTGACTTGCCCCAAGGTCACACAACTAGTGAGTGTCAAGTGTCTAAGGTGAGATTTGAACTCAGGTCCTCCTGACTCCTGCACTGGTGCTCTATCCACTGCACCACCTAGCTGCCCCTTAACTTTCCTAATATTGTAGACCAAAAGTGCAGTAGCCATGGGCTAAAATATTAGAATGTAATTGAGAAATAGTTAATCAAATAAATAAAAATACAATAAAATAGATAATGTGAATGTGTGATTTTCTAAGTCAATTTGCAGGGGGCAGGAATCTTTATGTATGGTTTAATGGACAACCTTCCCTCCCCTGAACCGATTCTATTTTAATTTGACACCACTACTGTGGACCTTACCCCCATCTTTACAATCACTGAGATTTACAACTGAGGTGTCCACTAATTCTCTCACCCCTCAGATACAATCAGTTGCTAAGTGCTGTCAATTCTACCATCACAAGATCTATACATGTCCCCTTCTCTCCTCTGATACTGCTACCATCCTAGCATGGCTCCTTGCCTCTCACACCTAGTCTATTGCAGTGGGCCATTGGTGAATCTCCTTGCCTCAAATCTCTGGTCATTTCAATCCATCCTCCATTCAGCCATCAAATTGATCTTCTTAAAGTGAAGGTCTAACTATGTTACCCTACTTTCAAAAAACTGTTGTAGCTCCCTATCAACTACAGGGAAAATCTGCTATCATTTAAAGCCTCTTCATCACCTGGCTGCCTCTTACCTTTATAGTCTTCCTTACTCCCCTCCACATACTCTCTGATTCAGTGACACTTGCTGTTCCTTACTCAAGATACTCTTTTCTTCCCACTCTAGACAGATCACTTATTATCCACCATACCTACAATGTCCTTCTTCCTCAACTTTGTCTCCTAAGCCTTAACTTAAATCCTACCTTCCACCAGAAGCCTTCCTCAGTCCTTTCAGTCCTCCTTAACCTTAGGGCCTTCCCTCTTAAACTATCTCGAATTTCTCTGGTCTATAGATTATATTAATTGTTTCCACATTGTCTCCCTCATTAGGGCATGCTAGAAGGTGAAGTGGATAGAGTGCCACACCTGGAGTCAGGAAGACTCATCTTCCTGAGTTCAGATCTGACCTTGACACTTAGTAGTTGTGTGACCCTGCCATGTAACCCTGTTTGCCTCAATTTCCTCATCTGTAAAATGAGCTGGAGAAGGAAGTGGAAAACCACTGCAATATCTTTGCCAAGAAAACCCCAAACTGCATCTCAAAGAGTTAGACATATCTGAAACAACTAAACAAAGAGAAGAGAAACATGAGTTGTTATTACCATAAAAATAACCAGATGCACTACTGGACCTTCATGTTTCTATGGGATAATGACAGCCCTTGTTGAAACAGAAGGGGTTGGAGTAGAGTTGGCACATTAGAGAGAAAGGAGAAATTTCACAGAAACACAGAATCTCAGAATTGGAAGGATCTTCTGTCCAACCAATTGCTGTCATTATTGAATTGTCTCAGTTGTGTCCAACTCATTGTAACACCATTTGGGATTTTCTTGACAAAGATACTGGAGTGGTTTGCTATTTCCTTCTCCAGCTCATTTAACAGATGAGGAAAAAGACCAGTAGGATTAAGTGACTTCAAGGTCATCCAGCTAGTAAGTGTCTGAAGAGGTCCTGATTTTACCCCAGGAAGATGAGTCTTTCTGACTCCAGACCCAACACTCTACCCACTGTGTCTTCTAGCTGCCTGTCCAACCAACATTTGAACAAAAACTTCCTCTGTATCCTGTTGGATCAATGGTCATCCAGCCTTTCCTTGTAGTCTTCTTGTGAGGTAGAACCCACCAAAGAGTCACATTTTATTTTTGAATAGCTCTAATATTTAGGAAGTTTTTCCTTACATCAAGCCTGAGTTTATTCCTTTGCAATTTTAACCCATTATTTCTAGTTCTACTCTCTATGGCTCAGTAGGACAAGTCTAATCCCTTTTCCATGTGACAGACTTTCAAGGATCAGGTGTTCCAAAAGTGGTAATGCTTTAATGGCTTACAACTGCTCTAAGACACTTTGGATTCTTCATTAAAGAAATCAGTTCCATTTAGGATCTACCATCTATTTGTCTATGTTGCAACATTTATAGCAAATTTGGTATTTGAAGAAAAGATACACGTATTATATATTCATTTAAGTGACTTATTTTCAGAAAGATTAAAAGTCCAAACTGCACAAAATTCAAAAACTGTGTTAAAAGTTTGAATATAAAACTCTGAGCTCCATCTGAAATGCCTAAGCTTTGAACAATACTAAGACTTTTGGGACACCCTCTACTTAAAGACAGCTGTAAGTCTTCTCTTCTTCAGGTTAAACATTTCCATCCTCATATGGCATGAATTATTCATCCTCCTCAATCTGCTAATCCCGCTCAGTTTAACAATGTTTTTCCAAATCTGTGGCACTCAGAAACTGAATATAGTACTCCAGATATGGTCAGATCTGAACACAGTAGATGACAGGAGGAGTATAAGTTCCCTAGTTCTGGTCATTATTCCTCTCTTAACACCACCTAGGACTATAATCAGTTTCTTGGCTACCACTAAGACCTCTAGATTGTTTTCAGTTCAACTGCTGTATGGCCATGTGTCCCTCATCTTTTACCATGACAAGAAGACATAGGCTTAAATTTCATCTCTAACAAATATTGACTGTTTGACCATGAGTAGGTCTCTCAGTCTCTAGGCAACTCTTTAAGACTATAAATTGTAAAGCAGAGGAGGTGATGGTGCATGATTTTCCGTTTGCAGACGCTTGTGCACTCAATGCAGATTCTGAAGCTGAGGTGCAATAAAGGATGGATCAATCCTCTGCTGCCTGTGCTAATTTTGGCCTAATAATTAACACCAAGAAAACACAAGTGCCCCACCAGCTGCCACCACACCATCCATATGTGGAACCACCGGTTACCCCAAATGGAGAAGTTTCGAATGCTGTGGTTAAGTTCACTTGCCTTGGTAGGGTACTTTCCAGGGATGTACACGTTGACAATGAGGTTGATGCATGCATTGCCAGAGCTAGCTCAGTGTTTGAGAGACTCTGAAGAAAAGTTTGGGAGAGAAGAGGTATTAGACTGACTATCAAACCGAAGGTCTATAGAACTGTTGTGTTGACCTCATTGCCGTATGCCTGTGAAACATGGACAGTCTACCAGTGCCATGCCAGGAAACTGAATCCCTTCCATTTGAACTGTCTTAGGAAGATTCTGAAGATCACCTGGCAGGATAAGCTACCAGACACTGAAGTCCTTGCTCCAGCTGAACTGCCAGACATTCAAATCTATGCTTCAGAGAGCACAACTCTGATGGGCTAGCCATGTTGTTCGAATGCAAAACATATGCTTGCCAAAAAGATAATTTTATGGAGAACTCTCATGGGGCAGGAGATCACATAGTGGTCAGAAGAAACAATACAAGGACACTCTCAAGGTCTCTCTCAAGAACTTTGGATTTGACTGTGCAATATGAGAGACACTAGCATAGCGTGTCCACATCAGAAAGGGTGCTGTGCTCTATGAGCAAAACAGAATTGAGACAGCACAAAGTAAATGAAGGATGCATAAATCTGGAGTATCCACCCCAAATATTCATACGGACTATCTGTGCCCAACCTGTGGTAGAGCATTCCGAGCTCCTATTGGTCTGATCAGCCACAGCCGGACACACTGAAACTTGAGTTTATCACAGTGATGTCATTTTGGTCCTCTTCAAGAAAGAAGGGCAACAACCAACCAGGCAATTCTCTAAGACTATAAATGGTAGAGAATCTACAACTGTAGAAAGATGAATCTGGATTGGAGGAGCAAGCACTTCGTGAATTCTTTTAAACTGACTAAATCATCAGTCTGATTTTAAAAAATGTTGTTGCTTTTTTTGTTGTTTTTGAAACGGAGGCATCTGGTGGAGTGGGAAGAGTGCTGATCTTAGAGCAGAGAAGACCTGGTTTGGAATGCTGACTCATAATGAGCTGTTCAGCCCTGAACAAGTCATTGAACCCTTATTGCTCAAGAGAATCTTTAGGATTTTATCAGAGGCTCCATATCCTGAGCAGAGGAAAAGATAGATACATTGAATTGCTTGATACACATCATCTCACTGAAGACCCTTTTGAATCCAGGCTATCAATCAGTTCTACCTTCTAGGTTGGTGTCATTTACAAATTTGAAAAGATGTCATCTATAATAGCTATCGTCAGTTATTAAATATATATGTATACAATATAAATAATACAATAAATTAATTGATATTAATTGTATTATTGATATCTTATTATGCAATGCTTCATATAATTAAGATGTGTATGTATATAAATATATATATGTATTTATATTGTGCATATGTATGGATATATCATATATGTACATGTGTATACAATAATACATATATAATACACACATATATGTATTTTACACACACACTCAAACACATACATGTATGTGATAGCACAAGGCCAATCCAAATGCCTTGGACATACTAATGAGGGAGTCAATCTGAAATTAATAGAAATGGACTAATGTGCAACCTCACTGTGTGATGATGAAAAGGCCTCTTCCTCTCTCTTTACTGTAGGAAACGTTCCAAGTTGCAAAGCCGATGCTGACCTGCATTGACAGGAGGTTTTCTTTTAGGACTTCCTTGTACAAACGAAATCACCATTCCAGTTTCCATCCTTGCACTTGTATCTATTGTTTCTCTGACCACATTTGGCACCTGGTAGATTCTTAGGAGTTTAAAGAGGGATCCCTTTAAATTCCAAGGCTAACTCATTTCAGCTACTGTCTCTCCATTTAAGCAAAAAGCAACTTCACCTTTCTTCCTTGGTGGCAGTACAGACTTCTTGTTACTAGGCAAAGTGTGGGTTATTATTAACACAGGGGCTAAGCTTTTCTTAAATTTCACAATCCCCCTCCCCCCCAAATAGGTGTTCAATTCTGTGGATTAGAGAAACCAAAGAAAAGAATTCTGGGAGATAGCCTGGCTCTGCTCCATCTGGGTTTCCATAGCTGGAGGCTATTGGATGCAGGTGCATCTAGGGGAAAACCAAGGCAGGGCAGAGGTACTTAGAGAGGGTGAACAGATACAAAAAGTCATCATAAACCTGTACAGAAAACCTGCCTAAATGGAACTCATGGCAGCCCTAACTTCTCAGCCCTGCTGAGTCATCTTTCTGAATTACCCAAATATATTTCTGTTGTTTATCTCACCATGGTGTATTCTACAGATAATAAGCATGTGACTCTTAAGTTCTTGAAATATCAGACCCATGCAGCTTGATAAAATGACCAGGCCCTATACTTCCTCTATCTGAACTAACTTCAAAGTTTAAACGGCTGTTTAAAATCTATTGTTCTCCACAGGCAGAACTCTCTCAGACCTCTTTCTTTTGCCTAATCTATTTCCGTCTTAAAACTGACCCCCAGATACAGGATCCTAGTTCCTTCACTGATAACCTCTCAGGATACTCAGAGGCTGAAAGCACTTGCCCTAGTGTTTCTTTCTTCTGGCTCCCCACTGCTTTCTCCTTCCCAGTATCCTCTTTCCCCCTCTCTACATGATTTCCTTATATTATACCCCTTAGTCTTTCTTCTATATGTCCTTGTTCTCTCTCTCTGTCTCTGTCTCTCCCTCCATCCCTCTCTCTCTCTCTCTTTCCCTCCCCCTCCCCCACTTCCAGTTCCCTTCCTTTTTCCAGTGTATTCACCCTTCCCATTCATCCTGTGTTTCTTTCTTCCATCTTTTTTATTTATATTGTTACTATTTTTAAATCCCATCTGCATGCTTGGTGTTCTCCTTTCTCCATGTTCCTTCCCTTCCCCATCCTTCTCTATCTTTCAGCTCTTCCCCTGTTCCCTCCCCTCTCACACTTCTCTCTTCCTTATCTTATTTTCTCCTCCCCTTTTCCTTTACATCTATCCTCTTTCCCTTTTCTCTTCCCCTCTTATTCCATCCCTCTTTTCCCCATGTTCCCTCTTTCTTCTTCCTCTTTCCTCTCTACTTCCTCTTACTATCTTCCTTCCCTCCCCCTTTTTTTCTTGTGCCCCTTTTCCTCTTCCTTCTCTTTTCCCCCTCATAATATTCCCAATATCCCATCCCCCTGTTTTGCCTCCGTACTCCACTCATCCAGTAGAGGATCACTTACAAAGCCAGATTGAAGAGAAGGAACCAGGTTCATAGAGGACATGTACTCCATTGGTATCATTACCACTCCTTTGTTAAGCACCCACAAGATCTTGTACCTGTGGTTGTTAAGTTGATGTCTTTCAAAATATTAGCTTGGGGACACCAAGTCTATGCACTCTCTTGCTTGGCTTCCTTCCTGCAAGTATCTTGGGTTGGATTTGGCCCAAAGGCAATGATTTTCACATCCTTGTCAAACTTGTAAAACCTGAAAACCAAGAAATAAGATGCCAGCATAATTACTATTATTAACATTAAATACTTCCTAATTCTAAATTTATTGGCATGCTGTCTATAGGTGATCTCACCTGCAATTCAGAGAAATTTTTACACGTTTACTTACTCGTCTCTAGATTTTTGCATTAACAATTTTTCTAGGGTTCTAATTAATGGATGTAGAACTACAGTATCATACAACTGGAAAGGAATTTGAGAGGTCAGGTGTTTAAGGCTACTGCTTCTATACAGGTAAACACATAAACCATTCAGCTCTAGGGTTAATTTGTCTTCTCCCCTCCAATGCCTCATGTACACTCTTTTTGTTAAATTTTAGGTTTTTCCTATCATTTCCATTCCCCTTTGCTCAGTTAAACCAGAAAGATGAGGATCTTATCTTTGTCAGTTTCATCTTTGTTCTTATGAGATACTTCCATTGTGGTGCATGGGGATTGTACCTGGTACTTTGTGTTTACATGCTATCATTTGGGGCACTGTATGTGGGGTTACACAGTGTGGATGTTCCAAATTAACTTCCTTAAGTCAATAGGAAGGCAGTGTGCCACTGCAGCAATTATCCACCAAAGGAGTATAATATCGGAATCATTCACTTCCTGGAATTCTAGTCAAGCCTTGGACAAGTAGTCTCATCAGAGGCTATCTGGACTCTAATACTGCTGGCCCCAGGAGCTATAAGTGGAGTGTTAAGCAATTTAAAGCCCACACTGGCTGGGTTCAGAATTTAGGGAACATTTCTCAATATTGCTTTTAAAAATAGGAGATCTATAGCCTGTCTTCATTTCACATCTGAAATTTTCTAACCTTGTCAAGTGACCTTCCACATTCATTGAAACAGTACACTTGTGGCTATATATTTCATTAAATATCATGAAAATGGAAGAGAGGTTTAGTATTCATACTTGTAAGCCTTCCTTCTCTAAATGTTTTCCCCAATTCTTTCCTCTTGTCCTTTCAAATATGGGTGGTGGTGGTGGTGGTGGTGTTAATGGGGAAATCCAGAACCACCCATTTTGAAAGATTATAGAAAAGATTAAGGAAGGGATTATATATCTGGGGTGGGAGAAGTAGGGCCAACTAGGTAGCACAGTAGATAGAGTGCCAGACCCAGAGGCAGGAAGACTGATCTTCTGGAATTCAAATCTGGCCTCAGGTACTTACTACTTGGGCAAGTGACCTTGGGCAAGTCACTTAACCTTGTTGACCTCAGGTTCCTCATGTGTAAAATGAGCTGGAGAAGGAAATGTACTCCAGTAAATCCTCCAGTATTTTTGCCAAGAAAACCCTAATGGAGTCACAAAGAATTGGACACAACTGAAATGACTGAACAATAGCAATATATGCTTAGGATCCCTCTTGGGGTTAGGAATTATATTTAAGGGAAAGTAGGGGGAAGGAAGCCCAGAGGGCAGAGATGCATCTTCGTTTCTCCCTGGACAGTAGATGGGATTTTCAACAGCTGTCAATTCCCTCACTAGGAGAATCTTCATTGTGCTGATTTGCATTGTACAATCTTCTGTATAATAATTTAAATATTTGTCTCTGTGCTTGACATCCACTCCACCTCCTTGGGGGGGTCCTGGTCCTGACTATTGGCAAGATGAGTCTCAGGCCATGGTAACAGTATTGATCAGTAACTGTCCCTGCCTAGTAGCTCTACTCTCAATGTCTTCATTTGATTGCTACAATAGCTCCTTGGTTTTGTCTTACATGGTGACCAGAAAGTCTTTCTTAAGGGTCATGCTGCACCCATCTTGAGCTGTAGCAGCAACTTCAACCAGTGACTGCCACCACCCACAAGGCTGTCAGGAAGTCCCTTTGAAAGGTAATGGAAAGGAAAAAGGAAGGCGAAGACCAACCATCCAGATCTCAATCACTTTCTGGTGTTTCACCATTTTGCGTCTACTTACAGAACTTTTGGGAGGCTCCTAGGTTTACTTGGAGAGACGACACATGTTATAGAAACATCCCCTGAATTCCTAACACTAGTCTTCCTCTAATGCCAGGTAATTAAAGCATTTATTAAGTGTTTATTATGTTTTTTGGGTAGGTGGTTCAGGGAAGTATGGAGAACGAGGAAGAGTAGAAAATGGAAAGAAGTGAGCATGGCCTGGTCATCTCATGAAGGTCCCAATCGAAAGAAAGGACACAGGCTGGAGATAGCTCCAGGGTGTGAAGGCTGCCAGGCAGAGAAGGTTCCTATGTATTTCTCCAGCATCATGTCTCTGTACATGGACGTGAATCTGTTTTCTTTAAGCTATTATAGTATACAATAAACTTTTAACATGTTTTGATTCTGGGTCCAGCAATGTGATAGACTGTGTGGCTGTTGGCTAGAATCAAGCTTTGCTAAGTTTGGGAAAGGGTTCATCATCACAGGGTTGGCCACCAGGTTGTTAATTTTTCTGCTTCTAGCAACTCATAAAGATCACCTACTAGAACCAGGAAGAGTTTATAATCTGTCTAGCTACTTCTTAAACAGACCTATTCAATGAATGTGCATTACCTCACCCTAAGTGAGTACCTGCATAGACCTTGGCCTGAAGGGGCCAAGGTCTCCCAGTGCATCCTGGATCATCTCCAGTCATCCTGATGAAAACTGGTCACTGGATTCAGATGGCTCTGGAGGAGAAGTGAGGCTGGGGAGCTGCACAGCCCTCCCTCACTTAAAACAAAGTCAAGTGCAAGTCATGTCATCATTTCTTTGATGGCATGGTCTTCTTTGGCAACAAAGAGGGAACACAATGATTTGTCTTCATAGAGAGAACATCCACACTGGTGAAATCATTCATCTTTTGAGACATTAAAATAAGACTAAAATTTCAATTCTGATAGAAACAAAGAGATTTTCTGGCAAAAGTTCAGCCACACTGGAGATCTGCCATCTCTTTAGTTAAGATCAGAATTTCGAGGATCAGTCAATGAAAGGTTGAGACTGGTATTAAGGAAGGACTTGTATGAGTGGGACCCCTCTTGGGTGTAGAAATTATAATTATTTCTTTATTTAAACATTTTAAATTTATTTTCCACTTAATAGTATTTTATTTTTTCCAATTACATGTAAATATAGTTTTCAACATTCATTTTTATAAGATTTTGAGTTCTAAATTATTTTTTATCCCTCTTCCCCTTCCCCCTCCCCAAGATGGCAAGTCATCTGATATAGGGTAAATATGTACACATTAGTCATGTTGTGAAAGAAGAACAGAATGACAGGCAAAAACTATGAGAAAGAAAAAAAATCGAAAGTAGTCTGCTTTGATCTGCAGATTCCATAGCTCTTTCTCTGGATGTGGACAGCATTTTCCATCGTGAGTCTTTTGGAATCGTCTTAGATCATTTTATTGCTGAGAAGAGCTAAATCTTTCAAAGCTGGTCATCATACAATGTTGCTGTTACTGTGTACAATGTTCTCCTGGTTCTACTCACCTCACTCAGCATCAGTTTGTGTAAGTCTTTTCAGGTTTTTCTGAAGTCTGCCTGCTCATCATAAAAATTATATTTAAAGGAAAATTTTGGTTTTTCATTTGTAAAATGGGGACAATAACATCTGTCCTACATGTATCTTAGACTTGTTTTTTAATGATTAAGGACTTTGGGCTAAGTATGTGAGATAAGGTCATCTATGTGCAATCTCTATTCTTGAGGAATTCTTAGAGCTAAGGAAATATACTGTTATTGATTTTGGAGGACTGACCACTGTGTCAGAGAAATGAGCACCTACCTACCTGGTAAGGAGTAGTGACCAGGGTGGGATGTCTGCCTTTTGAGACTGATATAGCCTGCCATGCCTGTGCCCTGTCCCAGCTCTGCTAGAATGGACTCATTCCTGCCAATCTCACTGAACCATAGATTTAGCCCACCCTTTATCATCCTTTTCAGACAGCCATCTTTGCCTGTGGAATCTCTCTCCCTCCCCACACTTATCCCTTTTCTCTATTAAGATCCTTCAAGTTCTCAATTCAAGGACTCCCTCCTTAATAAAACCTTCTCTCTTTTCCCAAAGTCCAGAGTTATTTCTCCTTTTTCCTTAGATAGCAGATAATACTTTGTTCATACCATTTTGCTATGTATTTGCGAAAACAAACCAACTAATTGTGCATTGTGTATTTTAATAACTCATATTTATAGCATTTAAAGGATGTAATTTGTGAGGAAGGTAAAATAAATATTATTGACTCTGTTTTTACAACTGAGGTACAAAGACGAAATGACTTTGTTGATGTTTCACATCTATTAAGTGTTCGAGCCTGAACTGGAATTCATTTCATGACTCAAAATCTCCTCCTCTATAGAAGTTGCATTTTGTCTTTGTTACCTGGGCCTTTAAAAAATGTAATTAATTTGGATCAGATTTGAGTTGGATGATTGTCACACATTTTTTTCTTTCTTTCACCTTAAGGTCTAGTGATTAACACAGTACTGGTACACAGTAGGCACTTAATAATTTCTAGTTGACTGACTGACTTCAGGACTGGGACCGACCACCTACTTTTGACAAAGCAGGTGTCCTGCACGTAGCACATCTGTTGCTTTGAATTGAATTGTGAAGATTCAATCCAGTTCCTCTTCCAAGTCCCCAGGATATGTGCTAGCAGGGGTTTCAGACATTTTTTGTAATTCCAGTGCCTTCCCTCTGTTCATTTTTTTCATATTTAGCCATCATATAGCTTGCTTTGTATCTATTATTTGTATGTTGCCTCCCCCATTAGATTAAAGCTCCTTGAGGGCAGGTACTGTCTTTGGTCTCAGTTTCTCTAGTGTTTTGCTCAGTGCTTGGCACACGGTTGTTCTGAGCTTTGTTTCAGAGGACCTGTGACTTCATGGGGTCATGATTTAATTAGAATTAGATAAGATTTAAGTGAGGCAGATTTGCACAAAATCTTCAACCTCGATTTCTCTTCCAGAGTTGTTCAAGTTCAGCGGCAGGATGCAAGTCAAGATGATTGTCCACCTGGGATATGGGGGATGTGGGGGATGACCTTGGCAACTCTGATATCTGACCTGTGGCCTCATGTGGCCTTCTAGATCCTTGGGTATAGCTTTTTGACAGAGACCACGTTTACAGAACCGATCCTTCCATTACGGGGATTTGTTCCGTGAATTTTGAGTTCCACCAAAGGGCTGCCCTTGAGGACCCAGAGAGGGCCATGTGTGGCCTTGAGGCTGCAGGTTCCCCACCCTAAGCTCTCCACAGCACCTGCTTAAGCCTAAGGCTTTGCTCTGGTTAGAACAAACTGTTCGCAGGGGGACCTCTTCACATGTTTGGGGTAGGCAGTCCCTAATTCACTGTCAGCTTTGAGGCCTGTCAATGACCCTTCGCCTGGGTTAGCCCAACATGATTTAGTGGAGTATGGTCTCTGTGCTTGCTGTCACCACCGTGAGAGTCGGCGGGCAGGGGGGCATTGCCGCCTTGCCAAGGGCCCTCCCAGCAGGGGGGCTGACCCTCCCAGCAGGGGGCCGGTCCTCCCTGAGCATCCCATACATCCCACTGTGCACAGCAGATGTTTAATAAATGGTTGCGGAATTGAATGGAATGATTGCCTCCCTCGTTGGGCGGTGAGTCCCTGGAGAGCAGGGGCTGCTTTCTGCCCCCTTTCGCAGCTGTTGTTTTCAGTCCTACTCGTGCAGTTTTCTGGGCAAACGCACTGGAGCGGTCGGCCTTCTCCAGCAGGTGAAGGCCGAGGGTGGTGACGTCACGCGGCCGAACTGGAACTCAGGGCTTCCCGACTCCGGCCCTGCAGTCCGCTGGGCTGCCTCCTAGGTACACCCTGGGTGCTTAATAAGTGCGGATCCATTCCGTCACGGACCCTTTTGGCCGTTTGGTGCCCTCTGGGGACTCCTTCCCACAGGAGCGTTTGTAAATGCAAAAATTAAGGTCCTGAGGAATGCAAAAGAAACCAATTTTATTGAAATCAAACCGACACAAAAGTATTAGATCCAGGCTCCCGTCCGCCAGGCCGGCGGCCCCCGGGCTGCTGGGTAACTTCCCCGCTCCCTCCCCACCTCTGACCTCGGTCCTTCCCGCCCCGCCCAGCGCCGCCCCCTCCCCCTCCTCCCCCCCACAGGCGCCCCGCGGGGTCGCGGCCGGCGCTGCGGTTCCGCCCCTGGCCGGCAGGGGTCGCTGCCCCGGCCGCCGCCGCCGCTCTCCTCCCGCCCCTCGCTCCGCTCCCGTTACGCCGCCGAGCCGGGAGCCCCGAGCGGGAGCCGGGAGCCCGCGGCGGCGGCGGCGGCGGCGGCGGCGGCGGCGGCGGCGGCGGCGTCTGGGCCTGCGGGGCCGGGGCCGGGAGCCCAGGGCCCGAGGCCCGAGGCCCGAGATGGCGACCAAGAAGGCGGGCTCGCGGCTGGAGACGGAGATCGAGCGCTGCCGCTCCGAGTGCCAGTGGGAGCGGATCCCCGAGCTCTGCAAGCAGCTGTCGGCCAAGCTGATCGCCAACGGTGCGGCGGCGGGCGGGGGGCCGGGCCGGGCCGGGCGGGGCGGGGAGGGGAGCGGAGGGGAGGCCTCTCGGCCAGGCCGGGCAGGGCCCAGCCGCGCCCGAGGCCCGGCACAGGCGGGGGGTCACTTAGGGAGACGGGGAGTGTGTGCGGGGGGGGTCACTGGGGTGTGGAGGGGGGGATGTGTGCAGGACGGGTCACCGAGAGACGCGGGGCGTACCTGGGGGAGGCGGGGTGCGTGCGGGGGGGG
>CM053774.1:40124948-40168174 GCA_028658325.1 Potorous gilbertii
GTCCTTCCAGGCCTCCCTGAAGTCTTCTTGTTCATCATTTCTTATGGCGCAATAGTACTCCATTACATTCATATACCATAATTTATTAAGCCATTCCCCAATTGATGGGCATCTCCTTGATTTTCAGTTCTTGGCTACCCCAAAGAGTGCTGCTATAAATATACTATTAATTCTTAATAGTGCATCTCTAATGATCTTCTAAGGCTATCAGAACATTTTACTTTATCTTCGGTATGTTTTAGACAAGTTATTTAGACTAATTTGCCAGGATTTAGATAGGTACAGAAAAGGGCAGTTACAAGCTGAAAAGTGGAACCCAGGAATCGAAAAATGATACTTCTCTGCTCTATTGCTGGTTCATTGGCCCTTATTATTTCCCTTCTTTATTTTTTTTCAAAGCAGATATTGTATGAAAGGCTAAAGGTAAACTATAGCTGATGCAGGATAAGGAAAATTAAAAAGAGTGGATAAAGACTAGAAAGTGTTCAAGGTTAATTGACTAGAGCAGGAATTGGGAACTGCTTGCCAAAGATGTCTAGGAGATATTTGTTAGTGGGACACTAGCCTGTTGCTGCTGCTTTGGCTCAGTCTGTATTGCTGATGAGAGCTGTCACCAACCTCTGGAATTGTTGAAGAGTATTAACAACACACATTTATATAGCGATATGAAGTCTGCAAACCGATGACCTCACAACAGCCCTTTGTGTACATTGTACAAGTATCATTATCCCCATTTTAGAAAGTAGGAGAGTAAGGTGCAGGGCTTTGTAAGCATACTGGCTCCTGGTATGGCTCTCTGTGGTAGAACTAGGAGTATTAGATAATTTATTCTAACACCATTTATAGATAAGGAAACTGAGGTCCAGAAGGATTAGACTGCCTGCTTAACTCACTTAGCTGGTTAGGTAGATAATAGGTGAGACTAAAACCATGACTCGAGTTTAGTGCTTGTTTGGCCATACTTATGGTAGGTCAAGGAAATGGGGATAGGGTGGAGAAGGGTACACTTCCAGAGAGTCCCCCCTCAAATCCATCCTTACTTTGTATGGTCTCTGCTTCATCCTCTAACAGAAAGAATCAGCAAGATGGCCCCTACTTCCCCTTCCTTGTCTGAGTGCTCCAGGAGTATAGAGGTTGACAGTTTCACAAGTTCTCATTTGGTGTTTTTTCTTATTTTTGAAAAGAAACAAAATTCCTTTAATATGTATCATATAGCTATTAAGACTCTAATTTGTTTTTTTTGTTTTTATTTCCCTCTAGTAATTTGTGAGTACTAGATCAGACACTTAGGTGGGTTCATGATTTTACTGATTCACAAGGTTGCTCTGGTGATGCCAATTGAAACCTTTTCATACCTGCCTGTCTTTAACTCTTTTTCACCAAAGGCAGTCCCTCCGACTTGCCTTCCTCAGTTTCTTCTGACCAGTAAAACACTCAAGGTGTCCATCTTTTACCTCTCTTACAACCTTACCAACTTTTCTTTTTCCATTAAATATTTTCTTGATAGAATCCTTTACTCCATTTCTTCACAGTCTATAGCTACTCAAGAGTTAGGTCTAGTTATCTGCACAGGAAAAAAAACATCCATTGCCAGCTTATGCCCTGAAGAAAATGGACAACCTGTAGTGCTGTTCATCAGTATGTAAATCTTGGATAGGAAGGTACAAGTGTCCAGTGAATTGAATCCAAAATTAAACAGGAGGAGATTGGGCTGGATTACTGGATTCCAAAGGCTATGAAACTCCTTTAAAACCCCAAACTTCTCACAGTACCCAAGGTATATCTTTCTAATATTTAATGTTCTAGAAAGCAATGTTGTATGGTTTTGAGTCACTAGCATTAGTCTCTAAAGAGTTAAAAAAGAATTAACAAAGAGAGGGCAATGGAGAGGCATTTGGTGGGTGTGAGCAGGCTGCTATACACACACACGCACACGTATAAAACAAGTAAAAAACTAGTGAATCACTACTTAAAATTCAATTTTGTTTTTGTTCGTTAAATATAAAATAAGCCTCCTATGGGTAGAATATAAAGATAAATGATATATAGTAGGATTTGCTCTCAGGGAATACATAAACGAGTGAGATATAATATAATGTTTTAAGTGTAAAATAGAGATACAGATAGTGCTAAAATTAAAAAAATGGGTAGGCGTAGATTAAAGAATCATAAGTTTAAAGCTGGAAGGGACCTTGGAGTTCATCAAGTCCATCCTCTCTCATTGAACAAATGGAGTAACAAAACCCCAGAATGTCTTAGCTAAGGGAGTAAAGCAGGACTTCAGGAGAAAGTACCCCCTGAATGGCCCCTTGAAGGACTTCACAGTCATCAGATCATAATTCTGAAGATGGAAGGTACCTCAAAGGCCAAGTGGTGGATTCTCTCATTTTACATGTGGCCCAGTAATTTATTTAATAAACTTCTGTGGTTCCCAGAAGGACCTCTCATATTCTTGTCATCTTGCACTTGACTCCCTTCCATGGATTGTCTGGTCCAGCTATACTACCTTCCTTGCCATTCTTCATAAATGAGGTTCTGGTTTCAGTCTTGGCGCCTTTGCACTCATGCTGGAAATGCTCTCTGTTCTCTTAGAATCTTGAATTTTCTTCAAGATCCAGTTTAAGTGTCACTTTCTGCACTTGTCTCTTCCTGCTCTCCGCTCCCTCCTTCTTGGCTTCTCCTCTGCTGTACCTTTTACGTAGGTAGACATATCTCTGTGTATAAGTCTATGTACATGTTGTCTCCCCGGTGAGAATGCAAGCTCCTGAGGGTCAGAGAGCGCTTTCATTTTTTCTTTGCATTCTCCTCTTAGCATAGTGCCCAGCATATACTGAGTGTTTAGTAAGTACTTAGTGAACACTTACACTTAGTTTTCAGTTCTTTGCTACAATAAGAGATGGTTATTTTGGGTTATATGGGCCCTTTCTCAATTTTCACCTGTTTGAGGTATATGACTGACAGGGGAATCTCTGTGTCAAAGGAGGAAAGCCTCTTTCTCTTCCTGGGCTTCCATTTTCTCATCTGTAAAGTGAGGGAGTGTAGACTATATGATCCTTAAGGTCTTTTCCTGCTCTGAAGCAGGAAGACTTTAGTAGTCTAACTTGAGAGGAGTGAAGAGTGCTTGAAGGAAACACACATCATGAAAGGGAGATTGTGGAGGGGCTTATAGAACAGGACAGGAAGTTTGTTTTTTATCTTGCATGAGCTTGGATCCAGTGACACTGGCCTCTTTGCTGTTCCATTTCTTCACTGTGAGCATTTTCACTGGTTGTCCCTCATGCTCGGAATGTTCTTCCTCCTCATCTCTTCCTCTTGGCTTCCTTGAAGTCCCAGCTAAAATCCTTCTTTATGCTAGTGCTCTCTCTCTGTTGATTATTTCCAATTAATCTTTTACAGCTTTTTCATACATAGTTATTTCATCTTGTCTCCCTCATTAGATGGTGAGCTCCTTGAGAGCAAGGACTGTTTTCTACCTTTCTTTCCATAACCATTGGTTAGTACAGTGCCTGACACATAGCTGCTATAATTAATGTTTATTGACTGACTGACATGTGGTATGGAACCACTGAAGGTTTTTGACCCAGGAAGTAACTTAATTAGACTTGATTGATGTAGTTACTATGATGGGTGGATTGGAAAGAGAAGAGACTATAGGAAGGAGACTGGATAGAAAGACTTACATTCTAAATTTTTTTCTCTTCTTAGGGAAGAGACAAGGAGAATTCATTAGTATAAGTAGGACTTATTAAACTTCTTCCACGGGGGACCCCTTTTTGAATAGTGACTGCTGGTGCTGCATGGCCTGAAGGCATGCACAGAGCAGAGTATGAATTGCTTTGTGTTCAGAACCAAGGCTGCAATGAAGTTGCATGCAACATGGACAAGCACTGCCAGAAACATCTCAGATTCGTTATGTGTTTGATTTTTAATTAATTTTTGGTTGTTGCTCAGAAACCTTTTACTGTTGCCAAATTTTTCATGACCTTATAGGGTCATGACCTGCAGTTTAAGAAACCCTGTATATAGCATGATAGAAGAACTCTGGCTTTCTACAATAGTTAAGCCACTAGCAGACAAATACAATGAGGGAGTGGATGTTTTGAGACTAAAGTCTCATAGGTTTAGCACATAGTTCTCACTATTAGATGTTATGATTTATTTTCTGTTATTTATAAATATAATGATAAGATCTGCAATCTGGACCCGGGGTCTAAGGTGCTGTTCCCTTTCCCTCTTCAGCAGGGAACCCTTCTGCTATGGACTCAAGTATGTGGTGACCAGGTTTAATTCCTCCAGCCTTCTTTCAGGTAGTGAGGCTCTTTGTCTAGTAGTCTTTGGCTCTTTCTGTCCTTGCTCTGGTGGGTTGTAGAGAAATGATTTATAGATTAGGTTTGCCTTATGTCTAGTCTGTCATGGATTGGAGAATAGAAAGGTACTCAGTAAATAAAAATGAATTAGATATGAAACAGCTGTTTATTTCCTCTAACACAAAAGAAGTGCTCAGTGCAGGCGACTCACAAGTGTACGCTGACAGAGAGACTTAAAGAAGGATTTGATGACTTATGACTGTTGTCAAACTATTCCAGGAGGTTCCGTTTCTATCAAAACAGAAAGCACTTAATGAGATTGCTGCATAGACATTTTACACATCAGTAGGCTTGGTGCTGTCCAAACAACTCTCTTTAGGTCTGTGTTTTCTGGCAAGTCAGGCAAGAACTTGGCCTCATTCTCTTTTAGTGGTCACCTCAAATGCAGAAACCTTCCTTGTCTGCCAGTTTGCTTTGAGCAGATCTCTTAAACTCCCAAGATTGCCTCCAAGCCTAGATGCTTCCATTTTGGGATTGATATTGCTTATGGAAAGAACACAAAGCAGAAGAGGGAGCCAGAGACCTGGGCTCAAACTTGTCTAGTTTAGGCCCCTATTGTCACTAGCAACTTGGGAGGAGGTTATCAGGCTTGAGGGAAAGCAGCAGCTTTTTCTTTCCCATCCCTCCGGGAATAGAGGCTGATAGTCCTGATATAATCTGATGGGAAGAAAGAGGAAGAGACTGTGAGAGGGTCACTTTCTCTTAAAGATCCAGTGATTCAGTGACCTTTCTTACTCACTGGCCAGTAAAGTGATTGCTTGGTCATTCCAAAGAACTCAAGTCCTTTAGGACTGAACTCTGCATGGAAGTAGAAAGGGTGCAGGTTCAGCCGCATGTGGGTTGGGCTTCTGTCCATCCTCTGCTACATGAGAGTGATTATCTGAAATAGGGAGGCTGTGAAACTTTCTGCTCAAAGGGGATAATATTTTCACATATTCTAGTATAAAGATTGGAAAGTTTCTGTTTTTTCTATCTCCCTAGCCAGATTTCTATTTCTTTATATAGCCTTGAGTTTGTCATCAGAGTCTTTAGGTGTGAGTCAACCTGGTTGGAGAAACAGGCCTGGGGAGACTTGATATTGTAGTTAAAAACCTGAACCTATTTTTGTTCAGGCCTTTTTGGATAATTGAATTACAGAAATAGAGAGGATAATAGAAAACTGAGTTAGCCTTAACAAAGAGCCCAAGTCTCTTTTTGACTCAGATGAAGGTTTCTTCCCTTTCAGAATCTTTTATCTGTGTAGTCATGTTCAGGTGCCAGAGACCTGAGATCTTTGTCTAGGAGTATTGAATTTACTTAAAGCCATTAGGCTTCCACGGTGATAGTTTCCCCTTTGAGGGATTTTATTGCTCTGATTTAAATTTGATTTTGAGATGTTTTAATTATGACCTGATGGAAAAAGTTGTAACTCAGAAGAGTGAAACAAAGAATTCTTTAGGAGCAAAAGTTATTGTAAAAAATGTAACCAACTATATAAAGTGGGAATAAAATCATCCTGGCATTTTCTAGTAGCTGATGTCATTGTAAATGTTGTATAATATTTCTGAACCTCCATATTTCTTAGAGGAGTGAAAGGCACCTGGTAACCAGGGCATTCTCAAGAGTGAAATGAACAGGTAAAAATGGCCTCATAAGGCAGCCATTTTTAGTTTGAAAATCTTTGAAATTGTCAATTCCTTCTTCCTTGTAATGAACAGAAATCAACTGCCCTGTAATTCCTACTTGCTATTCCTTGTTCTCCCCTTTGTGGCCATGGGATATAAATCTATCCTATAAAATATTACAAACTCTCTTAAGTCTTTATACTTTGACCCTCTCATGTGTGATCTTAGAAAGAAGAGCCATGAGACTAGGTTAGAGAGAGACTAGGTTAGAGAGAGACTAGGTTAGAGATTAGGTTAGGTGTAGGTAAACTGACTTACTATTTAATAGTGATTGATATCCATTTGCATCAGTTATATGTTGTGAATTCCTGTGACATTTTGGTGAAGCCTGAGCCCTTTCTCAGAATAATGTTTTTTAAATGCATAAAACACATAGTATTACAAAGTAAATCACTTATATTGAAATACAGCTATCAAAGTATATTTTTATAAAACAGGTTCTTTGACTGTAGATTAAGAATCCCTGATGTAGAGGAATTTAAATATCATTGGGATTAGTAGGGTAATGACTAAGAGTGATTAGTTTCTTTGAAGAGTGTATAATCTTCATTTCAGCCTTTAGGCATGAGGTAGGAGGCAATGCCAGCTCCTGGGACGATTTAGGAAGATATTTGTCAGGATTGGGACCTCTCTGACTGAGGAAGGTTATCCAGGTGGTTTAGTGTTCTTATTTATTGTTCTTTGAGAAGCCAGTTGGGAGATAGTAGGATTCTAAGACCCACTGGAACAAAGCATCTAGATGTGATTTGACTTACCTTTCCAATTCATTTCCCTTTTCTCTCTAATCTGACTAGATAACTAGGATTGGCTTTTTGGTTTTCCCTTGACCCAGTTCCACCATGCTTTGTTTCTGTATATGTATTCCTTTGTTGCAAGATCCAGGGTCTATGTTTTGGCTATTATTGTATTCTCTGTATTTGGTAAAGTGTCTTGCACAATATAGTTACTTAAACTTAATAATTGCTCGTTGACTTGAATGGTCTTTGCTCATGCCATTCCTCTTGGCAATAATACCCTTCCTTCTTTGCTTCTCCAAATTCTACCCATCTTCCAAGTATTATTTCCATGAAGACTTCCTCAGCTGTTCCCACTGTTGTGGGCTGTTTAATCTTCTGACCCTTTTTGCATTGAATGACTGTAATGCCAATGCGATATCTAGCTACAGTGGATATGCTTGCATATTTACAGGATACATTTGAAAAATATAAACTCTCTTCCTCCAAGAAGAAACCAAAATATTTATTCATATACCAGAAACCCAGTTCCACCATGGTAACAATGAAGTTTTTACACATTACCAATAAAAGGAGCATGGCTGTCCTTCTCATAGGCCTCCTTACAAACAAGCTCTCTTAGGCAAAATCAATCTCTTTCTGACTCTTGCTAGCTGCTTTGCTCTGCTCTGCTTGCTCTCTCTTCCTGCAGCACCCTTTCTGCTCCTCCCACCATGGGGTCCATGTGACTCAGGCTGTGGGCTGGGCCAAAGCTCAAAGTAGGTCACATGGGCCTATTAAAGGGCAGGAAAGATCTTCACATTCCCATAATGAATGTGGTACAATGAATGTACCACTCATTTGGCACTTAATCATGTACTTTAAGGATATCATCCATTTATTCCTTTTACCAATGCCAATAATACTTATCTCCTTAATGAGTAGCTTTAAAAAAAAATAATTAAAAAAAAATTTTTTTACTTGGTGGCCAAACCTCTCTGATATTGAGTATCTCTGAATTTAACTTGGTTTGTCCTCTAACAACAACAGATTAAAACAGAAATTGAGCTTAATTTTGCGTTAATTTTGTTCGGTTACAAAGAGTGGTTATTTTATCTATGTAACAGTCTGTGGAAGTTAAATATAAAATAGTAATCATAGGGTGACTAATTGTCTTAGGACCAATTCTGTATAAACTATAAAGAAGATAAGGATGAGATTAATAACGACAATGATAATTTATACAGCCCCTTAAGGTTTACATTAGTCCCCCAAATTCTGCAGACATATCTTGGAGATATTACCACTTAGGTTCCGGGCTACACAATAAAGCAAATATTGCAATGAAGCAAGTCACACGAATTTGTTTCCCATAAAACATATATATATGTAAAATTTATGTGTACACTACAGTCTATTCCATGTGCACTAGTATTATCTCTACAAAACAATGCACATACCTTAATTAAAAATACTTTATTGCTAAAACATGCTCACCATCATCTGAGCTTTCAGTGAGTTGTATTCTGTTTTTGTGGTGGAGGACTTTGCCTTGATGTTGCTGGCTGCTGGCTGGTCCGGATGGTGGTTGCTGAAGGTTGGGGTGACTGTGTCAATTTCTTAAAATAAGAAAGATGTCTACTGACTCTTCCATTCACGTGAATGCTTGGAGGCTTTGGTGTGGTTATTAATTGGCCTAGTCTCAATATTGTTGTGTCTCAGGGAGTAGAAAGACCACACGAGAACTAAGGACAGTCAGAACATATGTAGCATTTATGGGTTAAATTCTCTGTCTTGCATGGGCATTTGTATTGCCCCAAAACAATTACAAAAATCACTGATCATATATCCCCATGACAGATATAGTAATAATGAAAAAGTTTGAAATACTATGAAAATTACCAAAATGTGATACAGAGACATAGTGTGTGCACAAAGCAAAATGCCTCTAATAGCCTTTATTATGTGCAGGATTGCCACAAACAGTCAGAAGCTCTATCTTCAAAGCATAGTAAAACGAAGTGCACTAAAACAACATATGCCTTTACATCTCTACAACCAAGTTTGTTGTGTTTTCCCTGTCTCTGGTCCTTTTCACTTCTTTATTCTTTTTCATTTCCTCCCAACAACTGTGTGAGGCAGGTAGTAACCTGTTATCTTCCCTTAGATGAGAAAACTGAGACTTAGGGGTTAAATGATTATTCATTATCATACAAGTTTGAAGTGTTGGAACTAGAACTTGAGTCTGTTTTCTGATTCTGAGACCAGTGTTCTTTTCCCATTATGTCAGTCCATTCATTGCAAGCCCAACATTGAGGCCATTCTAACTTGATAAAAGTTGGTAGAACTTGTGCTTTAATAACACGCTCTTTGGAAAACCTAATTTCTTGCCTATCATGTTGAAACACGAGTGTTTAAACAGCACGTCCCATCCTGTGTCATCTTTTATTGTTCTTTGTTTTGCTCTTCTTTTGTGCCACCCAAGGCTCATTGAAGTTAAGGAACTAGGCCTTATATATAAGTCTTTGTGTCTCATAGTGTGTAGTATAGTGCTGGGCCCGTTCAGGTGGTTCAGTAAATATTCATTTAATGGTCTTCATTGAACAGATCCAATGTGAATTGACTATGATGTATTATTCATGGTCCTCACCTGGGTAGTGTGTAAAGGGAATTTGAGGCCAGCTATACTGTTGCCTCACTGACCAACAGTGGCACCTTGTGTCCCTGACATCCAGCCAGCAATTTCATTTGGTTCTTTGGAAATGGTGTTGGCTCATCTGATTCAGGGCAGATTCATGTGGGAGGCCTCAGGCTCCTCTGGGTGACCTCATGCTTGGCAGGCAGTTGGAGCTTATGTCCTGTTTCAGTTGTTTAGAGGCCAGCATTTCCCTTC
Organism: Potorous gilbertii; assembly: GCA_028658325.1. Classification (NCBI taxonomy): domain Eukaryota; kingdom Metazoa; phylum Chordata; class Mammalia; order Diprotodontia; family Potoroidae; genus Potorous; species Potorous gilbertii. The sequence continues at coordinate 40,134,586 of CM053774.1, forward strand.
TAAGGAGCCAAGGTATTTTCCCTTGCTGGGAAGGTGTTTGCTGATTTATTTAGAAATCAGCTCCAACTATGACAAATTGAAAGAGTGAGTTTCCCTTGGAAGAAGGGTTAGATGACCTTTGTACAAAACAGATGGGTCAGCCACAAACCACAGAAAATCAAGCTGAGGGCAGAGGAAAGAAGAGTCCTTGAGGACACTGCCCTGGGCATGTGTGTCATTACTCATATTCAGTGTTGGTGAGGAAGTAGAATTAGGGGTGGGAAGAGGGCCCAGGTCCTCTTTGAGGAGGCAAACCAAGTTTTGATCCTTTAGTAGTTGCCTGAGGTTAGGGAGTATTTTAGTAGTTAAGACTCTAGAAATCAGAACACTTGGGCTTTTAGGTCTAGATTTGTCATGAATTGATTTTTCACAGGCTACTTCAGCCTGTGAAATCAGTTTGGAATCAGTTTTTCCTGCTGTCTAGTAAAATGGAAATACCACTGGCCTTGGCCCCAATATTTATTGGCTATATGACCCTGGAGGAGTCATTTGATTTTTCTGAGTTTCCTCACCAGCAAGATGGGGATGAGAATACTTACAGGTTTTACCTCACAAGGTGATCAGTCTTTCCAGGGTGTTTCTCATTGTTCTCTAACACCAAACTTTACCTTGGCTAGGATTTCTGGGTTGTGAAGAACATGTTTTGTGAACCTTTAAACCATATTGAAACATGTTATTATTACTATAAATCTCTCAAGGGAGTTAGGAGTATGGAATGTTTGGTGTGCCAGATGCTATGGTATGTATAAAAACCAATATAAAAATAAAGAGCGCCCACAATCCTGCCCCTTTTAGAGCTAGGTGTCAGAGTGGACCAAAGACTGAACCTGGAGTTCAAATCCTACCTTAAACATTGTGCTAGGTGTGTAACCCTGGGCAGGTCAGGCAACCTCTGCTTCAGTTCCACCATCTGTAAAATGGAGACAATAGTGGCAATCCACCTCTCAGGGTTGTTGTGAGGATAAAATGAGATGTTATTTGTAAAGATCTTGCAAGCCTTAGAGCACTATGTATATTCTAGCTTTTAGCTATCGTTGCTTTCTATTTGTCACCGATGGATAGTAATAGAGTGGAACACACAAATCCTGCGGGTGCATAGAAAGGTAATGCTGGGCAATTAGGGGAGACTTCTAGGAAGAGCTGAGTTTTGAATGGGATCCTGAAAGATGTTAGAGATTTGAATTGGCAGAGAGAAAGGATTTTTAAAGGTCAGTGAAAGCACTATTATACACATGTAAGGCCAATTAATTTTCTTTAAAAGATCCTAAATTAGATTGTAAGCTTCTTCAGGGTTGAAAAATGTGTCTTGCCCATGCTTATGTCCTTCTCCCTCTCTTCCCATCCCCTCCTTCCTTTAACTTTGAGTTTTATACCTAGTAGGCTTCTGTGCATTTTTGTTGAATGAATGATTGTTTTTATTAACAGAGATAGATGTAGAAATGGGCAAGTTGTGGGGATGACAGCAACTGAAGAGAGACTGTATTTGATTTATAGACTCATAGAGTTTTAGAATTAGAAAGGACATTAGGAGCCTGAAGTCAAGACAGATTAAATGATTTGACCAAGGTTTGTTGTTGTCCAGTAATTTTCAGTCATGTCCAACGCTTCGTGATCCCATTTTCCTGGAAAATATACTAGAGTGTTTTGCCATTTCTTTCTCAAGCTCATTTTATGGATGAGGAAACTGAGGCAAACAAAATTAAGTGACTTGCTAAGGTCACACAACTAGTAAGCATCTTAGGCCAGATTTGAACTCAGAAGATGAATCTTTCAGATTCCAAGCCAGGCACTCTTCACTCTACCACCTATCTAGCTGTCCTCAGGCAAGGTTATATAGCAGATTAATGAGAGTTGGGGCTAAAACCCAGGTCCCCTAATTCAGTTCCTTTTTTCTGTGGCTGGCAAAGTGTCTTACACATAGTAAGCTTTTAATGTTAAATTTAATTGCTGCCTCTTTCATTATACAGTAGTCAATCAATATACACTTAATAAGCACCTGCCATGTGTCAATCACTGTGCTAAGAGCTATAATGATGATCATGCTATAATGTGATGTAATATGATATGATGATGTAAGGACCTGTTGAAGGAGATTGGAATATTTAGATTGGAGAAGACTGGTTTGGGAGAAAGATAATTATTTTGAAGTAATTGAAGGCCTGTCAATTAGAAGAAAGATTAGATAGGTTTGTTCTGCTTTACCCCTGAGGGTAGAATTACTCTGTGAGCAATGAGTGGAAGTTTCTTTGAGACAGATTTGGCTCAATGTAAGCCACAACCATCTTCCAGGTAGAACTGGAGCTCTCTGAAAGGGGACTCCCTCCCAGGTCTGGAGGGCTCCAGTGTTAGGGCACCTTCGGCCTTCTGGCACTTCAAGCACTGCCCTTTGACTGAATCCAGACTTTGTAGAACAGATTCCTTAAATAAAAGGATTTGTTCTGTAAAACTTGGACTTGGTCAAATGGCCGTGGACCTAGGACCTACAAGGCCACAGGTAGCCTCGAGGCTGCAGGTTCCCCATGTGGCCCCAGAGGTCCCTTCTGGTTCTGAGATTCTGTGCTTCTTGACAAGAATGAAGTTGGAGAGCTGTGGGATTGCTGACTAATTGTGAAAGGCAAAGATGTGACTCTGCAAAGTTTACTGAGCTCCTTTGAAGAAAAGTGCTGTACTCGTTATGTTTCTGTTGTTTTATTCTGTACAGCCTTGTCAGGCTTTAGTAAATAGATAAAACAAACCCAACAGCAGAAATGAAGTACTGTGCACAAATATAAAGATTATTGATATGAATAGCTTCGGGACTTGGCCAGACCACTTGTCTTGTGGACTTGAGAGTTTTGGCTTTTGAGGTTTCTGGAATTCAAAGTGAATTGAAGCTATCTTCTGATACACTTTTCCCCCCCAGAACTGAGGAGTAACCCCTGAAAAAATGGGTCCTCCTGAGCGTTGGTGGATGTGAGTGTGGGCCATGACCATATGTTGCTTTGCATATGTTATTAAAACCAGTAAAAAGTTTCCCTGGCTGGGAAAGATGAATCCTGACTCCTCCCCCTACCCTCAGTCAGTGGTTGCTATGGAGTCACAGTATTGGTATTTCTGGGAGGTCTGTAGGACTACCTCAGCTGAAAGGGATTCTAGCGCGGCAAGGAGAGCAGGACCTGGCTGCATATAGCCAGATTTTAAAATGCTGTGCTTCTACTGTTTAGCTCGTGGGGGCATATTAAGATTCTCAGCCTCCTGTTGTTCACCCTTTACTAAGTCAGCCTTGAATTTAGCCTTGACCTAGTTGCCCTGTACTTGATAGTGTTGCTTTAACTTGGCCTCTTTTTGGGACACTGCTGCTGCCTCCAGCCCATTTAGCTCCAAGATCTTTGATCCCAGTCTTCACTTTGACTTCAAGCAGAGCTCTTCTTGTCAGCCCTTTCAATTCCATGGCCAACTTTTTTCTGTGGCCACTAACTTTTTTTTGCCTATACTATGATAGATGATTTATTGGACCCTCATTTTATTCCAGTCTGTATTAATCAGTTTGATATGATTCCATAGGGATAGTGATTATAAGTTCTGATAGTAGGACTCAGAACTGTAAATTGTAGATTGGAATTTGACTTGCTTGATCATAGGAAGCTAACTAGAGGACATCCACCCTTGTTTTTCTTTGTTAGGGTGACCAAGCCCAGCTAGGCAGAGGTGATTCAATTACATGGAAAGCACCCTCCCCGCCCAGCCCATCTATTTTTGTGGCCCCTCCGTTCTGTCCCTCTATTATCTAACTTGGACCATGAGTACTTGGCCAGTGTACTCTGGCCCATGTAGATGTTTTGACATTTATTTTATCAGCCCAGCCCATAAGTGTGCTCACTGGCTTAGTAAGACCTCCTAAAAGGTCAGGATAGGTCTGTTAAAATCTTACTAGCCTGTTTGTCCACTAGTGGGATTCTGTATTTTGTGTAGACCCTCCTAAAAGGTCAAGGGCAAAGTCTATCTATCAGTAAGACTCTATTTTTGGTGTGCTCTACCTGTATTATCTGGGTATCAAGCATTGTAAACCTAATGCCTTCAAGGTAGTGGGCATCTGAGATGATAAGGGAGATCTGAGCTCCACTTAATTAGAGGGGAGCATGGGCCCTTTAATAAAGTGCCATTGACTCAGAGCTCTGCCCCCGTGGTTTTTCTTGTAGATGGGACAATTTTAGAATGCTACTATTTTGTTCCCACCTTTGCCCTAAAGTTTGCTTCAAAATGTTTTGACTGAGGATCTTCCTTTTTTCTCCCATCTTGAGAAGTCTTTGATGTAGTTTAGAGCTGAAAGAGATCTTAGATAGTCTTTACCCTTTTTATAGAAGGGTTCCTGGTCAAAAGAGCAACAAAAGGCACCCTTGAGGGTCTTCCCCTCCCAGTTTGATTTTTTTCATTAAAGGGACCATCCCTTGAGTAACTACTTAAAGAGGCCTGTTCATTGAATGGGTATACCTCATTCAAAGAGAGAATCTGATAAGACCTTAGCCTAAAAGGACTAGGGTCTCCCATTGCATCCTGGGCCACCTCTAGTGGTCCTGATGAATATCTGGCCACCGGACCCAGATGACTCTGAAGGAGAGTGAGGTTGGTGGTCTTGCACAGCCCTCCCTCCCTCAAATCCAAGTCAACTGCAAGTCATGTCATCTCCCTGATGTCATGGTCTTCTTCCAGAACATAGAAGAGTAGCCTGACGCCATAAAAGGGAATGACTTGCCCAAGGGCACACAGAAAGTAACCGAATCAGAATTTGAACTCAAGTCTTCTGGCACTAAATTAGTATTTTTTCTGACTGCATCATCTTGTCTTGAAACCTGTGGAGCCAAGGCAGTCTCCGCTTTTTATTAGCAGAGTAAGACCATGTACATCTGATTATCAGAAGGAATGATTCCAGAAGTTTGAGGGTGGGGCTCCAAAGCCAACCAGTTTTTTTTGTGTTTTTTTTTTGTTTTCAACATTCATTTTTTATAAGATTTTGAGTTTCAAATTTTTTCTTCTTTCCTCCTTTCCATCCCCCCTTCCTAAGACAGCAAGCAATCTGATATAGGTCATACATGTGCAATCATGGAAACAATATTTCCACATTAGTCATGTTGTGAAAGAAGCAGAACAAAAGGGAAAAACCACAAAAAACAAAACAGAAAGTGAAAATAGTATGCTTCTATCTTCATTCAGACTCCATAGTTCTTTCTCGGGATGTGGACAGTATTTTCTATCAGGAGTCTTTTGAAATTCTCTTAGATCATTGCATTGCTGAGAAGAGCGAAGTCTTATCAGAGTTGGTCATCATACAATGTGGCTGTTACTATGTATAGTATCCTGATTCTGGTCACTTCACTCAGCATCATTTCATAGTAAGTCTTTCCAAGTTTTTCTGAAATCCACCTGCTCGTCATTTCTTATAGAACAATAGTATTCCAGTACGTTTATGTATCACCACTTGTTCAGCCATTCCCCAGTTGATGGGCATCCCCCCCATTTCCAATTCTCGTTACTACAAGAAAGAGCTGCAATAAATATTTTTGTACATGTGGGTCCTTTCTCCTATTTTATATAGCCCTTGAAGTGGTATAGCTGGGTCAAAGGGTATGCACATTTTTATAGCCCTTTGGGCATGGTTCCAAATTGCTCTCCAAAATTATTGGATCATTTCACAACTTCATCTACATCTACAATGTATTAGTGTCCCAGTTGTCCCACATCTTCTGCAGCATTTATCATTTTCCTTTTCTCTCATATTAGCCAGTCTGGTAGATGTGATGTGCTGCCTCAGAATTGTTTTAATCTGTATTTCGTTAGTCAGTAATTTAGAGCATTTTTTCATATGACCATAAATAACTTTAATTACTTCATCAGCCAGTCAGTTTTGAAAAGGAAGAGAAATTTGGCTGGAGATGGATGGTCAGTAGGGGGTACGAAAAGACCTGCCAATGTTTAAAGAAGGAAGTTGTCAGCTTCCAGGTTAGAGATTTTTGAGGATAAGATTTCTGTTCTCCATAACTTGTAATGTTACCATTTGTTTCTCTTGATTTGTTTTATTTTTACCTTCTTTTTTTTCTTTTCTTTTGGAAAAACCCAGTATCTTGGGGGGAACCACAGGGCGATTGGGTAGCCATACTAAATTAGGAAAAGACTGATAAATATAGAATAGGATATACCTGGTTTGATAGATACTCTCATGTAGAGGTTGATAACAGAGTTGTGGAAGAGAATAAACCAGTTAGCACTGGATCTGATTGGTGTCCTTTCCTGGTTAGTTAGTGGAGAGAGGGTTCAATCTGAAGAAGAAATTCCAGCTCTGCATTTTATTCCCTTTGTAACTTTGGGCAAATCACATTACTTTGGTCCTCAGTTTCCACCTCTGTGAAATAAGACTTTTGGATTAGATATTTAGAGTCTTTTGTAACTCTAAATCCCATTATTTTTTGAATAAAAAGAATAAAAATAAATAAATAAGGAATAATAAATAAATAAAAAATAAAAAGAAAGAAAGTTTTTACTGCTGCTGATATCTTATGTTGGTGTAACGGTGCTACTGGGTTCTCAGGCCACATCAGAACATTAGCTGTGGCAGTTCCTATAAAGGTACAAAGTTTAGGAATAAGAACGATGTCTTATCTTATTCTTAATTTCTTCACAGGCAGCAAGCATAGTACCTTGAACTGTGGTTGGAACAGTTGGTTTAAGAACAAATACTGAATGCAGCGTGGACCACCCCTTCCTGCTTTTCACTATTTATAAATGTTTGTTCAAAGCAGGACCCCACCCATTTCCCAAATCCCCTCTCCACTTTGCTCTTTCCGCTCAGTGTCAGGGTTTCTCTTTTGCAAGAATGTTATGTAGCCCTGGATGGTGGTTGGGTTGAGGGTCACTTTTAGGAGACCATCCATATGGGGCAGAATTGACACTACTTTCCCTTTCTGCTCTTTGTAATGCAGCTCTTTAATTCCAGGTCCCTGGAATTTATAGCTGGAAAGGATTTTTAGAGATTTACTGTTACAATGGTTCTTGAACTTTTTGCTTAAAATATTGAGGACCTCTTCATATTATTAAATTAGTGAGGACTTCCAAGATCTTTTCTTTATCTGGATTATCTCAATCAATATTAATTGCATTAGAAATGAAAATTGATAAAATGTAAAATATTTGTTAATTTAAAAATAACAATAAACCCCAATTACACGCTAATAACATAAATAACTTTTTTCAGTGAAAAATAACTATATTTTTCAAAACAAAAAAAAATAGGGAGGAGAGTGGGATTATTTTACATATTTTTGCATGATCTCTGTAAAGTCTGGCTTAATAGAAAACAGATTCTCTTACCTACTTCTGCAACCGATCTGTGGTGAAATGTTATTTAGGTTGAAGTGTGTGCTGGCCTCATACAGGTAGGTAGTTGGAAAGGGAGTATTGTTATAGGACACTACATTTGAGTACTGCTGATTAGTTCGTTATCCTCACTTTACAGTTGAAGAAACTGAAGCACAGGTATAACTTGCTAAGATCACACAAGAAGTAAGTTGGATCCAGATTCAAACCCAGGTCCTTTGAATTCTAATCCAGTAGTTGTTTTTTCTTCCCTCTATCACACTGTGTTTTTTGACCCTACTTGCTTAATGTGAATATTCTAGAAGATTGATGTTTTCCACATTTTTCAGGAGTTCTTTTTGGTTTACTCATCCTCAGCCCTTGAGATACTAAGTTCTATTTAAGGATGAACACTGGTCTGCATCAAACTTTTATCCAATAGTAAAACTTTAACTACAGTTCAACGAGCATATATTAACCATCTACTTACTATGTGCAAGGGACATGGTCCTTCCTAGCCTGGCAAAGTGGATAGAGAGTTGGTCTCAGTGTCAGGAAGACCTGATCTCTTACACATTAGTTGTGTCCACTGGCAAATCCTTTAGCCTCTTTTAAGCTCAGTTTCATTTTTTTTTTTTTGTATTTTTAAAAATTTATTTGTTTTCAGTTTTCAACCATCCTTCTTAAGTTTTAAATTTTTTCCCCCTCCCTCCTTAAGATGGCATGCAATCTTATGGGGACATATGTTCTTATTAAATACATTTTCATATTAGTCATATTGCATAGAAGAATTGAAACAAATGGGAGAAACCATGAGAAAAACCAAACAAAACACAACAGAAGATGCTTCATTCTGCATTCCATTCTGTAGTTCTTTCTCTGGATGTGGATGGCATTTTACATCAAGAGTCCTTTTGGGAAATGTTTTAGGATCTTTCATTACTGTGAAGGGCTCAGTCTATCAGAAACAGTCCTTTCACACTGTGGCTCTTACTGTGTGTAATATTCTCCTGGTTCTGCCCTTTTCACTCAGCATCAGTTCATATAAGTCTTTCCAAGTTTTTCTGAAGTCCGCTTGTTCATCATTTCTTATAGCACAATAGTATCCTATTGCATTCCTGTACCACAACTTGTTCACCCATTTCCCAATCGATGGGCATTACCTTGATTTCCATTTTTTGGAGGCTCAGTTTCTTTCTTGGCATATGAACCTGGAATTATACTTCTACTTTCTATTTCAAGGGTTATTGTGAGACTCAAATGAGATAAGTTATTTAAAGTGCTTAGCTGACTTGAAAATACTATATAGATGTCAATCATCAACATTTTTAAAATGTGAACTTGAAAATAATCTGTATATATGAGTATTTCCACATTCAAAGAAAGCTAGAAAACTAAGTTTACATATGCAACTGAATCTATTGCTACATAAAGCAATATATATATTATATAATGTAGATATTAATTTTTTTTGATACAAACTACATACTCAAATTAGGTAAATATGTATTTGATTAAAATATAAATTTTATGCGTATATAATTTGATTTAGCATGCTAGTGCTGCCAACATTGTACACTGCTTATTTATATCCCTTTCTAAACTTATTTATTTTCTTTTCTGTGTTTTTTAAACTGTCAATTGAAGTTTTCTTGCCTTTTTTGTATCGTTGTCATCACTTCTCACTCTGCCTCCATAAAAGCTGTTCCTCATACAAGTTGTCAAGCAAAATAATGGTGATGCTCAGTATTCAGTAGCATTTGTGTGGTGCTTGAAGGTTTGCAGAGCACTTTATACGTATACACAGCATCTCTTTCGATCATTGCACGGTCCTGTGAAGTAGGTGCTGTTATTTTCCCCACTTTACGGAAGAGATAACAGGCAGGTGATAGCAGTGAAGTGGCTTGTCCAGGTTCACAAAGCTAGTAGGCTTCTGAGGCAGGGTTTGAACTTTATCCATTGTGCCACCAGTTTGTGCGTTGTGTAGGTACTGCCTGGAAATGTTTGTATTATTCTGTGCCTGCAGTCCATCACCTCTTCATCAAGATGTGTGAGGCGCTGGTGTTCTGGCATCCTGATTAATCGTTGCATTTAATGGTTCTTGTCTTTTAAAACTGATTTTCATTCACAGAGTTGTGGTCATCATATACATTGTTCTTCTGTTTTTACTCACTGTACAATATATATTAGTTCATAAGTCTTTCCAGGTTTCTCTGAATTTGTCCCTTTTGTCATTTCTGAGAGCATAGTAATACTGTTATATACCCTAATTTGCATAGCCATTCTCTAATCCTTTGCCCCCATTTCTTTGTTATAATAAAAAATGCTGCTCTAAATATTTTTGCACATATGGATCCTTTCTCTTTAACTTTGATCCCTTTTGGGGCACGTGGCTCGTCTTGGTCAGAGGATATAAAAGTTTAGAAACATGCTGGGTATGTTCCATATTGCTTTCCAGAATAGTTCCCAGCTCTTCCGGCAATTGCATTAGTGTGCCAGTTCCCCCACAGTCTCTTGGCCAAATTAATTTCCCTTTTTTTGTTATTTTTGTAAATCTGATGGATGTCAAGTGGAACCTTGGAATTGTTTTAATTTGCATTTCTCTTACTATCACTGAATTGGAGTATCTTCTCATTCATTGTTTGATAACTTGGTTTTCTTCTCTTGAGAATTACCTTTTCACATCCTATGACCATGTATTAGGCAATGGCTTTTGTTCTTAATATGTTTGTATCAATTCCATATACATTTTAAATATCAGAGAAATTTGCTGCAAATATTTTTTCACAGTTAATATTTTTGCCTTCTAACTATAGTGCTTTTGTTTTTGTATAAAACTTTAGAATTTTATGTAACCAAAATTTTCCATTTTATTTCCTTTGTTGATCTCTGTCCCCTTTTTGGTCAAGAGCATTTCCTCTATCACTAGAAGGTACCTCCCATCCTTCTCCAATTTAATTTACATCTGGGTCATTCGGAGCTTATTGTGGCTATTGTATGAGAAATTGTTCTCAACCTAACTTCTCACAGACTGTTTTCCAACTTTCTTAGCAGTTTTTGACAAATAATAAATCCTTACCCTAGCACTCAGTATCCTCAAGTTGTTTAAACTCTGTGCTACTGTGTTTATTTGCTTCTCAATCTTGTTTATCTATTCGGTTCTATAATCAACTTAAAATATTTTTTGGCCAGTACTAGATTCTTTTGATGATTACTGCTTTGTGGTATAGTCTTTGTCCCTCTTTTTTCCTTACTGTGTTTTCCTTTTAGATTCTTGACTTCTTGTCCCTCCATATGAATTTTATTTTTCCTAGTTTTATAAAGTAATCTTTTAGTACTTTGATTAGAATAGCGCTGAAGCTATAAATTAATTTAGGTAGTGTTGTTTTTTATATTCACATGGGCCAGCAATCAGCAATTTATTCTTCAATTATGTTTTTATTTCTGTAAAGGGTATTTTGTAGTTATATTGTTATAATTCCTGTGTGTGTCTTGGTACATAGATTCCCAAATATTCTGTAGTCATTTTGAATGAAATTTTTCTTTTTTAAAAATCTCTCTTTGCTTGGTCTTATTGATTCAAAAATACATGATTTTTTTGGTGTGTATTTTATATTTTGCTACTTTTTTTTATTATTAGTTTAGAACACTCAGTTCCACAAGCTTTTGAGTGCTAAATTTTCTCCGTCTTACCTCATCTGTCTCCCCAAGATGGTGTGCAATCTTATATAGACTCTAGATATACATTCCTATTAAACATATTTTCACGAGTCATGTTGTAAAGAAGAATTATAGCCAGTTAAATGAACCACGAGCAAGTATGTCTTGCTGCTTTCCTGAAATTATTGATTGTTTTAATTTTTAGTTGAATCTCGAAGGTTCTCCAAGTTGATCCTTATATTATCTGCAAAATGATAATTTTGTTTTTTCTTTGCCTCTTTCCTTGATTTTTAAAGTTACTTTATTGCAATAGCTAGTATTTCCAGAACTAGATCAATTAAGAGGTAATGACAGTGAATACCTTTGTTTTACCCTTGATCTTATTGGAAAAGCCACTAGTAGTTCTCCTTTATAGGTGAAAGCTCTGCCTTGGTTTTAAAGAGCTATTTATTATACTTAGGAAAGGTCTATTTAGTCTCATTCTTTTTAGTGCTAGCCCTGACAGGCCTTAGTTGGTTGTTGGGGATCATGTTGGTCTCAGGCCTCTTGCATAGTCTTTTGGTACTTGCATCCAGGCAATGAGTCTAGTGTCCTGTCTCCTTTTGTTGACTACCAATGCTCTAAGTAGTGCAGAGAATTGGGGAGCAGCCCTGCCTTACTTGTCAATGACTCATGGAGGCTGGTCTTCCCTTGCTCATTTTTTGACAAGCCAGGAGGATCTGTTACTGAAGCTCACATTGACTTGATATTCCTGCAGCCCCTCTTCAGAGTGCTGGTTGATTTCAAGTCCATATGTGAGAATTCACTCTGTGAATATCCTCTCCCCCCTCTTTGAAGGCTTCTGAATTTCTTTGAGCTAGCACTGGGTTCCCTGAATCAATTTCTGCCAGCCTTTGTCCTCTCTCGATTTTTTTTTTGTCTTAGTTATGGATTGAATGAAGTATCTTATTTCTGAATGTTTTCTGACTTATCATTGATGTTTTTGAGGCTATTTTCATCTTTTGGAATTTCTGTAGGAGAACTGGATTTCCCTACTGCACCTTTAATGCTGCTGTCTTATCTGAAAGCCCTAAAATGTTTTCTTAATAAGTTAGCCTTTTGTTTTTAAACATTATATAAATGTGAACTGCTATTTTTTGGGGAGGCTGGAGGTTGGGACCTGTGCTTTCATCATTTGTGTGGGTAGATCCAATATTTTTTTCTCTCTGCCTTGTTGAACCTTCTCTTGTGATGTCAAAAAACAGTTGAGCAAAATCTGAATGACAAATTGATAGCATATAGGTCATTTCATCTATATAAGCCTCTACCTCTCAGTTAGGAGAGAAATAGATTTCATTGTCTTTTCTCAGGGATCAGTATTGGTCATTGTGGTGATTTCTTTTGCTCTTCCTATGTGGAAATTCCTTTCACTAATGGACTTCAACTTAAAGTCTTGGAGAATTGTCCATGATAGAACAGACCTGTGTCAGAGTCAGAACTTGAACTCACATGTTCTTGCCTCCAAGGCTAGTTCTCTGTCCACTACACCACAGTGCTTCTCACTGTTAGTGCCTTTTCTATAAATGATTATGTTAGAGAGTTGCCTGGTCTAAGAGGAAGGAGAATGTGATAAGGGCAGCATTTCAACTTAGGTCATCCTGAATCTAAGACCAACTCTTTATGCCATCTTACCAATCATACTTTTCTGTTCCTTACCATCTCTTTCCCCATCTATATACCTACATAACATTGTACAATATAAACATAATAACTAATTGTTGTGACTACTACTATAACAATCTTTATTTACTAAGGAACAAAATTCATTATCCAGTGGCTACCTTTTCAACCTTATCCAAGATAAAAATACCAAGAGGTCCTCATTATAAGATATCATCTGTGAAGTTTCATCCATTAGTCATGGAACATGGTACTGAGTGGGGTTATTTTTTTCTCTCTTAGGTATCTCTTTCATCAATCTTCCAGTTTTCCAGTGTGCATCATGAAACCAATTCTCTGACTCTGATTTCATTTTGTTTCTTATAGATGATATGGCTGAGTTGCTCCTTGGGGAATCCAAACTAGAACAGTTCCTGAAAGAAAACCCATTTAAACAGGGGACCAGTCCTCGAGGTCCCAGGCCAAAGCTGACAGAGGTTCGGAAACACCTGACTGCTGCGCTAGACCGAGGGAACCTCAAGGTATGTTGGGGACTCTGAAGGAAAGTAGAAAAAAATGGGAGGAGACAAACCACTGGGACTGAGAGCTGTACAGGGTTTGGGATTTCTTAGAGTCCTCTAATTCCAGTGCTTCAAGATAACCGACAGGAGAAGGGGGAAACACTTAAAATGTTTTTTTATATAGCCTAGTCATTTAATGTGTTTTTTTCCCTAGAAACAGGATTCTATTTCCTGGATTTGTTGGAGCCACTGATTCTACTCTTAGCTTCATAACTTATCAATTACCCTGTGGGCAGTGTGGGTTGAGCACTGTCCCTTAGACTGAATTAAAGCGATTGAATCATAGCTCATTCAAACTGTATGAGAACTTTAATGACATCTAGACTACGTCTCTCATTTTACAGGTAAAGAAACTGAAGCCCAGGTTGGTGAAGTGACTTGCCCAAGGTTGTAGAAGTATTGTGTCAGGGCAAGTTTTTTTTTAAGTCACTTTACATTAGATTCTTTGAAGTCATATTATCTGGCAAAGCCATACTATTCTTTCCTGATTGCTTGAAATAACACTGAAAATATATCACAGAGTTGAAGTTAAGACTTTACTTTTTTAGTAAAAGATGGAAGTTAATAATAAGTTTCACTTATGGAATAATTTTCTATTTTAGAGAATAAATAGCTCATGAATGCCACAAACTCTTCTGGCACCCAAGGTACTTGGGAGTATTTACACTATTAAAAAATGATGTATGCTATTCCATATAGAGTTCAGTCAGAGGAGGAAATGTCTGTTCATGTTAGTGTTGAACCTGATGACCATCTAATCTGATGTTACCATCTTCTTCCTTTCTCTTTTCTTCTTATTTCTACCTCCTTTCTTCCTTCCCTCTTAAGATGCTTCCTTTTGTGGCCTCTGTTTCTGTTCTTCATGGAACTCTACATTTTTCCTTTTTCTTTTCACTTAATGAGTTCTTTCCTTCCTGGATCTTTTTCCCTTTTGCTTCTGAAGTTAAATTTTATCCGTTGCTCCACTGGCAGCAAAATGGACAGAATGGAGTCAGAAAGGCTTGGGTTTGAACCTTGCCTCTTTATCCTTACCAGCAGTGTAACTGTGGGTAAATCACTGAACCTTTCTGAGCTTCTGTTTGCTCGTCTTCAAAATGGAGATAATATTTCTAGTACCGGTCTTACAGTCATTGTGAGGCTCAGATGAGGAAATATATGTGAAGTACATTTCAGAATCTTAATGGTTATAGAAATGTCAGCTCTTACTATTACTATTCACATGGCAGATTTTATTCTGGCCTCCCAAATCTTGTCTTGGTGGTTTTCATATAAATCCTCATTAAAACCACTATTTAAATTGTGTTCACATCTTATCCCTTCTTTGGGACTTCTGTTTCCTTCAGCATATCGTCTGTATTGACAGTCATTTTTCCCTTGGAAATTTTGAGATTGTGTCTTTTAACCCTAATGATTTCTTTTTCTCTTTTCTTTGTGACTTTTCTCTTTTTTAAATGCTGGAAACATTCTCAAGCCTGCTGCTAACTTAGCTTTGTGACCTTGAACAAGTAACTCTACCTCTGTAGCCTTTAATTTCCTCATCTGGAAGTGGATAATTTAGATCAGCTGATGTCCAAAGTGACTTCTACCTCTATGTCTGTGAGGCTCTAATTCTTCCTACTGGGTTTCTTTGCTCCTCATCATTTTGCTAATTCCTTTTCTTTCTATTCTTGGAGAACTCTGTCGTTTATAGCATAATTATAATGACAGACACTTGACGCTCACTAGCTGTGTGACCTTGGGCAAGTCACTTAACCCCAATTGCCTCATTCTAGGTCATCTCCAGTCATCCTGATGAATATCTGGTCACTGGATTCAGATGACTCTGGAGGAGAAGTGAGGCTAGTGACCTGCACAACGCTCCCTCACTCAAAACAAAGTCAAGTGCAAGTCATGCCATTATTTCTCTGATGGCATGGTCCTCTTCAGCAACGAAGGATGAACACAATTATAATGAGGAATCAATCCTATCATATTCCCTTTGTTTCAGTCAATTACATGGTATAGGCTCATCAAATATCTGACTACCATCTTCAGATTATGTGGTCGTTGCCATGGGTAGGATGGGTGGCCAAGGATAAATTCTTGGAATCCAAGGATATTCTTGGAAATACACCTCAAGTTACATTACCTTATAGGACATCATTTTATCTTATTTTCTAGAGTCTTCCAGGAAGCATCTCCCCTCCCTGCTTCCCCAGTAGATTGTAAGCTTCTTGAGGACAGAAATTATTTTGTTTCTTTGTCTTTATATTTCTAGAGCTGAGTATAGTAATTTATATATGATAGGTACTTAATAAAAGTTTATTTTAAAGATGTTATGATGCCTTTTATTTTTTATGCTATAGATATTTTCTAGTAATTTCCTACATTGTCACAAAGAAAAGTAGGTAAGCAAAACCAGCATAGGGACCACTTCTGATGGCTATCAGGATAGCCAACATTAGGCCTTCATTGTTCCCTATTCTTCTCAAAGTGGTCGAGGTGTGTTTTATCAACTGTCCTTTTGAACCAGTTATCATTGCCTTCAATCTGAGTTTAGCCTACATTACTGTAGTCATTGTCAACTCTCCAAGACCATTAGTTATAAACCAGTTGCTCATCTGCATTAGTGGAAGGAATTTCTAGCCTGGGAGTTCCCTTAACCAGTATAATCCTAGGTCTGAACAACAAAAAATCATTGTGTATATTCTTTTGGTTCTTCTTTCTTCACTTTGCATTGGTTTATATATCTTCCCATATTTCTCAGGGTTTCTCCTATTCCTTCTTTCTCATGGTATGTTAATATTTCATTACATTCATATGGTATAATTTACTTAGACATTCTTTGATTGATGAAAATTCTTGGAAAATTGGAAAAATTCTTGCCAATTTAACTTAAAAATTGGATTCTGTCCCTTATCTCTTCTCCTTGTTAACCTTTTTTCCCCACCAATACTGTTTCTCTCCTTTATTCAGAGCACACAGAGGTAGTGAAGTCTAGCTATGCCTTCCCACATCCTTCCAGCCACACTCTCTTCCTCAAATCAGAGATTTATGTTTTTCTTTCAACGGTGACGATTGTTTCCACTTAGTTCATAGTCACTTTCTACTTTCTGAACTCTACAAGAAGCAATATTGTACATTAGAGGAAACTTTGAGTTTGGAGTCAGAAGCCTATTCAACCATTTAATAGTTAGGTCATCACCTATTTTGAAACCCAGAACATATTTTTAATGTTTTCTATGGCCCCCAGATGTTAATTTTGTAGTCTGTCAAAGAATATAAGTGACATTTGAAGACTAAAAGCTTTGGGACAATGGTCACAACACAGAGGGTTCAGTTTTCAGACCTTACTTAAGGTTCACAGATACCTTATTCTTGTTTTCTTTGAAATACTGGAGGAATACTAGAAATGGTAAAGGAAGGGAAGATATAATTAGCAAAAAGCCATCCCAAAACTGGAAGGTTCTGATAGGATTATAGATTTAGAGATGGAGGAGACCTCAAGGGTCATTTAGCCCAAGCCTCTCCTTTGCAGATGAGGAAACACACTCAATGAGTTAATCAACAAGCCTTTACTAATCTCTGAGATGAAGCAACTTGCCCAGGGTCACATAGCCAAGTACTTGTTTGCTGAGGAATTTGAGGTTTTCCTTGGCTCTGAGGCCTTCACCCAGTGTGCCACAGTGCTTCTCCCTTGCAGACACTGAGACATGAAAAAAAATGAATGAAAAAAGACTAGAAAGGAGAGGCATAGTAGATTTTGTATTTTTTTAGTCTCTTGTCAGCTTAGAACAGGGGGAAGAACAATCTCTTGGGACCCAGGAGCTCTGGGCTGTCTATGCTGTGCTCTTGACTTTGTCACTAGTAAGTAGGGTGACCATGGGTGGTAAGATTTTTTCTGGAAGTCATTTGCCTCATCCACGTTGGACCAGAGACTCCCTAAGAGTCTGTCACTTTTAATGTGATTTGACTCTTCACTCTATGATTTTTATCAATTTGGTTTCCATTAGGTCTCCTCGATTTTCTGTTAAATTGTGGGTACTTACTTATTTTCATGACTGCTAGATTCTGGTGTTGGGTAGGTATCATGTGGGAAAGTAGAACAAATACTGTGTTTGGACCCAAGGTACTTCCAGTGGTTTTAAGGCTCTCTGTGTACTCTCTGCTTCAGGTAAGCAGGACTACAGGCTGTTCCTTGAACTCTGCTATTTCTGTGCATTTGCACAACAAGTCAGAAAGACCAGAGTTCAAGTCTAGCCTCAGCCACTTACAGCTTTGTGGTCCTGGGCAAGTCACTTAACCTTTGTCTGTCTCAGTTTCCTCATCTGTGAAATGAGCTGAAAAAGGAAATGATAAACTACTGTAGTATCTTTTCCAAGAAAACCTCAGATGGGGTCACAGAGAGTGGGATATAACTGAAATGACTGAACAAATCTGTGCTTCTCAGAATCTTTTATCTTCCTTCAAGACTTTGTTCAAATGTTCCTCTCCTCCTTCTTTGCTTTCCCTCATGTTAATGCCCTTTGCCTTCTCAAATGATCTTTTATCTGTTTATCTGTATATATGTGTATATGCATATATACATATACACACACATCTCTATATATGTAAAATAACTTATCCTTTCAATCAGCCATTTATTAAGTACTTGCTATGTACAAGGCACTGCACTAAGTGCTGTTGATACAAAAAGGCAAAAAACCAGTACTTGCTCTCAGGGGACTTACAATTTAATGGGGGATACAACATGCAAACAAATACAGAGCAAGCTGTGTACAGGATAAATGGGAAATAATTAACAGAGGGAAGGCCCTAGAATTAAGAGGGTTTGATAGGATTGTAGTTGCCAGCTAAAGGAAGCCAGTAAGGCAGTAGGAGGAGGTAAGAAGTAGAATTTTCCAGGCATGGGAGAAAGCCAGATAAAAGGCCTGGAGCCTAGAGATGAAGCGTCTTGCTTGTGGAACAAATAGGAGGCCTGTGTCACTCAATTGAAGAGTATACAGTGGGTAACAAAGTGGAAGAAGATTGGAAAGGTTGGAACATTCTGTAGATTATAGATTCTTTGAGGGTAGGAACCATTTTATTTTTTTAGACTTTGTACCTCAAGTACTTTGTACAGCATAGAACACTGTGCTTAATAAATGTTGAAATTCAGTCATTTCATAAACATTTACTAGAGGCCTACTGTATTTAGAGCACTGTGCTAGGTGCTGAAGGAAAGATAAAATTTGGGTAAGAGATTGTTCTCAAGTGTCCAAGTACCAGTTAGAATTCTTGTTAGCTCTCTGACCCTGCACGAGTTATTTAAGCTTTGAGATTCAGCTCCCCTATCTGTAAAACGAGATGATAACACTTATACCATCTGCCTCATAGGGTTAGTGTTAGAGCACAGTGTGATGATATTTAGCAATAACAAGAATAATGTTTAGCTGTCATTTCCAAACATAATTCAGGTTTCTTACATAAAAAGAACCCCTTTTTGTCCCAGTCTGGGGCTATTTGTTATTACTATTTTTCCTTTGCCCATGTAATGTTTTTAGGATTATTATATTTAGATTTAGAAATGACCTTAGAGGTCATCTAGTTCAACATACTCATTTTTGAAAAATTAATTTTTTTCCGTTATCAAGTATTTTTTCCTCTCTCATCTCCTCAACCCCCACTGGAAAAACAAACGTACATAATCAAGCAAAACAAATTCCCAGATTGTCACATCTGAAAGTGTATGTTTCATTTTGTGTATTCCATCCTCTCTGTGTCAGAAGGTTGGTAGCATTCTTCATTGTCTGGCCTCTGGAATCATGGTTGATCAGTGTGTTGATCAGAGTTATTGAGTCTTTCAAAATGGTTCTTTTTTACAATATTGTTATGACAGTATAAATTATTCTGCTTCGGCTCCCTCCAGTCTGCATCAGTTCATACAAGTCTTCCCGGTCAGCCACATCATTTTATAGAGAGGAAACTTGGCCCAGGGAGGTAAGTAATTTACAGAAGGTCTCACACAGGTAGGAGGTGTCAAGGCCAGGATTTGAACTCCTCTCTGTGACTCCAGATCAATTGTTTTTCCCACTATGTTTTGCTTCCCTTTAGTTCCTTTTGTTTGTTTTCCCCTCCCTTGAGAATAACCCTCTTAAACTTTTTTATTTTAAATTATTTTATTTATTTTTTAATGTTCTGCAATCACTACCATAAAACTTAGATTTTTTTACCCCCCCCCCACACCTATCCCCCACCACTCCCCTTCCTCCCCAAGATGGCATACAATTCTGTATAGGATCTACATATACTTTCCTATGGAATATGTTTTCAGTATAGTCATGCTATATAGACGAACTAAAATAAATGGAAGAAATCATATAACAAATCAAAGCATAATACACACACACACACACACACACACAGATATGATCTGCTACATTCTGCGAATGAATTCCATAGTTCTTTCTCTAAGTGTGGAAGGCATTTTGCCTTAGAAAACCCCCTCTTAAACTTGTTGAAGAAACTGCCAACTGAGGTAACTTCTCTGTAGAAAATATTGGAGACCATTTCAGCAGCAACTTCCCTATCTTATCTCCATAGACACTGATAACTTGTTGCTTACTTTTGTTGATAATGCAGGTTTTGTGCTTACATGGAATTATGTAAGATGAATAAAGAAAACTTGTTCCAAGAAGTGCTAGACGTGTGTGGAATGTGTTTTCTGCTGTGAAGTAACTGGGCTGCTTCCTTTTCTTTCTTAGCTAATGATTGGGAGGTGGAGTCCTGGGGATGGGGTGAGGAGGAAGAGAGCAGAGGGTGACGAATTATGGACTAAAGGATGGGGAGGAAGCATCTGTTGTCAAGGTGTTGAAAGGATGGTACTTCATAGCAATAGCTGGTGTATACAGCACGTTAAGGGCTGTAAAATGCTTCACTTACATAACTTATTCTCAGTCCTTTCAGTTGTTTGCAGGTATTATCATTCCCATTTTATAGATGAAGAAGCCTGAGGTGACCTGGTTAGGAAGGGTCAAAAGTGGGACAACTTAGACTGAAAGGACTGAGAATCACCTACCAAGTGTAAACGTTGGTTCCCATTTCATCTCATCTCTGAGTAGCAAGGGCCTTCAGTAGAAAGTGCTGGCTTTAGGGGCAGAGGACTTAGATTTGAACTTGGCTCTTCCTCTTCCTCCCTGGGGACTATCTTGGTCTGTAAAATGAGGACAGTGGTTTTGGGAGATGTGACCTTAAGTCCCATCTGCTTCTAAGTCCTCTTCCCTGGTAGCTGTCCCTTCGTGGTGAGCATCATCAGGCAAAAGGCAGAGCAGATGGATCAGTTGATGGATAGATTACTATGTGAGAATATACATTCTGTCCCCAAGCCAGACTGCGTCTGGTGCCCATGGATGAACTCTGGTGCGTATCAGTCGCTGTTGCCTTGGATGGTGGGGCCAGAAAGAAGCTGTGTATATAATCTTGCAGGAAAATGGATTTTCTCTCCTTTTCCTTCTAGTCAGAATTCTTACAAGAATCCAATTTGATCATGGCCAAGTTGAACTTCGTGGAAGGGGATTACAAAGAAGCACTCAACATTTATGATAGGGTGGGCCTGGATGACTTGACGCTGACGGGAGTTCCACCTTACAGGTTGCGACTGATTGCCGAAGCATTTTCTACCAAAGGTGAGAGAGACCCTTTGATTTCTTCTCTTTTTAAAGTTCTCTTTTAGGAGTGATATTTGGAATGCCAGGAAAGCATCTCACACCTTTTCCTTGGTACTTCTGCTCTTCTCTGTTGATTTATACTAGCCCTGACACAGTCTCTTCCCAATGCTTTAAGTGCTGTGGGGAAACTTGCTACATTGGTTAGTTGTTCATTCGGTTCATTGTTCTAAAATGAACTCATCATCATAGAGTCAGAGTTCTAGAGCTGGAAAGAACAACAAGCCCTGTTGTAAAATAATTAGCATGGGTATTAATTGCTGTGATCCAGAGGAAGATTACTTTTGGACCAAGGGCCTGAGGGAAGGCCTCGTGGATGAGTGGGGCCTTGAGCTGCATTATATAGGATAGGTAGGATTTTAACAGATGAAGAGGAAGATGGAAGATATTCCAGGGGGGAGGAGTAGGGTAACAGGTTGTGTTGAAGCATGACTGACAGGAGGTGTCTGTTCAGTTTCTCTGTGGGTCCACCAAACCATTTAGAGGAGAGAGAGCTGTGAGTCAAGCACAGCAGCCAACAGAGTGTGAATCTTAAGTGTCAGTGCCTCTCCCTCCCATCACCTCCTGTGTAATGAGGGAGAAATGACTAATGAGCCAAGGTATGAGATAAGAGAAACTGTGTGGTATGGTGGAATAAACCCTGGCCTTAGAGGCTGAGTTCTTCGGTTTTAGGCTTAACTACCACTTACTAGCTATGTGATCGTGGCCAACTCAGATCTGGGAGGTGCTTCAGAGTCCATGTGCCTATGGTCCAGTTTGGACCACCACAGAAGTTCTCTCTGCCACATTACCAACAAAGAATTGCCTAGCCTTTGTTTCAAGACTACAAAGGAGGATGAGCTTTTGAAGGCAGGCTGTTCCTTTGTAGAATTATAATTGATAGGATTTTTATCTTTAAAATGAATCTCAATTTGCCCTTCTTAAACTTCTATCTCTTGCTTTTAGTTCTACCCTCTGGGACTAAATAGAATAAGTCTAATACTGCTTTCACATGACAACCCTTCAGATAAGTCATCTTTGGGCTAAATAAATACCTCATTTTCTGTATATTTCTATATATTGGGAACATAGAATGGCCTTGCTCTTCCCAGTCTTTATTATGGTGCTGTTTAAGTCCCTTTGACCTCTCTGAGCGTTGATTTCCTAATTTTTAAAATGAGGAAAACTATATTTTTATTAACTGACCTTGAAAGTTTGTTGTACATGTGTTAGATAAACTCAGCAGGTTTTATGAGCTTATGGGATTTAGATCTTCAAGGGACCTTCAAGATACCATCCAAGCCAATTGTATCATTTTAGAGATTGAGGAACTTGGGAACTAGACTGGTAAAGTGACTTGTTCTAGGTCCCATAGGGAGTAAGTAAGTAAGAAAGGGAAGATATGCTCCCAGGGTTTTCTGGCTTGTAGAAGGTCCAGTGGTTTTTCTTCTACAGCTTAACACTTCTTCTTACATGATGTTCCTTGTGTCTATTCTCTTGATTATAACATTCAGATATTCAGTTTGACTGACGGCAGTTCCACCCCCTCTGTGCCCCTGCTGGGCCTAAGGCCTTTCCTGTTGATTTACTGGCATTGTAAATGTAAATGTAAACCCAGTAAGGTTTATGCCACAAGCATGTCAAGAGCTATGTCTTTCAAAAGATGGGTAAAGTGTATCATTTGAAATAATTGATTTAGCATTCCAACAAGACTAAGAATTTAGCTTCACAGTGTTCTTGGGAAGCTGGCCTTGGAACCGTCTGCTCCACAACTAGCTCTGCCTGCATTGGAGAAGCAAATTGGAGTTGGGGGTAACTGTGTACAGTTCTCAGCTGGGAACTATTGGAGACACCAGTATAGAGCTGAGAGGACCCTTTTTGCAATGCCTTTCGATACTTTTTGAAAATTCTAAGGCTTTTTGATGACATGGGGGTTGTAGCATGGTTGTAGTACTGTCACTTACTCTTTTATGAATGATAGCTTTTCAATGCTAAGTGAGAAATGGGGGATGTATATATAGCCCTCTCCCAAATACATACACACACACATACATACATGTGTGTATGCATATATAAATGTGAAGTTTTATGAGTTGCTTTAGGAAGCATCTGTAGAAGCATGAGGCCTCAGTGGTTTCTGACTAGCTTAAGTAATCCAGGGATAGGTTAGGATAATCTTCACCTGCACTGTTATTTGGTTTGTCAACTCTTATTTATGTTTCTAATACCAAAAGTAACAAGTGAAATCACCTTTGAATCTCAGAAGCATTTATTAGGGACTTGAAAGATTATAGATACTTAAAGATATAAGTAAACATATATATGTATATAAATAGGAATATAACAAATATATTTTGCATACATACCATTTTTGTATAGTATTCATGTGTTGATATTGCTTGTATAATTGGAAAATGATAAGCATAACTAGAATGGGTTATAGGAATAAAACAAGGATGCTACATCATTAAAAGGCCATGGATCATGCATGATAGTAAAGTTGTTGTGGTTTTGAAATGAGGATGCTTTTATATCCAAATTCAGGGTCTGCCCTCTTACCTGGGACTCTTGTGTGTAGATCCCCTGGATTCTAGTCTACCTAAGGCATAGTCAGCTTTGGATTAATAGAGATTCCAGGTCAGGCATCGTTCAGACCAATGACCTCTGCCTTAAAGGCTTCACTAGGCTCCTTGGAGGTGAGATCTTGAGGTGTTCCTGGAGAGTGTGGTGACCTCTAAATGGATCTTTCAGATGTTGACTTGGCCAGTTTATTAATCCAGTTTGTACTCTGTTTGCAGAATAGCCTTATTAGAGTGATGTGGGTTAGTCACTGAGTGAACTACTGGTGATAGGTCCTGGCTTATCAAGCATGGTGGGAGGAAATGACAGGGTGGTATTTTCCCACTGACTGAATTGAATATTTGAATGTTACAGAAATCAGTAGCAGCAGAATAGTATTAAGTATTTTGCAGACCTGTTTGTTTTATCTGATTAATACATGCTGTCTAGCTGAAGTTGTAAGATCCTGGAAGCCCAGGATTATGTCTGATCAAATTTAGGCTCAACTCTGACTCAAAAGCACTGAAAGAACAATAAAACATTTGATAAATGTTTTTTGATGTTTGTGATGTATCAGGTAGGCTCCACTAAAGGTGGAGCTCCCTCTACCATCTGATTAATCTGCTAAATTTACTAATGTATTTGGGAAAGACATGCTGCTTTCTGGTTACATGTACAATTGTGGGTTAATAGGCAAAGAAAGACCTTTGAGACCACCACAGATGGGTTCCAGAAGCACCTGTGTTTGAATCAGTTACAGTAGCACTCTTCAGTGTGTCTACGTTAGTGTCATATACTGTACCTTCCTCTCTTCTGTATTCACTTCAGTAATTCCATCATTTATTAGGCACCTGTCATGTATGAAACAGTATACTCTGTGCAGGGAAGGACAAACAAAATGGAATAGCAGAATACAATTGTTTATAGATGTGAATATAATCTGTAGAACAGGGCCAGGATCTGCATTATTAGAAGGAATTTCCTCTTTGGGAGTTCCCTAAACAAGGGATCAGTACCAAAAGAGAAAAACATGGAGGAGGGCAAGCCCTGGAAAATGAGGCTGGAATTTCAGAGTGTGTTGGGGAGGGGAAGTTTATATATATGTATATAAGCAAAAAATCCCAGAAAGGTATGTTGGAGCCTTATTTTGGATGGTCTTAAAAGTCAGACTCTGAGAAATTTCTTTTATCCTAGAGGCAATAGAATATTACTTAAGGCTTTTGAACAAGGGAGTGAAGTGGTCAGACAAGTAGAAGGAAGCTTATTTTGGCAGCTGGGTGGAGGATGGATTGAAAAGAGAAGTTCCTAGACACCGATAAAGAGATTTTGGAGGTTTAAATCAAGGTGATGGCTGTGCAAATGGAAAGATAGCATAGATGGATAAGATGTTATAGAAGTAGAATTTACAAAATCTGGCTGTTGGGAGGTGGTGGTGGTGGCTGTTAGAGGTAAGAGTAAAGGATGACTTCCAGTTTACCCACCCAGTTGATTGGGAGTATGGTATTGCCTTCAGCCAAAACAACAAAGGTTGGAGGAAGGGTGGTTTGGGGATAAAAGGATGAGTTTTTTCAGATTTGGATATGTTGAATGTGATATTTGAAGAGATATCCAGATGAAGATGTCTTGCAAATGGTTGGAGACAAGGTACGATATACTTTAGGAAGGAGGTTAAACTTGTATATGTAGATTTGGTAGTAGTGATAATTAGAACTGTGATCTAAAGAATATCTACAGAGATGAGTGTACACAGTAGCTTTGATGGCTGGGAGTGGGGGAAGGGGTGGTGGAGTGGTGAATGTGGATAATGATCCAAGTAGACTGGAAAAGGAGTAGGGTGGTGAGGAACAGTCAGAAGGAGACTTAAAAGGGTAGTGTCCAAGAAGTCAAGACTGGAGGAGGAAGTGGTCATCTGTGTCAAAAGGTGAAGGATCAAAGATGAGGACTGAGAAAAAGCAAGTAGATTTAACAGTGGAGATCTTTGCAGATGTCTGAGAGAGTGCTTTAGTAGAATGACAGCTTGGAAGGAAGATTGGGAAGCAGTGAGCTTAGACTCTTTAGGAGTGTGACCTCAAGTAGGGAGATATGTAGCATACTAACTTTAGAGGATGGGAGGGTCAAATGAAGATTTTTTTTTAAAAGATAAGGGAGAATGGAGCCTTTTTGTAGGGAACAGGAAGAGATCCTTAAATAGAGAGAGATGGAGGATGAGAGAATGAAGGAGTGAGACAAGTTTAGGAAGGAGATGGCAGGGGGAGGGGTTCAAAGGTCCTACTGACCAAAACTGCAGGAGAGCAAGGGAGAAGAGGACAGGTGAATAGAGGGAGTTTAATTTGGGTATTTGTGGGATATGAGAGTATTGTGTGGTATTAGAGATAAGAATGCTAACAAGAACAACTTAGGTCATGCTTTAAGGTTAATCAATCAATAAACTTTTTTGTTCTTTCATAAGATTTTGAGTTCTAAATTTTCCCCTTCCCTCTCCTCCCCCTCCTCGAGATGGCATGGAATTTGATCTAGGCTATACATATGTGTGATCATATTAAACATATTTCCATGTTAGTCATGTTGTGAAAGAAGAATAAGAACAAAAGCCATGAGAAAGGAAACACAAAAAGTAACAACAAAAAAAGAGAAAGCCTTCGGTCTGCATTCAGACTCTGTCGCTCTTTCTCTGGATGTGGCAGCATTTTCCATCATGAGTCTTTTGGACTTGTCTAGATCACTGCATTGCTCAGAAGAGCTAAGTAAGAAAGTCTTACTTGTTGCTGTTACTGTGTCCCTTCATTCAGCATCAGTTCATGTAAGTCTTTCCAGGCTTTCCAGTCCACCTGCTCACTATTTCTTTTGAAACAATACCATTCCATTACGTTCATATACCACAATTTGTCCATTCCCCAGTTGATGGGTATCCCCTCAATTTCCAATTCTTTGCCACCACAAAGGAGCTGCTATAAATATTTTTGTACATGTGGGTACTTTTCCCTTTTTTATAATCTTATTGCTGTGGTCAAAGGGAATGCACAATTTTATATTCCTTTAGGCGTAGTTCCAAATAGCTCTCCAAAATGGTTGAATCAGTTCACAACTCCACCAGTAATGCATTAATGTTCCAGTTTTCCCACATCTTCTCCAGCATTTATCATTTTCCTGTTTTGTTTTGTTAGCCAGTCTGATAAGTGTGATGTCGTACCTCAGAATTGTTCTAATTTGCATTTCCCAAGTCAGTAGTGATCTAGAGCATTTTTTCATGACTCCAAATGACTTTAATTTCTTCATCTGACAACTGCCTGTTCATATCCTTTGACCATTTCAATAAACTTTTTTTAAGGGCCTTCTTTGTGGCAGGCACTATGCCAGGGATACAAATACAAAATGGATCAGTCCTTATCCTCTTGCATTCCATAAGGTGAGACAACATGTCCATGTATTATATACAAAATAAATATAAGGTAAAGATTTTATGAGAAGGCTCTAGTAGCTGGGTGTGATCAGGAAAGGCTTCAGGAAAGTAGGTTTTAGGCTGGGCTTTGAAGGAAATAGAGTGTTAGAAGCAGAAGTTAGGAGAAGGTTGCCTTCTAGGCATGGGAAGTTTGTATCAGGAACCACCAGATTAGTTTGATTGGGGCAGTGGGGCATTGGATCATTGGATCATTTCATTATGTGAAAAGGAATAATATATATTAAGATAGATTGGAATCAGTCTGTAAGGGCTTTAAAAACCAAATCAGGAGTTTGTATTTGATCCTAGAGGCAATAGTGAGTAAGTGGAGTTTATTGAGTAGAGCAGTGATGTAGTCAAACCCTTACTTTAGGACCATCATTTCTGCAGCTGGGTGAAGGTTAGTTTGCAGAAAGGAGGAACTTAAGTTTGGGAGACCAATGAGGAGGTTGTTGCATTACTCCAGATGCAAGTCTATAAGGGCCTCCACTAAGTGACTGAGTAGAGAGAAGAAAATAGTCGTAGAATGTACTTAACAGATGCTTTTCCACTGCAACTTTCCTACAAACTTTATTATCCTCTACCTGTTTTATAGATGAGGAAACTGAAGCTCATGGTAAGTTAGGACAAGGCAGCCTTTGACATATTTAAAGTAATTATATGGCATTAGGCTGGGCTCATCTGTGTGGACAAGAGGGAGTTTCATGTACTTATTGACATAAATTTCATTTTTAAAAAGCTCAGCATTAGGAATTGTACTTGTGGGATTTGAGGGACCTTTGAGAGATTTTTATAATAGAATGAAAATCCTAGTTTATAATTTTGCCTCTGAGTGCAGTTTCTCTGATGGCTCTAAGTACAGTATTTTTGAACATATTGGCCTCCTCATTTTCGTTTTGAGGTTGTTCCTTCAATTTGGAGTATAGCACATGGGCAGTGAAGTTAGCGTTTAATTCAACCTTTGTTAAGCATATCTTGTGTGTAGAATAATGTGTTAGACACTAGGGGAGGGTTCAGTTATCCTCATTATGCAGATTATTAACAAATTTCCATATCTAGCTCTCGTCCCACATCTCCAGCTGCCTGCTGGACAGCTCCATTTGGATACCCATCGTGATATTTGTATCGACATATGTAAAGAAGAAAAATTGCACAATGAGATGTACATGGGAACCAACTGCTGCTATATGATGAGTGGATAGGTTGGAGAAGAGATAACGAATGTGCCTTCCATTGTCCATCATTCCAAATAAAGATTCACCATGGTTAGTCATGGTGTAAATGTGTCCTTGGCCCAGGTATGTGTAATTGACTTCATTACTTTGAAGAAGTCACCACACTGTATTTGGATATAGTGATGGGTTTGAATTTGCATTCTTGGTGTGTATAGAGGATACTCAAGGGCTATTGGAGGCTTAAACCTGGACTTTGGAGAGATAATGGATTTGTTGTTCTTGCTACTGGCAGCTTAGGGAATTTTTTTAGCTTGGAGGAACTCATTATCCGCCCACATTATTTTGCTCTCTGAGACTGTACTAAGCCAAGTGCTGTGAGTATTATATACTGAAATAAGGCAAAGGGACAGCTTGGATTCCTTGAGGTCTTAGTTGGTAGAAGGATAGTGAGAAGAAGAGAGGAAGATTTCTGATCTGTTTCATAATGTCCTGGCAGGCAGAGATTAAAATGATGGGGTTTCAAATCCCAGACTGGTCAGATAAAAAGGAGAAGGTTGAGCCACATCAGCAGATGAATCCCAGATTCAGAAGAAGAAATCCAGGAAGTTGGGTGTATTTCTGTTGTGATATTTTTGGGGCCTTATTGATAGAAGAGCATTATTTGTCATTTCCCTTCATTTATAGTGCCTATTGATAGTTTTTAAGGGGAGGGGGTAATTCCATACTAGGAATAAGAATGACTTTAATTTTTAAGTTTGGGTAAATGAACATGTAGAACTTTCATGTGGCACCTGAAGTTTTGTCAAAATGATCTGGGGTCTCATTTGCCCATGAACAGCTAGGTGGTTCAGTGGATAGAGTACCAGAGCTGGAGTTAGGAAGGCTTGAATTCAAATCTGGCCTCAGGTGCTTATTAGCTGTGTGATCCTGGGCAAGTCTCTTAGCCTGTGTTTATCTTAACCTACTGGAGAAGGAAGTGGCAACTACTCCAATATCTTTGCCAAGAAAACCCCATGGACAGTATGGTACATAGAGTCCTGAAGAGTTGGGCACAGCGGAATGAGTAAACAGCAGCAATAACATGACACATAAACATGCAGAACTTTTACATGGTGCCTGAAGTTTTATCAAAGTGACCTAGGGGCTCATTTGCTCTTAATTTTTGGCTAGTACTTGCACACACAATGAAAAGTACAATGCTTTCATGTCATTTGCATGATTCAGAGATTAAGAACAGAATGGATGCTGGATGGATGAGAAGACACTATTTCATGAATTTTAAACTTTAAGATTTAAAACATTCATTTGGATTCCTTTTTTGGCTTGTAGAGTTGATCATCACTAGTGCTTCAAAGCTGCCACAGCACTTTTTCTCCATTCCTATACCCAACTGTTCAGTATCTCTGTGCATCCTCCGTTCTTTTCCCTTCTTGACCTGACCTCTTGCACTAAAATTTAAGAATTTAAGGGGTAGTTGTGTAGTACAGTGAATGCAGCCTAGAGTCAGGAAGATCCATTTTCCTGAGTTCACATCCAGCCTCAGATGCTGCCTAGTTGTGTGACCTTGGGCAAGTCACTTCACTCTGTTTGCTTCAGTTTCCTCATCTGTAAAATGAACTGGAGAAGGAAATGGCAAGCCCCTCCAGTATCTTTGCCAAGACAACTCTAAGGTGGGGTGAGGGTCACAGAGAGTCAGACACTACTGAAGAAGAGCAATAATTTCTACAGTATTAAATCACAGGTCTGGATTAAAAAAAATATGTAGTATTTGGGGCAGCTAGCTGGCACAGCAGATAGAGCACTGACTCTGCAGTCAAGAGGGCCTGAATTTAAATTAGGCCTCAATTTAAATTTAGGCCTGGGCAAATCACTTAACCCTGATTGCCTTCAAAAAAAGAAAAAAAAAAAGGAAGGGATTTATTTACAAGTGAAAAGTTCCATCATATACAACCTTAGATATCAACTGAGCGCTAAAGATGGATAACTTGCCCAGTGTCCCACAATGGGACAGCAGGGACTAGAGTTCAAGGTTTCCTGCCTCTTTTTGCTATGATATGACTCAGTATGCAGAGGTAGTGAAGGTGACTACTTGCTTGCTGTGATTTTTAACACCCCCATGAAACCCTTTTTGTCATATCTCCCCTGCCCCCATTGTTTCTCATCATCATAGCTGTCTTGTCTAAATCTGACTTGTTCATATCATTGGAGTCATTTCCTTTGGTTTGATGATAGAGCAGAGATATTTTCTTTAGGTTTTAAAAATCACAGTATATTTATTCTGTATTTCTTTGTGAATATGCTGTGTCTGCCTCATAGAATGTAAGTTTGGTCCGGGCAAGGATCATCTCACTTTTGTACTTGCTTCCCCCATACCTACCACAGAGTAGGTACTTGTATGAGCTATTATGTGAGTAGAAGCAGGAGCATTGGGTGAAATCCATACAAGGCAAATTTGGACTGGATAACAGAAAAAACTTCCTATCTGTCAGAAATTTCCAAGAGTCAAGGACCACCTCAAGAAGTAGGGGCTCCCCCTTTTTAGACATCTTCAAACAGAGGCTGGAGAACCATTGGATAAGTAGGTTACAATAGGGATTTCTTTCATCTATAGGTTGACTAGATAGTCCCTGAGATCCCTTTCAACTCCAGCTTTGGTTGACTGGCTTTTTACATGGCAACCTAAAGAAAATATCTCTGCTTATAGATTCTACACATACATTCTTAAAAATATGTTTTCACATTTGTCATTTCATATTTCAATCAATCAGTGAACATCTAGTAAGTCCAAATTATGTACCAGACTGAGTATGCAAATACAAACAATCCCTCCTTGCAGGGAGCTTCTGTTGTATTGGAGACAAGTCCACATGTAAATGCATCCAGCTGGATGGGCACCTTGGAAGCATCAAGCATCCTGACCAGGGTGATCAGGGGAAAAACAGTGTCTACTCTGAAGTCAGCTTCATATTGGACAAGTGGAAAAGTAAAGTGCATCTCTAAAGAGAGAGAGCTTTGGAGAAAGTGCTTAGGTGTCTATGAACATCTAACAACCCCTGTCTGGAAATACCAGAGCTGTAGTCAGATGATCTCTAGTAATTCCCATTCCCTCCAACTTAAGAAAGTGTCTTCACACACCCACGGACAGCAATGTTATATACTGGGGTGCAGTCATTGAGCTAGAAACCTAATGCCCTGTTAATGTTGGTTTTGAAAAGATATCTGTGAGGTAGCTACAATTCTGTTTGCCTCTTTACTTTCTGTTCCTGTATTCTTATATGATCATGGAAATTTGCAACCTCTCTGTCCTTACTTTACTTGCATTCAAAGGGAGGTGATTTAGACTAGATGATACCTTAAAATTTATTTTTATTTTTCCCATTTTTAACATTGATGACAATTAAAAAAACGGCAGCCCAATCCAAATCACTCTGATTGTGTTTGCAACATTTTTTACCATTTTTACCTCTCAACCAAGAGTAGAATTGGGTGATTGACATCCTTTTCTTTAAGAACAAGATTTTTTTTTAATTGAAATTTTAGATGAACCTCTGATATGTTAACTCTTCATTTGGCTCTAAAATTCTGTGGTTATTTCCATCCCCACTTACCCCCACTCCAGTTACTCTACAAAGTCTAAATCAGATTTTATTTCAAAGCAAGTAAAGTGGCATGCTGTAAGAGGCCTAAAGAATAGATTCCTAGCTGAAGTCACATTTTAGCATGAATTTCAGTCAAAGTGTAATCTCAGTCTGTCAGTGATTGTGATTGTGATAATGGATCTTTTCTGGTTGATAGGATCGGGTGGAAAAAGCTTGAGTACCTAGGGGTTTGTTGGAGAGGGAGATAGGTCTCTAATGGTAGGGAACAGGGAACGAGTCTCTTCTGAAAGAAGAGACTTAAGGACTCCTATGCTGTTTTCCTAGAATCAGTTCTTGACAGAAATTGTCATTGAAGTATTTTACCATGTTACAAGATATCCTGAAAAGGACATTGCTTGGAGGCAGCAGGTGTAGTAAGGCTGGCTCTGCTCCTTAATAGCTGGGCATATTTCTGAATGCCTTTTAGCCTCTATTTTCGTACCTCTAAATGGAGGTGATAATACTTGGAATGCCCGTCTTAGAGACTTTGGGAAGAAGTATACTTTAATGCTCCAACTAAATCTTTGATCTTATCCTCATGCCTTTCCAGTAGTACAGATTGAAACCCATATATTCCTTTTTTTCTTTGTAATTCTTATTCACATTCTCCCCTAAATCCTTCATAGAGGATCTTCCCACAGTGTTGGAAGCATTCCTCTGGTTCTGTTCAGGTTCCAGCGTAGCGTGCAGTCCATCTGTTACCCTTCTCTCTTCCTTCATGATTACCCTACCTCCTCCAGTCACACATTTCTTTTCAGGCCACTTTTTGCTTCCAAGTTAGTAATATCCTGCAGTCTGTGGGCTCGTCATGTGCCTCTACATAGCCTGCTAGGTCACCTGCAATTTAGCAATTATTTAGCAATGCCATACATACCATGTTTGTAGTCAAGTAACAACTTGACATCATTTACTGAGCACAATTTTCCATATGTGACCTACTTACCCCGTTCCTGTTAAATTATGAGTCGAGCTTATCGTCCACATGCAATATGTGACCAAGAGACACATATCGAGGAGCAACTTAATGGATTGCTCCTCCAGCTATGTGTCTTAGCCTGGGCAACTGGTATTCTTCCACAGTTAGTTTTTTCCTGTGTGGATTGGTGGAGTGGTTTCCTATTCAGCATAATAGTTTGTGCATATGGGAATATCTGGGGGACTTTGCTGTCACCAGAGAAATCCACTTCATTTGGACTCCACTCATGATACCCTCATTAATAGGGGCAAGCATGCATCTATTTTATATCTTATTTCCTTGAACAAAATTATCTTGGTGGTTATATCCATTAAGAAATCTCATATGATTTTAATGTATGTATTAGATACGTTTTGTGGGTGAAAAAATTAAGATTGCATTTTGCTTAATTTTTTTTATATTATTATTATTTTTTAAATTTATTTATTTAACTTTTCAACATTCGTTTCCACAAAATTTTGGGTTCCAGATTTTCTCCCCATTTCTCCTCTCCCCCCACCCCAAAACATTGTGCATTCTAATTACTCCTATCACCAATCTGTCCTCTCTTCTAACATCTCTCTCTTCCCTTATCCCCATCTTCTCTTTTGTCCTGTAGGGCAAGATAACTTTCTATAGCATTATCTGTATTTCTATTTCCTAGTAGCAAGAACAATACTCAACAGTTGTTCCTAAAACTTTGAGTTCCAACTTCTGCCTATCCCTCCCTCCCCACCCATTCCCTTTGGGAAGGCAGGCAATTCAATATAGGCCATATCTGTGTAGTTTTGCAAATGACTTCCATAATAGTCATGTTGTGTAAAACTAGCTATATTTCCCTCCATCCTCTTCTGCCCCCCATTTCTTCTATTCTCTCTTTTGACCCTGTCCTTACCCAAGAGTGTTGACTTCTAATTG
>CM053774.1:40168674-40187645 GCA_028658325.1 Potorous gilbertii
CCTCCACCTGTCTAACTTGATTTTCAAATTCCTTTTTGAGCTCCTCCATGGCCTGAGCCCATGGGATATCTATTTCAGATATTTGGGATACAGAGGCCTTGACTTTTATGTCTTTACCTGATGGTAAGCATTGTTCTTCCTCATCAGAAAGGAGAGGAAACATTTCTTCTAAGAAAGTAACCTTGTATGGTCTTATTTTTTTTCCCTTTTCTGGGCATTTTCCCAGCCAGTTACTTGACTTCTGAGATTCCTGTCCACCCTCGCCTAGATCCGCCCAGCTAGTGCTTGGGGGGTCTGAGATTCAAATGCTGCTCCCCAGCCTCAGGGCTTTTGGCAGCAGGCCTGGTTACTATTTAAGGGAAGCTTAAGTTCTGGTGCTCAGGTGGGGACAGGGTCACCTCCCAGGCTCAGTTCCCTTGGGGGTTTATGCAGAGATCTTTTGTAATGGAGCTCCTGCCTGCTCTGGGAGCCTCTAGCCGCCTGCTGCCTCTGCTGCTGCCTCCCGAGGGAGCCTGCGTCCCAGAGACACCCCGCTCCCCTCTCAGCCCATCTCTCTCACTGACCTGTGAGTCTGTGGGTGGAGGGACCTTCGTGGCCACTGGAGATTCCATCCCTGAAGCCTGCTCAGATCTGTTCGCTCCTCTCAGTGCCATGCGGCCAGGGCAGGGGAGGGCTCTGCTCCCGTCCGGTGTGCTATCAACCTTTGGGGTCGGTTTTTCAGGGCTCTCTGGAACGGAAATCTCCTTCACTGTGTTGCTGTGTGGCTTCCACTGTTCCAGGATTTGTTGGGAGTTCTTTTTAGAGGAAATCCATGGGCTGTGGGTTCGGAGCTAGCATATGTGAGTCTTTCTACTCCGCCATCTTGGTTCCGCCCCCCCCCAGCCTGTTTTTCAAGGTGTTATTTTCTTCAGCATTTTTTTGTGTCTCCTTTAGCAAGGTGTTGACCTGTTTTTCATGCTTTTCTTGCATCTCTCTCGTTTCTCTTCCCAATTTTTCCTCCACCTCTCTAACTTGATTTTCAAAATCCTTTTTGAGCTCTTCCATGGCCTGAGACCATTGAATATTTATTTTGGATGTTTCGGATGCAGAAGCCTTGACTTTTATGCCTTTCCCATTGTTCTTCCTCATCCAAAAGGATGGGAGGAGATATCTATTTACCAAGAAAGTAACCTTCTATAATCTTATTTCCTTTCCCTTTTTTGGGCATTTTCCCAACCAGTTTCTTGACTTTTGGGTCCTTTGTCAAGAGTAGGGTATACTCTAGGGACCTGTAAGATCTCAGTTCCTCCAAGGTGGCACCATCAAGTGTGTACATTGGTCTGGGAGCAACCAGAAACTTTTGTGCTCAGAATCTTAGCAGAGTTTCCTCTCCATAGGCACCTGACCTCCAGTTCCGCCAACCTACCACTAGTGGGGTGGGATTCAGTCAAGCTGTGGGGGCAGGACCACCATTCAGTGCAAGACAAACACCAGGTCCCTCAATGCTCCCAGGGGTTTTATGATCCAGCAATGGTCTTGGGCTGTAAGAGGCTGCCGTGAGAACTCCTGCTGCCTGCCCAGTGTGGCCCCTGCGGCCACTGCCTTAGGCCTGAGCTGTGGGAAGACCCTTCTCCCTTCCCGGCCAGCTGGAAAAAAACCCTTCACTGACCTTTGGCGCCTGTGGGTTGAGGGATCTGAGAACCCACTGCTGCTGGGACTGGGGATTCCTTGACTGGAGATTCCACCCCCAAGGGCTGTTCATGAGCCTTGTGCTGCACGGCCAAGTGCTCCACTCTGCGTCTGATGCAACCGATGCACCCCTAGGGGCCCTTCAGGTCACCCTGTGAGCTGGAAATCTCCTCCACTCTGTTGCTCTCCAACTCTGCTGCTCGAAAATTTGTTGAGAGGCCCTCTCTACAGATATTTTATGGGCTGTGTGGAGAGACCCTGCGTATGTGTATCTTTCTACTCCGCCATCTAATTTTTTTATGAATCAGAAAATAATACGGTGAAATTTTGTGTTTTCTACACAGCAGTCAGTCAGTTAGTTAATTGTGAAGATGTCATCTGTAGAGAATCATTTCCAAACATATGCATGTTCCTTTTCATATTTTCATGATGGTATTTGTGATTATTTTCATTAATATTTTATGGAGATAGAAAAAGAAGCCTATGAGTCAGTAGATACCAGTGTCCTCTAAATTCCCTTTTTTAAGGCATAGTACCATCTATTATTTTTTCCAGTCATTTGGAACCAACCTTTCAAATAATTGCTTCACTTGTTTCAGTCGTGTCTGACTCTTCATGACTCCATTTGAAGTTTTCATGGCAAAGATCCTGAAGTGGTTTGCCTTTTCTTTCTTCAGCTCATTTTTATAGATGAGGAAACTGAGACAAACAGAGTTAAGTGACTTGCTTAGGGTCACATAGCTAGTAAATGTCTGAGGCTAGATTTGAACACAGCTCCTCTTGACTTGAATGAAAGTATCACATGGTCATATCTGTGCTTAAGGAAATTTTACTTTGGTAACTGTAGACTAGATTAAAGTGGTAAAACACATGAGTTAGGGAACCCACCTAGGAAGCAGACAACTAGGCAGACTGGAACTGAGAGTATTTTGAATGAAAATTCAGAGAGAGAAAGTTTCCAGGGGACAGTGTTAGTGAACAGTACAGCAGATAGGCTGAGAAGTATTAGGCTGTGAAAAGACCACAAAATATTTCAGTTAAGAGATAACTGGAGAGAGGAGTTTCAGGTGAGTGATGAGGTCAGAAGCTAAATTGTAGAGGGTTGAGGAGTGAGTGTGAGAGTGGAGGTAAAGTGAAGTCAGTGAACATAGACAACTTTTTCAGAGTTTGGTTGAGAAAGGAAGGAGAGAGGTAGGACAATAGCTTGAGAGAATGATCGGATCTTGTGAAGCTTTTTAAGGGTTTGGGGAGACTTAGGCAAGTTTGAAGGTAGTAGAGAAGGAATGAAGGTTCAGAAGAAAGATAACATTTTCTCTCTGATTTTAAAACAGCCCTATGAGGTAGCTTCTTGAGAAAACTGGGGCTGGCAGAGATCAAGTGACTTGCTAAGAACCACACAGCTAGTATCTGAGACAGTTTGAACCCGGGTCTCTCCATGATACCATAATGCTTTGCAAGGGTCCCAAGATGATTGAGTGTTTCATATAATGGTATTCTCATTACCTATTTCTGCCTCCATGGAGAACCTGTGAGCCTGACTTTCATTTAGTTTCCGTGTTTTTATTTCCTCTCATTTTGATAGTCAAAAAAAATCAAGATTGATATGATTTAATTTCTCCAATATGTTGATTTTTTGGTCACTGAACAGAGTTCTCATATTTAGTTAAAATATATAATTTAATGTTTATAAGTAAGACATAACCCAGCCCCCTCCTACTTTTCCAGTCTTCTTACTTCTTCTGCTCAACTTCAGTAGAGTGAGACAGGCATCCTGGTTATTCCATAAATAGACACTCCATCTCTTAATACTAGGCATTCTCTCTAGTTCTCCCCCATGCCTCCTCCATTCTTCCTACTGACCTTTCTGTTGTTGTTCTGGTGTTTCAGTCATGTCCAGTTCTTCATGACCACATTTGGGTTGTCTTGGCAGAGGGGCTTGTCATTATTTTTACAGATGAGGAACTGAGGCAAACAGGGTTAAGTGACTTCTCCAGGGTAAATGTCCGAGTGCAGATTTGAACATAGGTCCTCCTGACTCCAGGCCTGGTGCTCTATCCACTGCACCACTAAACACTACTAAACCAAGAGAGCTTCTACCAAATGCTGAGGGGCCTTGTCTTCCAAGTAGTTGGCCTTCCTAGGTTCCTTTAAGTCTCAGCTAAACTCCCATCTTTTTACAGGAAACCTTCGCTAATTCCTCTTAATTCCAGTGCTTCCCTCTGTTATTTCCTATTTATCCTGTACATGGCTTGCTTTTTATAGATTTGTGTGTTGTTTCCCCCATTAGATTGTAAGTTCCTTGAAGGCAGGGAATGTTTTTTTTTGGTCTATTTTTGTGTCACCAGTACTTAGGACAATGTCTGGTACCTTGTAGGCTCTTAGTACGTGTATTGCTTAATTGAAACAGTCCCCAAACTAGAATTCTTTTTTTTTTTTTTTGGTTGAACAGTTTCATTTCCAAAGATCACAAGAGTTCTTTCTTGAAATGGTGATAAATAGAACATTTCGTTAAAATTACAAAAAATATGATACACAGAATCACACTAAATGTGTTAAATAGTATGATATTTACAAAACAGGCCACTTAATAAGTTCCAAATTCTGATGCTAGAACATCATGAAAAGCATCATGAAGAAAACATTAAAAAAACAGAACTTAGAAAGCTTTACTACAAATGTTAAAAAAGAAATAGGAGTAGTAACTCATCCACAAGGGTGGTTGAGCACACAGTGCACATGGGGCATGAAATCTACCAGAATCTCTTTCAAAGAGGCAGCGCTTGTATCCAGATAGCGGTGGGGCACTGAGGGTCAGAAAGGTTTAACTAAAACATCTGCCCTTTGGCTGGCAAACACTGGGTGGTCATGGCCGTATTTTTGGTTTACATCTGTCAGACACAGGCTCTAGGCCTGCCTGAGAGTCCTCAAGCATTGAAGGTTGGAAATCATTTTCCTCATCATTAGATACTCTTTTATCTCTGCCATGCGCCAAACCAAATGGTATAGCTGTCCTGGGTGAACCTTGGAGCGGCCTGGGCAATGGGCCCAAGGAGAGGCTGAGGTCGGGGAGCCGGGCGTGTGGGGCAGGTGCAGGCTCCTGTAGCTGCCCTGCAGGGAGGGCAGCGTGGGTGGGCAGAAACCCCAAGCTTGAATTCTTAGCACCCATGTTTGCTACTCAGTTACCATCACTGGAAAAAGCAGGAAAATGCTATATGGAGGTCAGGACTTACTGTTATGCAGCTGCTCCACCAACACTGTGTATGATTTTATGAGATTAAAAAATAAATAGGAATAGTGCCATAGAACAGAGGGATCAAACATGATGCCTACAGCTTTTTAAAACTTTCGTTTTATTTTTTAGGCAAACAGGTTAAGTGATTTGCCCAGGATCACACAGTAAGCCTCTGAGACTAGATTCAAACTCAGGTCTTCCTGACTGTAGGGCCAAGTTGCTCTTTCCTGTGCAGTACCTAGCTGGCCCAGCACAGCATTATTAGATGCAGCCAAGATTAAAATGTTACTGGGAAATACTTAACAAAATAAATAAAAATACAATGAAACACAGATGTTATTAATATATGGTATCCTAAGTCAGTATGTACCTGCAGCATTCCTTATGTATGTCATGTTTAGTGGTGTGGGGAGGATACTGCACCGCTGTAGATCTATAGAATTTTTCCTAAAATGAAAAAGAGGACTGATCAAATTCTGCACAATGTATTTCATGTATTTGGTGGCCGGTACAAGTGATCTTTTTTCGATAAGTTCCCATCCTTGCTAGGAGGGGGAAATGTTTACTTAGCCTCTGAATGAGGGAGCTCCCTGTGGCCATCAAGTACAGAGCAGCCTGCATTCTGGTCCCCAGTGGAGGAAACTTCTTTCTCTTGGAGTTCCTTATACCAATGACATCACAGGCTGGTCCAGAAAAGAAAAAGAGAGAGCCCATGAGCCCATGCACAAAAGCTTAGGTATCCAGACGAGATTTATTGAAGAGAAATTTCTATAGCCCCCTTCCCCCCTGCTCCGCTTTGCCCCCAAGGTTTTAGCAGGAGTTAAAGTAAGGGGTGCCACAAATTCTTGGGCCTGTCACAAGGTGAACTTCCAACAGCCATCTGGGCACCTGGAATATCAGATCAGCTGGATGGGAGGGAGGAGGCAACAAAGATGTCTTCTTAGCTTCTTTTTATGCAGGAAAGGTCTGACATAATAAGTGAACAAGCATTTGTTAAGTGCTTATCGTGTTCTGCTGTGCCAAGTGCTGGGAATATATATACCAAAAGTTAGGGCCTCTCAGGGTGCATATTGAAGTAGGTGGTAGCTAGGGGTGTGTCGTGGTCAGAACAGTCACAAGGAAGGCAAGGTGATTTGTAGGACAGTCAATTGATGTGCCCTTTCTAGAAGTCTGGATACCATTGATTTGATACTATATCAGAGCCATAGCCCACTTCTACTTGTTTTCCTTGGGTTCTAGGGTATTGTTTGGTTTAGAAAGCAAAGTGTTGTTGCCTTCAACCCTCAGATCTATAATTTGGGATCTTTGAGCTCTGTAATTGTTTGAAAATGTAACGTTAGGCCTGGCTGGACTCTGACTTACTACACTCAAGTTTATTAGCTTATAAAGGCTAATGCTAAACATTCATGGTAAAACAAAAAATAAAGATGATACCACCAGTGCAGGCTAGTACTTTTTATTCCCTTATCACCTCATACCTAGACTATTGCTGTAACATTGAGGAGAGATCACATATTTAAAGAAATAATGTAATTTCTCATTTATTGACATCCCTTAGAAATGTAACTTTAGATCCGTTTGAGAGAAGCAATAGTTATTTTGTAGGTGTATCTGTTATACAGGAAGATGGTATCACTAACCTAGTACTAAAAGTGTGTGTGTATTCATCCTTTGTTGCCAAAGAAGACCATGCCATCAGAGAAATAATGGTATGACTTGCACTTGACTTTCTTTTGAGTGAGGGACAGCTGTGCAGGTCACCAGCCTCATTTCTTCTCCAGAGCCATGTGAATCCAGTGACCAGATATGCATCAGAATGACTGGAGATGACGACCCAAGATGAGGCAGTTGGGGTTAAGTGGCTTGCCAAGGTCATACAGCTAGTGAGTGTCAAGTGTCTGAGGTGATATTTGAACTCAGGTCCTCCTGACTCCTGCACTGGTGCTGTATCCACTGCACCACCTGGCTGCCCCTAGTACTAAAAGTACTTGTAGGTGGAGTCCTTTTTCTTCCATCCAGTCTGAGCTATTAGTCACAGTCTCTTAATTGTGAAATCGTTGGCTGGGGCTGTTGAGGAGAGATTTAAGCTAACTGGTTTGAATCCATGACCTAGAAATAGTAAATTGACCGGCACCACCAAATAGCCTAATCTTATTACTACAGACTCCTGTCTGTTTTGCTGCCCTCATTTTTTCCTCCTGTAGTGATGTCATATGTACAGGCGACTCCTCTGGGAAAGGCAAAAGAAAAAGAACATACTTTCGTGAAAAAAGAAAATTGCCAATTATATGTAAAAATTTTTAATTTCATTTTAAAAAATTTGAGTTCCACATTCTTTTCCGTCCTTCCTCTCTCTCTTCCCCCTCTCCCCATTGAGAAGGCAAAAGAATAGATTTTTAAAATAAATTTTATTTTCAGTACCTAGTTTTTCCTCTCGTATTTCTCCCATCCCATTCACTGAGAAAACAAGGGAAACTAAAACCCTAAAAAATATGAATAGTTAAGCAAAACAAATTCCTACATTAGCCATGTCCAAAAAAGAAAAAAGCTTCAGTTTGCACTTTGAGGTCATCACTTCTTTATTTGGAGGTGGGTAACTTGTTTCATCAGCAGTCTTCTGGAATTGTGGTTGATCACTGTGTCCACCAACAGTCCCAAGTCCTTTTTTGTGTTAATCTGAGTTATTTTTAAAAATTCAACTTTATTTTCATTTCCAAATTCTTTTTCTCCTTCCCCTCTAAATGAGAAGACAAGGAAAATAAAACCCATTAAAAATATGTATAAACATATGAAACAATTTCTTCATGAGCCATGTTCCACATTCCTAAGTCTTTCAAAGTTGTTTTTGTGATACTTTTGTTGTTGTGTAAATTTTTCTCTTGTTTCTACTTACTTTGCTTTTGTAATCATTTCATGCAACCCTTCTAAGATTTTTCAAAACCATCTCAATTCATCATTTCTTATAGTACTCCATTACATTCATATATTATATATAGCCTTTTCAGTCATTCCTCAGTTGAGAGGCACCTGCTCAGTTTCCAGTTCTTTGCCATCAGGAAAAGATGTGTGTGTGTGTGTGTGTGTGTGTGTGTGTGTATTTTGTATATCTGAGTCCTGTCCTTTTTCCTTTGATCTCCTTAGGATATAAACCTAGCAGCAATATGACTGGGTCAAAGTTTAATAGCTTTTTGGGTATAGTTCCAAATTGCCTTCCAGAATAGCTAGACCAGTTCACAGTGCTGCCAGCCGTGTATTAA
This sequence comes from Potorous gilbertii, assembly GCA_028658325.1. Taxonomy (NCBI): domain Eukaryota; kingdom Metazoa; phylum Chordata; class Mammalia; order Diprotodontia; family Potoroidae; genus Potorous; species Potorous gilbertii. The sequence continues at coordinate 40,176,832 of CM053774.1, forward strand.
TGTACCTGTTTTCCTATAGCCTCTTCAGCATTTGTTATTTTCTGTTTTTGTCAATTTTGACAATCTTATCCATGTGAAGTAGTACCTCAGAGTTGTTTTAGTTTGTAATTCTCTAGTTTTTAGTGATTTAGAGCATTTTTTTCATATGGCTATTGATAGTTTGGATTTTTTCCTCTGAAAACTACCTGATCGCATCCTTTGACCTTTTATCAATTGGGGAGTGGCTCTTAATTTGAGAAGGAACTGTTTTGCATATACCTAAGCATTCTCAAAGTATATAGTTTTGGTTGTGAATCAGGTCTAATGCCTGTCAGTGGTATCTTAGGTTGGAAAAACCATCTTTTAAACAGGAAATATAAATCACTATTTGTAACAGAGAAGAACCTTTCTTAAAATCAGAATTGTCGGAGCACCTCCCCATGATGCCCCATGGTCGGGCTTCTGATTTTACCAATATGCTTTTGTGCACTCTGATCCCTGTTCTGTGACTTACTCCTTGTGTGATCTTGCCTTTTCACCTTTCTAGTAGGCCTCTTTTCCCATTTGTGAAATGAGAGGATTGTCCAACTCTAAATTTTGTGACTTATGTGATGGGGAAAAGATGCACACCAGTCTTGCTTTCTTCACCATATTTTGCCCTCCCACCCTTGCCATCTCCTACTTTCTGTGATGAAGGCCAGTAGAAAGACATGCTCCACTTGCCCCTAAGTAACTTCAGTAAATGGGGCATGCTTTAGTTTCTGGTTATTATTCAAACCATAATTACTTTGTAGTGTTCTCCTGACTATCCCCTAAGAAGAATCACAATTATAGATGACCCAGAGGACTGTGGGTGTAAGTAGCTATAGCATGCTGCAGTGATTACTTGTGTGTATTGTTGTAGGCCAGCCTTTATCCTCCAAGAGGACCTGTGACTTCAGCAGGGCAATGTCTTGACTTGCAAGTGAATTGGATTTAAGTGAGGCAGAGCTGTTAAAAGTCATCAGTCTCAGCTTCTTCTGCAGGGTCATCAGAGTCCAGTGGAAAGACCTAAGTCAGGATGACTGGTGATGGCCCAGCCTTTTTAAGCTAAGGTCTTTCCCAGCTCCCAGTGTCTGAGGCCATGCCCATTCAGTAGTTAAAGGCTAGGGAAGAACTGAGGCAAAAGATGGCCTATTTTGCTTTCAGTCAGTCTGGGAGGGAAGGACCCTCAGAATTTCTGGTGGAACTGAAATAATTGCTCTTTACACTCATTCTGAGCCATCAGAACTCCAACAATGATCAAATGATGTTTTTCCAAAAGAAGTACCCAAAAGACAAAAGACTCTGAAATTTGCTTTGAGCAACTCTGGAGGCCAGGAATAATTTTGCTGTTACCTGTTAGGAGTATGCCCTTTGCACTTCTGTCTCTGTCATGTAAAATTGATTTTTATCCCTAGTGGAAATAGTGAAAGGGTGAGAACAACACACTGTGAAAGGATGGAAGCAGTTCTTTATGGAGGATACAAAGAAGAAAAAAGTTGTTAAGTAGCATTTTACCTGGGTCAGAAGGTTGGAGGATGGACATATGTGATGCCATGGCTGAAGAGAAGAATGATGACAGAAGATTTGGAGTCATGTAACATTAATATGTGTGTGTATACATGTATAACATAATATAGTCTTCATTCCATTTCTGGAATAAGTAACTTCATATGTTCTGGGAAATGATGATGTCAGTGTACTGGTTGTCATCCATTAATAGCCAGGAGAATAGTAATAGTTGATGACTCCCTGCTCAGTAATACTGAAGCAGCTCTGGAGAACTGACTTCCAGGGGTATGTGTCCAGGAAGGTGAAGACCAGTGCCCATTGCTGGTGAGTCATATGGAGACCAGCGATAAGGTAGCATCAGAAGGAACTGACCACATCCCCCACCTCAGCTTTTATCCCATTTTATCCCAAGCTCCTTTAAAGAGCTTGCATAATCCCAGGCAAAGTTGAATCCCTCAAAGTGATCAAAGCTGGGGACCATGTCCTGCACGTGCAAATAAACTGGCCAGAGAAGAGGAGTGCGATGAACAGGCATTCTGGAGGGCGATGGTGGAATGTTTCAACAAGATTGCTCAAGATCACCACTGCAGGACTGTGGTGTTTTTGGGGGCTGGAAAGATATTCTTGTGAGGTATTGACCTTATTGATATTAGTGGAGAGCAGATCCAGCCACAATGGGCTGTCCCAAACCAGTTATCACACTATTCATTGTGGCTGCTTTGGGGGAGGAGTGGAACTCATCATTTCCTGTGATATCAGATACTGTTCCCAGGATACCTGATTCTAGCTGAAGGAGGTAGAAATTGGTCTGGCTGCAGATGCAGGGACACTACAGCGTCTGTTTCAGATCATAGGGATCTGAGGCCTGGTGAGTGAGTTGGCCTTCACTGCCTGAAAGATGATGGCTGATGAAACTCAGAGGAGTGGGCTGGTCAGCTGAGGAGAACCAAGTTTCAAGATCATGAGCCCCTCCTGGCTGCAGCTTTTGCTCTGGCTGATGAGATCTCCAGCAAGAGCCCTGTCGTTGTGCACAGCACCATAGTCAACCTGGTCTACTCCTAGGACCACTCTGTGCCCGAAAGTCTCAACTTTATGACTAGTGGGAACATGAGTATGCTGCAAAGTAAAGACATAGTCAAGTCAGTCCTGGCTGCCTTGGAGAAAAAGAATCTGAGGAGCCTCACCTTCTTCGAGCTCTGAATATTTTATGACCCACCCCTCCATACCGTACCCAATGATCCTAGAGACCTTCGTAGCCCTCCTTGCCCTATTACAAAGGGCTTTGTAGCTCATAGCATGCTTTCTTAGAAACTTGTCTAATGGTGGAGGCCGCTTGCCCAAGGTCATACAAGGCAGCAATTTGGGAAGGAGATAGAGAGTGGAGCTGCATCCCTTGCCTTTCTGTGGCCCCCTCCACACCCTGAGGCCCCCCACTGTCCTTCAGAGAGGTGTACATGTGTGGTAGGGCTGGGCAGGGGGAATGAACTATCCCTGTAATAAAGTCGTAGTGACAAAAAGTATGGAGCCAAAAACCTTGAGTACCCTGGATCCAGACCTTGTATTGTCTTTATCTTCTGTATTTTAATGTTTCAGTCCTGTCTGACTCTTTGTGATCCCATTTGGGGTTTTCTTGGCAAAGACACTGGATTGGTTTGCCATTTCTTCTTTTTTAACATGTAATAAGTAAGAAACTTTATTTTATTTTTTGGTGAGGCATTGTGTACAGGAGAACAGTATTTAAGAGGGCCTGTAGTAAAATTCATGGTCTCAACTATGAGAATGGTGCATAGCACAGTGAAATAGAGGTCTTAATTTATGTAAGTAAAGGATGAAATATTATTGAAATGTTGCAGAATGGGAACCATATTTGGAATTTTGTAAAGGGTCTGGAAGGAACATGATAGATGGAAGGTGAAGTAGAATAGCATTTTACACTCATATTCCTATTAAAAATAGCATTATTATTTTAATTGTCAATAATCACACTTATGTTCCATAATTATAAAAACACAGCTGGTTTTTATTTTCCCTCCTCCTTAGCCCCTGCAATGTTCTTGGTACTTTAGGAATTATAGAGAATATATAAGTTTAGAAATAAGACCATTTCAGAAGTAAAGCACAGAGTTGCTCTGATACAGAATTTTTTTTTAAAACGTTAAAATTTATTTTTCATGTTTAGAAGGAAGGTTTTCAAACTTCTTTAAGAAGCTGCTATACCTGAAAATCCAAGACAAAAGATCTTTCCTTTGCATCATGCTTCCTCCTGTGAGTTCTTTAGATTAATAACTTCAGAAGCTATAGCCTAGCATGTATTTGATGAAATCTTGAAGTGAATGGATAATCTCTCACAAAATTGTTGAAAGTTAGTGCTGTTTCCTTTGACCAGTATTAAAAAAGAGAACTCCACAGGTTCTTTGGTAAAAACCACAGGAAGGATGTATTGTGTGTGTTTTGGGTGTTTAAAAAAACAAAACAAAACACCACAAAACAAAAATCTGAATCAAAGGACATCTGCAAGCCTGGTGAGAGCTTTGATCTTTGAAAAAGACCAAATATAATTGAGGAATAGAATCAAAGTAATCATTGTAGCATTTTAGTGTCTTCTGCCTTTTACTTTATATCTTCTTCTGTCATATGATGATGGTATCCTTTCCATGGGTCAAATTTTGGTCCAACCCTTTGGCTGCAGGGATGTTAATTATCACCAGGGGTCAGTGTGAGTCTGTTTGCTACTCAGTTAAGGCTTTTATTGGGTGTCTGTCCTTTACAGAGCTTGTACTAAGTACTGTCCATGCCCCACAATTCCTCTTGGCTCTGTTACAGTTTGAAGTTTGAACCTTAGTCTGTGGAGGTCACTGAGCTGATGTAATTGTCGTGAGACTTTAGGTCCTAGCTTAGGAATTCTTCCAGAGGGCCATGAACTTCTCTGCCAAATGCCATTTTTCCTGTGCCCTGCTTCATTTGACTTCTCTGGCCCACCATTCTCTTAAAGAGGTTCCTTTTGTGAACTCCTTGGTCTGTTGAAGACCATTGGCATCCCTCAGATGAATAATATTCTCATTTCCTGGAATTAAGATAATTATCTGATTTGCTAGAGTTCAAGGTACAGAGCAGAAAGGTGAAGAGTCAGTCTTCCTTATTAATTTTCAATTAGTGAAATCTCCTATGGGAAAAATACCAGGTTAGAGTTAGGAAAATCAGGGAATTGTGCATTTCACTTAACATTTATATTACTTGTGGGGATTCACTTTTAGAAGTTATTTGCTCCTTAGTGACAATTTTAGAGACCATCGTCATGAACCTTTAACTGATACACTAATTTACTTGTTCTCTATGACAGCATTTTTAGAGATTCTCACAGGAGTTGAGAGCTTTTAATATGTTAAGTCAATCTTCACACAAATCATTTCTGGAGCCACAAGACTTTAGTAGGAGTGAAGAAAACATAGCATAATGAAAACACTAGAGTTAGAGTCTGGAGAGTTAAGTTTGAATGCTGACTCCCATAATGTGCTAGCTATGTGACCTTAGAAGTTGGTTTATTTCTCTTGGCATCACTTTCTAATCTGTAGAGTGGGGATAGTATTTCTGCACTACCAACCTCTGAAGATTATGGGATTATATAGATGTAGAAGAAATTTCAGAGGCCTTCTAGTTCAGGAAAGCACTTTGTAAACTGTAAAATGTTACAGATATGTGAGCAGATTATCTTTGTATTTTCTTGTCTGTAGAAAAAATGCCTTTTATGGTGTTCATGAGTCTCTAGTACAGTGCTTCAGCATCTAGCAGTGTCAAATTAAATTGACTACTGATTTCATCCTTCTTGGAATATACGTGGAGTTGCTTTTTTTCTTAGTTTGTTGGGGTTTCCATTCCGTATCTCAGTGTGATATAGTAGAAGGAGCATTAACTTAAGAGCCAGGTCATTTAGATTGAATCTCATCCCTTTTCACTAGCTAGCTGTGGGACCTTGGCAAAGTCACTTCCTTCATAATTTTTCAGAATTGGACAGTCATCTAGTCCTACCTTTTCCAGAATCACAGTCTTAAGAGTTAGAAGGAACTTCTAAGGCCATCAGTTCTGGTTTTCATGTTTTAGATAATAAATAGAAAAGTCCCTTCAAACCCAAGATTCTATACTTCTTCTTAAGTATACAGTGAAGGGTTTGGATTGGTACTGGAGTCCTGTACCTTTTGATGAAAAAGAGCAACTTCTTGCTTCCCCAAAGCTTTGCAGTTGTCTGGAGTAAGGGGTGGAATGTCTGACAATGTCTTATGGAGGATGGAAGAAAACCTTTACAGCAAAGATCCTGAGCAGGGGAACGGGTCTTTCTTCCGTCTTCACTCTTTCCTGCCGGGAAATGTCCTAAGGAGAGCTGGATGTGGTGAGGCTGAACTATAAAGATCTTGTAGATGAGGTTCTGTGATTGACCAGTCTGTTTTTTGTTATTTGGGAACCTCTGGATGAGGTTCATGAATTTAAGAGAGATCACTTCATTTTTCACATGAGAAAACTTCTGCTCAGAGAAGGAAAGAAAGGGACTTGTCCCGTGTGATGTTGTCCCTAAGTGGAATCAACATCTGAATCTGTGTGTGTGACTCCAAATCTAGTGTTTTTTTTCACTGTGTCATGGTCTCTCCTTTTCAGTTTTTAGGTTCTGTGAATAGTGAGATGCCAGATACCATTTTGCATATGGTCTCCCATCTTAGGTTGCAATTTGATCTTTCTGTTTATATTTAGATACTGTAAGAGGAGAAAGAGCAGTTTTATTGCCACTGACCCACATTCACATTTAGGCTGGTTTTGATGAGTTAAGTGATTGGCTTTCCTTTAGTTCTATTTAGAGAGAAGCAGATACTCAGAAGGTACAGAGCTTCAGATGGTAGAAGAGATTTGAAATAATCCTGTTTTAGCATTCAGAGACACTCAGGTTAAGAGGAGAGCTTGGTTTCAGTCAGAGATCTGTGGCCTTAGTGAGCACAATGAGTCTTGTGGGGAACCTATCATGAAGGGCACTCAACTATGTATAGTGAAGGAACTGCAAGGGAACATACATTTCACATGGCATTTCAGTATGATTTGGGCAGCTAGGTGGCACAGTGAATGGAGTACATGGCCTGGAGTCAGGAAGACTCATCTTCCTGAGCTCCAAACTGGCTTTTGTGACCGTGGCCAAGTCACTTAACCCTGTTTGTCTCAGTCTCTTCATCTGTAAAATGAACTAGAGAAGGAAATGGCAAATCATTCTAATCTCTATACTAAGAAAACCCCAAATGAAGTCACGAAGAGTTGGGCTCAATGGAAACAACTGAACAGCAGTATGATTTAAAATCTAGATTGAGGCATGGAAGAGATCTGAATACTACTTCTTTAAGAAATCCAAAGTTAAGCTTTTTACTTCTGTATGCTTCTTTTCGGTAAACATGAAGCATTGATGTTTGCTATGAAGAACAGTGCTAGGTCCTGGGAGAAGACAGAAAGCTTAGGTAGCCTTATGGAGCTTATAGTCTAATGGGGCAGGGGAAAGAGAAACTGCATTACTAGGACAAAATAAAAGTAGCGCTCCTTAGGAGCCTGAGAGGACTTGAGGTCAGTGTTTCATTGGGCTAAACATTCTGTAGAATGGGCTTTAGAATGCTGGAACTAAGGGATTCCCTTTGAAGTTTGAAAGAAATGTTTACTTTTAATTTAATGAAGTCCTATCTCACACGGTGACACATTTATGGACCTTACTACCATTCAGGTAGTCTAGGCTAAACATATAGACAGGACCAAAACCAAATAAATTTAGAGCTGGTGATTGAAGGAAAAATGATGTTGTGCTCTTTGAAGCATGAATGACATGTCCATGAATGACAGCTGTGTTCTTCCATAATCTGACCCTATCTGGTGTGTGAAAACAGAAAATAGTCAGGTTGTTAGAGAACCTTGAGGAAGCAGTTTCCGTGGAGTATGAGGGACAGAATCCTGCTTATTAAGTGTTGAAGGGAGAGGAACAGTTAGGAAATGAAAGTCATGGGCATTGATTACTCTTTCAAGAAGTTTAACTTTACGGGGGAGGAGACATGGCATGGTAGAGAGAAGATGGATTCAAGGGAAGTGTTTTTTAGGATTCATTTTGTAGAAGTGAGCACATCTGTAGATGGAGGGGAAGGGGGCCAATGGTGAGTGAAAGATTGAACACATGAGAAGGCATGATTGCCAGAACAGGGAGGGCTGGGGGAGGAATGAAATAAAAAAACACAGTTTAGTGAGGAATCACCGTATCTTGTTCATGCCAAAGGATAGAGGTGCAATTGGGTGATGTTCTGAGACATTATGGGGAATGGAATGGTGGAGCAGATCATTGGATCAGAGGCAGAAAAGACCTCAGAGGCCATACAGTGGTCAGAATTCATTGTTTGAGACTTCCGGGCTCAGAGATGATAAGTGATTTGCCTGAGGTAACACAGAGCTGCAGAAATTCAGTCCAGATCCTGGGACTCAAATTGAGCCCTTGTTCCACCGACCGTGCCGTCAGTCTTCTCAGTGTAGCTGGATCCTCAGTCATCTGCTGCTTATGTATGTATATGGGGAGAGATGCATTGGGGAGTGAAAAGGGGTGGGAAAAAATGTTTGGATACACATTATAAGTGAGGTAGGGAGTTGATAAGGGCAGCATACACGGTTAATACAGATTATAGCTAGAATTTATGTAGCCCTTTAAGGTTTGCAAAATACAAATGTTATCAGGTTTTATGCTTTTAGTTCTGGGAGGTAAATGCTATAGTTATCACCCCCATTTTCCAGAAGAGCACACTGAGCACGTTAGAAAGGGGTAACTTGCCCAAAGTCTCACTGCTAGTTAAGTGTCTAGGCCTGGATTTGTAGAGGATGGAATCAGCTCAGGTTTGTATCTTTTTCTATTGAGGACTTAGGATAGACAGATAAGCAAGCTGAAAATGGCCCTAGAACTCCTGTCCTCTGGCTCTTATGGGTCTTGTGTGTCAGGGTTGGGGACATGGTGCTGCCAGTGAGTACTGCCATTACCTTTCCCTTAAGGGCAAAGGAATTTTTCACATTTGCATAAATAGAGCTCTTTGGAACAGTAAAGTGTCAATATTATAATTTTTTTAAGTTGGTCATTTTCTTTTTATTCTCCATTTTTTAATTAATTTATTTGTTTTCAGTTTTCTACTATCGCTTCCATAAGTGGAAGATTTTCTCCCCCTCCCTCCACTTTCCCTCCCCAAGATGGCATGAAATCTTATTTGGGTTCTACACATACATTCTTATTAAACACATTTTCACATTAGTCATGTTGCATAGAAGAATTAAAATAAATAGGAGAAGCCATGAGAAAAACCCAAACAAAACAAAACATAACACAAGAGAAAATGTTCTGCTTCATTCTGTGTTCCAATTCCATAGTTCTTTTTCTGGATGTAGATGACATTTTGCCTCAAGTCCTTAAGGAAAGGTTTAGGTCCTTGCATTGCTGTGAAGGGCTAAATCTGCCAGAAAAATTCCTTGCACACTGTGGTTGGTGCTGTACACAAAGTTCTCCTGGTTCTGCTCCTTTCACTCAGCATCAGTTCATATAAGTCTTTCCAGGCCTCTCTGAAGTCTTCCTGTTCATCATTTCTTATAGCACAATAGTATTCCTTTACATTCATATACCATCACTTGTTCAGCCATTTCCCAATTGATGGGCATCCTGTCAATTTTCAGTTCTTGGCCACCACAAAGAGATAAGCTGGTCATTTTTGATGTCTACCTTGGCCGAATAGTAGTCAGGCTCATTGAACTAAAGCTGCTTGCATACTCCACACTTTTGCCTTCTTTGAAAATCAGTTCATTTGCCTTGCTCTAGTCTTGTGGCCACTGCTGCTATTGATGTTCTCTTCAGGGCTTATACACATTCATTTACTTAAAGTTTTTCGGGACCTGGAATGAAGAAGCACTTGTTGACTTGAATTCATGAAGGACAGCTAGATGTTCTCTTACTGTTGCCTTGTCAGTCAACAAGCACCCATTTATTTATTTTTGCAGATTTATTTATTTACTTTAAATTTTCAACATTCATTTCCATAAAATTTTGATTTCCAAATTTTCTCCCCCTCCCTCCCCTCCCCTACCCCAAAATGCCGAGCATTCTAATTTACCCCTACCACCAGTCTTCCCTCCCTTCTAACATCCCTCCCTTCCCTTATCCCCATCTTTTCTTTAGTCCTGTAGGGCAAAATAAGTTTCTATACCCCATTACCTGTATTTCTCATTTTCCAGTTGTATGCAAGAACAATACTCAATAGCTGTTCTTAAAACTTTGAGTTCCAGCTTCTCTTCCTCCTCCCTCCCCACCCATCCCCACTGGGAAGGCAAGCAATTCAATATGTAGTTTTGCAAATGACTTCCATAATAGTCATGTTGTGTAATTCTAACTGTATTTTCCTCCATCCTATCCTGCCCCCCATTCCTTCTATTTTCTCTTTTCACCTTGTCCTTCCCCAAGAGTGTTGACTTCTAATTGCTCCCTCCTCCCATTGCCCTCCCTTCCATCATCCCCCCACCCTGCTTATCCCCTTCACCCCCACTTTCCTGTATTGTAATATAGGTTTTCATACCAAAATGAGTGTGCATTTTATTCCTTCCTTGAGCCAAATGTGAGGAGGGTAGGCTTCACGTTTTCCCTCTCACCTCCCACTTTTTTCCCTCCATTGACAAGTCTTTTTCTTGCCTCTTTTATGAGAGATAATTTGCCCCATTCTATTTCTCCCCTTCCCTTCCCAATATTTTCCTCTCTCACCCTTTAATTTTGTTTTTTTAGATATGATCCCTTCCCATTCAACTCACCCTGTGTTTGAAAGTCAGATTTTCTTTTCAGCTCTGGTCTTTTCATCAAGAATGCTTGTAAGTCCTCTATTTCATTGAAAAGCCATTTTTTCCCCTGAAGTATTATACTCAGTTTTGCTGGGTATGTGATTCTTGGTTTTAGTCCTAGTTCCTTTGACTTCTGGAATATCATATTCCATACCCTTCAGTCTCTTAATGTAGAAGCTGCTAGATCTTGTGTTGTCCTGATTATATTTCTACAATACTCAAATTATTTCTTTCTCTCTGCTTGCAATATTTTCTCCTTGACCTGGTAACTCTGGAATTTGGCTACAATGTTCCTAGGAGTTTCTCTTTTTGGATCTCTTTCAGGAGATGATCTGTGGATTCTTTCAATATTTATTTTGCCCTCTCATTCTAGAATATCAGGAAAGTTTTCCTTGATAATTTCATGAAAGATGATATCTAGGCTCTTGTATTTGGTCATGGCT
>CM053774.1:40188145-40212820 GCA_028658325.1 Potorous gilbertii
GGGGGTCTGAGATTCAAATGCTGCTCCCCAGCCTCAGGGCTTTTGGCGGCAGGCCTGGCTGCTATTCAATGGGAGCTTAATTCCTGGTACTCAGGTTGGGGCAGGGCCACCTCCCAGGCTTAGTTCCCTCAGGGGGTTTATGCAGAGACCTTTTGTAATGGAGCTGCTGCTGAGCTCCTGCCTGCTCCAGGAGCCTCTGGCCACCTGCTGCCTCTGCCACTGCCTCCCGAGGGGACCTGATTCCTGGAGACACCCCGCTCCCCTCTCAGCCCGTCTCTCTCACTGACCTGTGAGTCTGTGGGTGGAGGGACCCCCGTGGCCACTGGAGATTCCGTCCCTGAAGCCTACTCAGATCTGCTCCTCCTGGAGCTGCGCGGCCAAGGAAGGGCTGGGTTCCGCTCTGGTACTGTGCGCAACGGACCTTTGGTGAGGGTTTTTCAGGTTTTTCTGGAACAGAAATCTCCTCCACTCTGTTGTTCTGTGGCTTCCACCGCTCCAGAATTTGTTTGGAGTTCTTCTTTATAGATATTTTATAGGCTGTGGTTTCGGAGCTAGTGTAAGTGTGTCTTTCTACTCTGCCATCTTGGTTCCTCCCGAGAACAATTTCTTTTGCATCTTTTTCTCTTCTAAATCTCTTAGGCCTTTGCTTTTAGAATTAGTATAACCAGTTTGAAATTCCATTATTGAACTACTAGAAGGCAAAGAGATTGGGCAAAATCATTGTGGATGTTTTATTATACTAAGGATGTTTGCTGTTTTAAACTAAATTGCCAGCATTGTCTTGTTTCCTTATCTCTTCATAAAAGTAAAGTTCATATTATAAAATTAGTAATAATGCGTGATGGTTTGTGAGCTATTTCTCCCTTAATAATCCAGTGGGGAAGGTATTCAGAGTATATTATTCCCATAGTGCAGATGAAGAAACCTAGATTCAATGAGTTAAAATGATGCTCTGTCAGTCATACAGCTAGTGAATGGCAGTCTCCAAGACTTGAACCAGGTGTTGTGACTCCTAGCTTTGTGCTCTTTCTACAAGAACGGTTAGCTTCTTCCAATTATGTACACACATAGCTCTTTATTTGTATTGTGTAATAGATAAACGGTTTTGGGGGGGCTTTAGCTTTCTGGTTAATGGGATTCTGGATAAGTGAGGTTTAGGAAGCTCTACTGTTTAATTATACTTTTTTCTTCAGGAGTCATGTTTTTATTGTAATTTTATTTTTCCATGTTCTAAAATTTAGACCTCATAAAAGAAAAAAGGTGTTTTGTTTTCCCCCAGATGCAACACGCCACTTTTTTTTTTTTTTGCTTTTATTTTAATGCTTTAGTCACATTTTTTTTTTTTTGTGGGAGGAGATGGAACCCTCTCCACCCTGTATTCAATTGAAGGTGCTTGTGAGGCAGGGACTCTTTCTTCTTTCAGGTCTGTCTCTGTACCCCAGATGTGACTGGTCAGTGCTTGCTGAGCCTGACTTAGTTGCGGGCCATGCAGAGATATTCTTGTAATGGATCTTCAGGTAGACATGTTAGCTTATCTTTCTTAGAAGTCAATTATCTCTGTTCATCTTGGGTTTTAATTTATCTGGATAATTTTGCTTCATGAACAAGTAGGTACCACAGTATAGGTGAAACTTAGAGTCAAGAAGTTTAGGTGGTATTATTGGTTCTTCTGGGTTTGAGACATCTGTCCTATGGCATGTTAAGGTGCTTGACACACAGTGGCTTAATGTTTGTTGAATTGAAGTGAAGAGAATGCACGTTAAGCCAGCTGTGCAGCTTTGGTGAGTCATCTTACCTTTCTGGATGTTAGTATCCTTTGAGGCTATCCCACAAGCCTTGAGTCAGGAACACCTGAGGTCATATCCTTACCCGTTTGACCCTGAGCAACTCATTTCACCTCTCTCTGCTTCAATTTCCTCATCTGTACAATGGGGATAATGATAGCAACCCCCCTCCCATGGTTATTGTGAAGGTCAACTAAAATAGTAATTGGAAAGTATTAAGCACAATGCCTGTCACATAGTAGGTGCTGTAGGAATGTTAACTTTTATTATTATTAGGGCTGTTACTGATGAAATGGCCTCTCCTAGTCTGGTGGTAAAAGTGAGAACTGAGACCCTTCCAGAGCCAAGGAGTCTTCTTGTTCTCTCAGAGGAGCGATGAGTCTGTGCCCCCTGTTACCCGTCCTCTTAAGATTCTTCACTTTTTGCATTTGGTATATATTTTCAAAAGAAACCGTTTTTTGTAAGATATTGTTCAGGAAAATTGACTGTTAGCGTCTCAGCAGAGTTCCAGGACAGAATGGTGTTTTAAACCTTTGAAGATTGTTCTTTTCCAAGTGACATTGATTGCTAGCCTCAGTGGGAACCTATACTCAGTTAATTTGTATAGCTTATGTATGTACTAATTAATATTTAATATTTGTATATTTTGTATGTGTGTATATAAATGTTGTTTTCTCTGAATATATTGTAAGGTCTTTGAGGATAGGAATTGGTTCACTTCTGCTTTTATACCTCTAGCATCTAAGACAGCATGTAGGGAAGTTTAATAAATGCTTAGTGATTGATTTATTGAAGATTTGTGGGTGCTAAGTTACTTTTTGCTAGTAATTCATTTGAGTTCCATTTCATATGTCTGAAATATTTCTGGATTTATCTAGAAAATGCTTTTTAAGCATTTAAAGTCATAGTCATTTCTATTTTATTTGAGAGATTGAACCTGAATGTTTATTTTTTCACACTTACTATTTTCTTATTCTTATGTCTGAATGATTTCTTTGTGAATTAACAAATTCATACAGTTATCAGCCTGTGTCTGGAAGGCAGTTAATTCACTACATCTCATGGAAGTGTTAGTATATTAAGATACTCTTTCTCCATATAGCTTGTGGCATTTGTTTCTCCTTTTTTTTCATGTTTCTTTCCTTCCGTGAAGTCTTACGTGGGAGCCTCAGTCAGAGAGCTCTTCCTCTGACTGTTTGCAAGGCACAGAGGACCCTGTGTTTTCCTGCTGGGACATGGTTATTGATAAATCTTTCACAGACAACATCTTAACTCAATTTTGTGGCTTTCTTTATTTCAGGTCTTTGTTTAGAGAAGTTGCCATTTTCTTCTTCTGCTAGTAATCTTCATGTAGACCGGGAGCAAGATATCATTACCTGCTATGAGAAGGCAGGGGATATTGCCCTCCTTTACCTCCAGGAGATAGAAAGGGTGAGTGAGAATGATTTGTACATTTGACATGAACTTTCTCATCAGGTTAAAGAGGAGGAGAACCTGAGCAGAGCTTTTTTATTTTATGTTGTGTGTCTCTGACTGTAGTATTTTACCACTCTGCCCTAAATTCCTCTGCCTGTAAGATGATGACAGGGGTAATTGTCAGTTGCAGGTGAAGTGGAGAGAATGCTGGACTTTGAGAAGAAAGCCTTTATTTTAGTTGTATTTCAGCCCCTTAGCAGCTGCATGACCTTTGGGAAATCAGTTAACCTCTTAGATCTTCATTTTTCTCATGTGCAAAATTAAGATGTCATCATTGCAGGGGTTTTTAATGGGATCTGTGAACTTGGCTTTTAGAGAATATTTTGAGAATTGTATTTCAGGATAGTTTTTTTTTAAAACATGATTCTGAGAGGGCAGGTCCATGGTATGTGAAAAGGAAAGAGCCTTTGGATTAAAGGGTCTTTGATAGCCTTCTGTTCTTCATGAGAATTGTGCTGGGATTCCCCTGGAAAGAGTGGAGAATTTAGTTTGTTCTACTCTGTTCTTATCTTTCTGAGCAGCTCAGATAGAATCCTGGATTTGGAGCCAAGAGTACTTGAATTCCAATACTGCCTCAGAGACTCCCTTTGACCCTGGGCACATCCCGTACCCTCTGAGCTTCGGTGTCCTCCTCTGTAAAATAGGGATCATGTTCTAGCACCTCTCTCCCAGTGGGCATGTGGGTATCCAATAAGGTAACACATGCACAGTTCTTTGCAAACCTTTTAAGTACTACAGAAGTGCTAGCTGTTATTGTTCCTGTCATTGATGGAGTAGTGAGGAGAGACCAGAATCTTGTATTTTTCATCATTTTATCAATTTTAGTTTCCTAGTTCATACCTGCAGTGCCTGGTCTTTGAAACACATGCATAAAATTCCTTTTTGAAGGCTGGAACAGGATGGATGGTGATCCTAGGAAAGTGACCATGTGTAGAATTGAGGACAAAATCACACCTTGTAAATATCAATATGGTGATTTTTTTGACTGAGCCGTACTGGGAAAGGTTGTGTTCTGTATCATAATTTGTCTAAAATGTCACCTTGCAGTTTATGAATGTATTTGCCTTTCTTACCAAAGTGCCATCTTATTGGAAGACTGTTGTGAGAAGGGAAAAATCCTAGTGTTTGAAACTGTGTTAGCATTCAGTAATTAC
This sequence comes from Potorous gilbertii, assembly GCA_028658325.1. Lineage (NCBI taxonomy): Eukaryota > Metazoa > Chordata > Mammalia > Diprotodontia > Potoroidae > Potorous > Potorous gilbertii. Next base: position 40,192,560 of record CM053774.1, read on the forward strand.
TAAGACACCTAACACATTTATTTATTCACATTTATTTTTAACTTATCCATTTTTTCCATTAATTAATGTCTGTTGCATAGGCATTAGTAATGGATACCACCTCCCAGCTACCCCCACAGCTCACCTTCAGTCACTTGGTGATATATTGCTGTATTAAATTGTATTGGTATTTGGTGACCCTTACTTCCCACAGCTTTTCTCTCCAAACTTTCTCCTTATGAGTTGCATAATTGCATAGCTGCCTTCTAATCTGAGTGAATTGTATATGTTTTTAATGATTTTTTTTGATTAATGGTCTCCTTTGGCAGTGTTGTGACAGCCTGCCCCTTCTCAGAATCATGTTTTTAATTACATAAAATAAAATATGTATAAAGGAAACCAGTTATATTTAAATGTAATTATCAAAACATTAAAGTAGACAAGTTCACTTACCCCTCTCCCCTTTTCTCCTCGTTAAGACTCTGCCCTCCCTTTAATCTAACAACCGGGTTCCTTAGATGAGAAAAATAAAGCCCTGAGAGACTGTGTCTTGAAAAAAGTGTTCATCCAGAGGTGCTGAGGCTCAGGGCATGACTAAAAGCACAGAAAACAGAGGATTACAAAGCAAAACAACTATTTATTAAAATACAGTTATCAAAATGCTAAGAGACAAACAAAAAGTCCACAGGCTCCAGGTAAAGAACTCCTGTCTTGCAATGAAATATGTTGGCGAGTTTAAAAGTTGGTTTAGATGTAAGGTCACCTTGTAATCTGAGTTCAGAACCAAGAGAATATATAGAAATGTCTCATGAAAAGGACTGGATGACCATTGAAGGCCCATTTATCATCTTGATATTCTAAAAAATTGGAGCATGAACAAAAGGCTTCTCATACTTTTAACCTATTGCTCCTTCTCCTTTATTCTAGCCAAAGTAGTATATAAAAAAAGCTCACAGTTTTGTGAAAAACTCTTTTGAATCAGTGCTTCCTTTCTTAAAAATTCTGAATTTAACAAACCAAGGTCAAAAGAGAGAATAGAATAAATGGGGGGCAAGATAGGTTGGAGGGAAATATAGTTGTCTTATACAACGTGACTATTATAGAAGTCTTTTGCAAAACTACACATATATAGTCTATATTGAATTACTTGCTTTCTCATTGGGAATAGGTGGGGAAGGAGGAAGGGAGAGAAATTGGAACTCAGGAGTTTTAGGAACGAATGTTGAGAATTGTTTTTGCATGCAACTGAGACATAAGAAATATAGGAAATGGGGTATAGAATCTATCTTGCTCTACAAGAAAAGAGAAGATGGGGATAAGGGAAGGGAGGGCAGACTGGGGGAAGGGGTAATCAGAATGCACAGTGTTTTGGGGTGGGGGAAGGGGAGAGATGGGGTGAAAATTTGGAACTCAAAATCTTGTGAAAATGAATGTTGAGAACTAAAAATAAACATTAAAAAATAAGATAGCAAGAACTATTAGAATAAAGTCAAAAGTTTTTCATAGAAGAAATTAGATGGTATCTGATGATGTCTTATAAAGAACAGTTGATTTGGAAAACAAATCAAGAAAAGATCATTTAAGAACTACTGGGCTCCCTGAAAACCATGTTTTGACAGTGTGGAAAACCCTAGACCTGTGAAAACTGTCCAGATCTATTAGAAGCAAAGGGCAAAGTGAAGATATAAGGAGTCCACTGGTCACCTTCTGAAAGGAACCTCAAAAGTCCTGTGAATGAATGATATAGCCAACATCTATATTAAAAAATACCTACTGCAAGTATCCAGAAAGAATTCAGGTACCAAGGAACCACAGTTAGGATTACACAAAACCTAGAAAATTTCATGAAAAACTAGAGATCTTGGTTTGGAATATTCTAAAAGGCAAAAAATATAAAGCTTATAGCCAAGAGTATCATTACTATGGGGAAAAATTGACATTTAGTGAAATAGAGGACTTTCAAACATTTCTGATCAAAAGATCAGCACTGAGTAGGAACTTTTAAATGCAAACAGAGTCAAGAGGAAACCTAGAAAAAGCACATTTCTTTGAGTATTTGAAAAGGGCTGTGTATCGTGTTGTAGAGCTAATATTCTGAAGGAGGAAAAAACAAGTGTCTTTTCAGAACCTTAATGCACAGAGAACCTTTCAGAACCTTAACCTAAGGACATTATGAAAAAATGGAGATCTTGTAGGGATAGATTAGTTCATATGTGAGGATTTTAAGAGGGGGAAATAGAAAGGGGAGTTAAAAATAGACTTATAGAAAGGGAAAAGAAAAGAGTGGAATACACTATTTCTCATGACTGAGTTTATGAAAAGAGCCATTTGTGGGTTGAGCAATCAGGGGACCACAGCTGCTGCTACTGCTGGGGATTCCGTCCCTGAGGCCTGCTCACGCTATGTGGCCAAGGCTGGGCTGCGCTCCACTCTGAGTCCAGTGCAATTCTTGGCTATCTTCCAGGCTGTCTTAGGCTGGAAATCTCTTTCACTGTCATTTTGTGGCTTTTACTGCTGTAGAATTTGATTGGGGTCATTTTTTACGGGTATTTTATGGGCTATGGGGGGAGAGCTAGAGTAGGTACATTTTTCTACTCTGCCATCTTGGCTCTGCCCCCCGCATTTCTTTCTGTCTGGTCAAGTCAGTACTTTCTATTGGTATAGAGTTTATAGAGAATCTGTTACTTGGGTAAAGTTTATCCTTTTCTGTTCTAAGCTATTTATTCTCCTTCCAGTTCTTTTCTCCAGAACCTTTATTCCATTTTTTTAAATGTCTTCCTTCATTTCTTCTAGCTATTCATGTAGTCCTTGTGGAAAAATAATCCTTTTTTTTTTTTAAACTTGAGTCTGTGCTTGAAGTTGTTATGGAACCACCTGTCCTTTTGGGATCTATACATTCATAACAATTTTTTTATTTGGATTAGTATCTTCTTTGATTTACTAATTTTTCTATCAGTTCCTTATAGGAGCTTGGGCCATTCTTTGCCTTTTGCTGTATTTTTGAATGGGTTGAGTTCATATTCCCAGGGTTAAGTACCTACCTATCACTCTCAACCCTTGATCTGTGAGGTTCAGAGTGCTGGATCTTCAAGGCCCACTATTGCATCTGAGGTCTATGTGCCTACGACCCACTCTGGTTGCTGCTGTCTCCCAGTTGCTTCCAATGGTTCCTTGGGTTTACAACTACTCTGGTAGTTGTCTCCAGACACAAAACCCTGCTAACTATATAAGTTTCTAGCCCTCCACTGGCTTATTGGACTGACAGCCCCCTTTACCATTGCCTACTGGATGCTTGCTGACTTTTCCTGCCGTTCTTGGGTGGAGGAAATCACTTAGTGTCATTTCTTATTGAATTACTTGATTCAGTCTTTTGCTGGAGATTTGGGGGTTCTAGGCAGCTTGCCTCTCTGTTTGGTCAGGTGTTTTGGTCACCTACTTTCCTGAGAAAGTTTAGGCTATTAAATGCAAACTCTACCTTCTCTCCTCATCTCAAAAGTCCTTATTATCCCCATTCTCTTCTTTTTTCCTGCAGTTTCTGACAAAGAGGTGGTTCTTCTTGCCAGTGTTGACCCTTTTACAGCCTACCCTTCAGCCCATCTCTTTCTTCTCAAGGGTGCTGCATCCTCAGTCATCTCCCCTTCTTGAATCATCATCCTCTCTCTGTCTACTAGTTCCTTCTCTACTTTCAAGCATGCTTGACTCCTTAAAAATACCTTTTAAAAAACCTTCCTCTAGACCACTCTACACCCAAGACATAGTTCTATGTTTCTCCTCCCTTTCTCAGTCAAACTCCTAAAAAAACAATTATCTTGTTTGCTTGGGCAGCTGTGTGGCACAAAAAATCCTCTGGAGTTTCATGACACTACTGTCTCCTACTTCTCTTTTCTCCCTATCTGCCTATCTCTTTCTACCTTTTGACCTCTCTTCCTCAATCTCTTTTTTCTGGCTGGTCATATCACGGCCCCCACCTGTGGGTGTTCCCAAAAGCTCTGTCTTAGCATGTCTTCTCTTGCCTCTGCTTCTGCCTCTGCCTCTGCCTCTGCCTCTCTCTCTCTCTCTCTCTGTGTGTGTGTATGTATGTATGTATGTATGTATGTATGTATGTATGCTCTCCCTCTTGGTGATCTCATTCATTTCCATGGGTTTAATTATCACTATTATACAAATGACTCCCTGATCTATATATATCCAGTCCCAGTCTCCCAGTCTCTGAGCTTCAATACTGAATCACCAATTGTCTACTGGACATTTCAAATTGGATGTCCTGGGGAAACCTCAAACTCAACCTGTCCAAAAATGCATTCATTATCCACCCTCACCCCCAGAAGAATCCCCCCTCTTCCAGGCTTCTGTCCCATAGAATTCTTCCTTCAAGACACTGCTCAGGTACCATATGAATTGAAGCCTTTTTTGATTCTCCAGTTGCTGGTGCCCTCCCTCCCCAAATATCTTGTATTTAGCTGTTTTGTATTTATTCTCTTTATAATTAATCTGTATGTATATAGAGCTTTGTGCACATACTTTTCCTCACAGTCTTCTCTATTAGAATGTTAAGATCCCTAAAAGTAGGTATTGTTTCAATGTTTGTGTTTTTATCTTTAGCACCTAGAAGAATTCCTGGCATGTAGCAGGCACTTAACAGTGAGGCTTGATTGACTGTTCCTATGAATGGGACTCAAAGAGGTAGGAGGAGGGTTGGCTTGGGAAGGGGGTTTCAGTGGTCAGGGCCAGAGGGCAGGTAGGAGCAGAATTAATTCCTTCCTATAGAGATATCAGGCACTGCTTCTACAGTAGGGGGAGCAGTACTTTCAGCATCCTCAGGAGGAGGAGACTTTTTCTTGAGATTCCATGACTCAGAGCTTTTGATCCTGAGCCTGTAGAGCAAAGTCTTTGAAGTCCAAGTCATATCTTTGAGAGAAGCTACTGTCACGTAGGGCTGCACTATCAGCCAGATGTGAAGAGTGTGCCTCTGGGCATCCTCCACACTCACCTATAACTTGATCTGCTGTTTGGGATAGACCTCTGATCTAAGCTGCAATGTCAGTAGAGCCCATTGCTTTGCCAGCTACGTGGCACCACTCATTGCCATCTTCTCATCCCCACCAACCACAACCCAAGCCAACTTCAGGGTCATCTCCTCCACTTTCTTGTTCTTCTCTTCCATCAGGCTGGACTGTGCCCATCCCACTCAGATCCAGTCAGTAGACTTAGTCTGGTTGGGGCCAGGTCATGGGTGCAGGCTACCAGGGCTGCCCCTGGTGGGGGTTGTGGAGCCCCAGGGCAGAGCTGGCATTCCATGGACTGTTTCTCTTGACCACTTGTGGGTAGCAACCTGGGCTACCTCCCCAGCCCATTCAGTGCTGGATCTGGCCCTGGCTTGGCTATGGCCTAAAGGAAGGAGGAGGAAGATGAAGCAGTAGTTCAGTTTTTATAATCCTTTGTGATTTAAATGACTTATTTTTGTTTATTTTGAACTTGACAGACCCCAGCAAACATGATCATTTCCATATATGAAGAATAGAATCAGGATTTTATATGAATCTATGATTGTATATAATTTATGAATATATTTTATATGAATCTATAGCCTTGTTTTTAAAACCTGTTCTTTTCTGGAACTTTTTCTGAACTTCCTTTTGATCTCTTCTGTACATTTAAAAATGCTTCAATGACTCTCTCCATTTCTTCCTTCCTTCCTTTCTGTTTCTCTTTCTTCCTTCCTTTTTCTTTTCCTTCCTTTTCTTCTTTCCTCCTTAATCTTGTCTGAAAATATATGTCTTGTCTATCACCTCTCTTTCAAGAAGTAGGTAATATTCTTTACCTTTGGGTCTTCTGGAATCATGGTTGGTCATTATTTTAACTGGAGTTCTTAAGTAGTGTTATAGTCATTGAATAAATTGTTTTTTAATTCTGATCACTTTACGGTGTGTTAGTTCATAAAGATTTTCCTAGGTTTCTCTGAGTCCGTTCCATTTACCATTTTTCTTGGTATAGTACTATCCCATTACATTTATATAGCATACTTTGTTCAGCTATTCCCTAATTGATGGTACTTTATTGTTTAAATTTTTTTCTCACAAAAGTATTAGGTCATACAAGTATTTTAAATTTGCATTTTATAGATGAGACCGAGAAAGTTAAATGATTTGCTTACCCACCACTCAGAGTCATAGTGCTTGCAGATCTGGGACTTAAAGCAAGAAATTCTGGTTCAAAGTCCAATATTCCTTCTTTAACACTTAGCTGCCTGTTTTTAAGACTTTTGTAACATTTTGGACCAGATCAGTATTTGAGGATTTTGGAAAACTTTGTTACCTGTCTCTAAAAAATGAATTCTTTCTTACTAGAGGCATGGAGAGTAGGTAAACATTTGTTACAGGGCAGTAGGTAATGCAGTGGATAGAGTGCTGAACTGGAGTCCGGAAGACTCACTTTCCTAAGTTCAAATCTAGCCTCAGATACTTCCTAGCTATGTGACTCTGGGCAAGTCACTTAAACCTGTTTTCCTCAGTTTCCTCATTGGTCAAATCTCTATTTCTATCTCTATATCTCTATCTCTATCTCATCTGTAAAATGAGCAAGAGAAGGAATTGGCAAACCACTCTAGTATCTTTGCCAGGAAAACCCCAAATGGAGTCATGAAGAGTGTGACATGACTGAAAGGGCTGGATAGGAACAGACTATTTGTGGGAGATATTGTAGATGGAATACTTATTTCAGGTAAAAGCTCAAATAGATGACTGGTAAAGTGCTTTCCAACTCTGAGATTCTTAAAAAAGGTAATGTCAGGTTTAAAGTAGGTAGTAAGTAGATTGCGATTGACTTAAATGCTCTTCTTGCCTTAAATATATATTTAAAGACTTAGGATAAGAGATATTTGTATGTATTTGCCTATCAGTTTGGCAACTACATCGATGACCTACATAGATGAGTAGAGTGCTGGGCCTGGCATTTGGAAGACCCTAGTTCATATCCAGCCTCAGGCACTTATTGACTCTGGGACCCCGGGCGAGTCACTCTTTGTACCTTAGCTTTTTCATCTGTAAAATGAGAATTATAATAGCATCCACTTTCCAGGCTTGCTCTGAGGATCAAACAAGAGATTTACTTGGATTGTATCTGAGATGATGTTTACACTTAACAGACCTTCCTTCCTTCACTCCCTTCCTCTATCCCTCTGTTCCTTTCTTCCTTACTCTTGAATGTTTTTTCTGGTTTTAGGGCAAAACCTTCCCTGAATGTTTGAGACATTGTTTCACTAAAATTTAAGCAAAATCTTCCACAAGGAAATGTCAACCATGTATGAGAAGTGCTTAGCGTTCTTTTCCCTGAATGACCCTCAGAGCTGGTTATGTTTGCCATGTGATGTTACTTCTCCATTATTTCTGCATCTTGAGCATTTTGCTTTACAAGTTTAAATCAGTCTGCTTAGTGTGAGGAGCAATGATAAATACTTTTACACACTTGTGTTAATGCTTTTTAAATTAATTTCCTTAAATTCTGAACTTAAATACACACCAAGAAAGCTTTTCCATATTCAAAGCAGAATACAAAAGAGGATTCTATAAGAAGTCATCAATCTCAATTTCATAATGCTTAATTTTTTTAAAAAAGTGCATAATTTTGCGCATTACTTTTAAGACTGTCCTGGTTGTCTGTATTTCCTTCTGAACTTCCTTTTCTATTTTTGAAGTAAAAAATGTTTTCATGGACCTCTTTTTTGGGCATCATTTATTGCTAACTCTCCCTCTCCCCAACTTCCCAGTTAACAGAGAAAGCAAAAAAAAAAAAAGCAAAACAAAAATAAAGCTCTGGTAGCAAATAAGTAGAGCCATTTAAAATGAATTTACACAGTGTGTGTGGCTGAAATATGCCTCTCTGGGTCCGTCACCCCTCTGTCATGTGGCTGTGCTGCTGGAGTGTCTCCACTTAGTATGGCATTCATTTGGTGAGTTGCTGTCAAACATCTTATTATAGGTGCCCTGGAGAAGTGGTCATCGCTCTGATCAGAGATCTTACCTTCTTTAAAGATTTGTCTTTACCATGTGGCTGTCCTTGTGTAAAGCACTCTTGGTTATTGCTCATCTCAGTGCTAGTTTATACCACCCAAGATTCTCTGAAATCACCTTTTTCAGCCTTCTTTACAGTACAGTGGTATCTCATTAAAACATTCATATACCGTGATTTGTTTGTTGGGATTCTTCACTTTATTTATGGCTTATGTTACAAATTTTATAAAAACCATTCTCTAGTTAAGAGGCAATCCAAGGCACACTTTTGGCTTCTTTTATTTTCCCCCTTCCTTTTTTTTGACCTGTGACCTTGGGCACATTTGTTTTTTCTCTCTGGGTCTGTTTATCTGTAAATGAGGACATTGGTTTTATAGCATTGATAAGGTCCCTCTCATGCCCATGTGTTTCTGGGGGAAGGCCCTGCCTCTGACTATGTCTCTAAGGGCTGGTCAGCCCCGCTTCGATTGTTCCTTCCAGCTTGAGTGTCATGACACCCTCTTGGGGCTGAGGACTGTTTCTGCCCTTTGAATGGGCTGCCAAGCTCTGCCACCCTGTCCTGTCCCTCTTTCCCATGGGGCTGTCTCCACTTCTGTTGCTCTTTTTCAACACCATCTTCCTCTCTCCTTTTGTCCTTCATTCCAAGTCTCACTTGTGTGTCAGCCTTGTTGGTCTTCACATTTTGTGGGTGAGTTTTGTTTGTGTGCCTGGCTCAGAAAAGCCTTCTTGTTTTGTTTCATCTTACTGGTAGGCAGCCCTGAATCTGAGTCTGTGCATTTACTTTTTTATCTTGAGCTAAATTTTTAAACATTTTGTAGTTTTGCCTAGAGAGGAAGTAGACTTACAGAAGATACTTTAATTCCTTTCCTTATTTTCTCTTCCTCCAGGTATTTATTACCAATATTCAAAATCGAAGTCCTAAGCCTGGCCCTACACTCCATGATCAAGAACTAGGTTTTTTCCTAGAAACGGGACTGCAGAGAGCCCATGTCCTTTACTTCAAAAATGGGTAAGATTTTTGTCCTTTCCTAGCTCTGCTCCTTCCAATAGCTAAAAATAGGAAACCCTGCTCTGCTGCCTCCAGATTAGTTTCTGTACTAAGCTGTTTAAAATATGAACTAGAACGGGAGTATTTGTAGCAGCTCTCTAAAAATTACAGAAGAAGAGCCCCATTTATTCTTTGTTGGCCCTGGCTCTGCCCATACTAGATGTGTGGCACTGGAGGATGGGAACAAGGTGCCCTTTCAGGGAGTCAGGGATGGCATGGTTGCAGGAGGGACTGGGTAGGCTTTTCTCATGGGTTATGTAGCACAGAAAATTTGAAGGAAGGATTTGGACATTTGAAGGAAGATGAGAACTTTCCTTGGGAACCTTTTCTGTTGGCATGTGGAACTACTCACTTCATACACTGACACTGCCATGTAGTATACAGGCTCTGCCTAGCCTCAGATGGTTTCTTATAAAATTTGATGCATAGAATATCAGTGAAGTGAGGAGTCCCACATACATACATGTTGAGTATTACCAGTACCTCTTACAGCTGTTGTTTTAAAACTTAAGTGTATAATGATAGTCATGTAGCTGATTGTCCAAAGCAGAGGTGTCAGACATGCTGCACTTGCCTTTTGGGTCCAGCAAAACTCCTGGGTGCTATAGAATCAGATTCAAATGTGGTTGGGAAATGCTTCACAAAATAAATAAAAACACAGTACAACATAGCTGCTGTAACTCCCAGTTTTGTAAGTCAGCTCATGGCCCCAATTTTCTGTTTCTATTTGAATTTGACACCACTGTTCTAAAGCATTTGGTTTAGGTGGTTCATATTGTGCCAAGTCATGTGATGAGTGTCATAATCTTTTTTCCCATCTTTTCCATTGTTGCCTATTTTAACAATGTGTGCTGCAGGATAGATGTACATGAAGATCAACAGTATGTATCTGGACATTCTTGGTTAAGCCACCTCTAGGCCCTCTTAGGCTTTGCATGGGATGTCCTTTGTAGCTTTTAGAGCCTTCCTTTAGAATATAATAAAGCGTGCTTTGTAAGGCAAAAAGGACGTGAATCCCAGTCCTCACAAAATGAACAAAGGTGTTCATCCTTCTCTTCATTTTTAAGAGCTTCAAAACTTGGGGCGCAGTTTGCAGAAGCAAAGATTTTATTTGGATGGACAGCCCAGGGCCTACATGTATTCTTGTTCTAGAGTGGGAGAGCAGGTGGGTGCTGTTTTCCCAATAAGGATAAATCATAGGCTAGGCATGTTGGCACATGCCTATGGTCCTCACTGCCAGGGAGACTGAGGCTGGAGGTTCTCTTGTGCTCAGGAATTCTAAGCTGCCCTGGACCATGCTGATTGAGGGTCTCCACTTAGTTTGGCATTAATTTGGTGAGTCCCTGGGATTAGGGGGCCATCAGATTGTCTGTCAGAAGTGAAGTAAGCTGACCCTGATTGGAAAAGAATTGAGTCAGAGCTGTTGTGCTAATCAGTAGTGAGACTGGGCTTATGAATCTTCTTTGCATTTCTAACCTGGGCAAGATAGGGTGACCTAATTTTTTGTTTTCTAAAAAGGTAACTCTTTAGTGTGGGGACATCCAGTCCATTATTATGGATTGGGTTTGAGAGGATCTAGTCAGCAAACTTGAGATAAAAGCTCCAAGATTTGAAACTGTTGGCTTTGGCATGAAAAAATCTGCAATGGATTGAGATAGAAAAATGCATGACTTTTGATCATATCATATTCTAGCTTATTTGCTATTATAAATAACATGTAGGGGAAAATGGAATACGTTGCTTTTCCATTTTTCTACTTTTTCAAATTAAAAGACTTTTTAATCACAAAAAGCCTCCCAATATCCCCTTCTTATTTTTTTCTTCAACTCTGACAAGCCGTAAGTGATGTTAAGGAAATGGCAGACTTCTAAGGGAAGGGCTTCCTTCATTTGGGTCTTACAAATGTTACCATCTCCTGAAATTCAGTGATTGAGAATGGCAAATAAGGGACAGGGGGAAGAAGAAACAAAGATGTTCCAGATTCAGTCTATTTCCTTGACTCTGTGTGTCAACTACATATTTTAGAAGAATAGTTTTGCTGTTAATGGACCAAGAAATTGTAGATTAAGTTTAACTCCGTGATGTCTTTTCTCCCTCAACTCATACCCTACAACCCATTAACATGATATTAAGAAAATTTAATCCTTTTAAAGATTTAAAATTTTTTGCTTAATACTGCTCAATGACATTTAATTGTTGGATTTTGAATCCCAACTGCTTGATAATGGAGATAGAGGTTTGCTTCTGCAGAAGTGACAAGACAGCTTTGACCATTGAGTCTAGGTATAATATCACAAAACATTGCAGGGAGAGACAGCAGTCCTTCAGCTTGGTCTTTTTGATCTACTTTTACATTAAGTGGTTTTGAAAGTGACTTAAAAGCCATGCGTGGGAAAAATTTGTCATTGTAGTCTTAAGGTTAGAGTGTCTGACGCTCCCTGTCCTCAAGAAGCAATGGAGGAAAACTGTACATAGAAGCTGAAAGGGGGTAGAAGCTGGGTATCTGACTCGGGCATGACAAAGTCCTGCCGCTGGGGTGGGAGATGATCTGAGGAAATAAGAGTTTCAGAGTTGATTTCATGTAGCGGAATGCTGAGATTATGGAGGTGATGAAATCTAATAAAGTAGTGGAGTGGGAAATGCTGAGGTGCATTCCCTGGGCACCCTCCTAAAATGGTAGAGGATCTGGGAGATGCTCTCCAGTGTCCACCCTTTACAGCGTTGAGGATGTGTGGTTGCCAGAGTTGATTTCATCCTGAAGACTGTAGAATTGGGGACTGTAGAAATGGGAGGCAGTTAGACTGAATGACTTCTAAGGTTCCTTCCAGCTCTTTAATCTGTGATGCTCTGATCTTACAATCCCCATTAGATTCTAATGCAGAGATTCTTGAATGCAAAGACAGGGTTCCCTTAGGCACTTAACCTATTGTACGGAACTTAGTGAGTGCTTAATAATGTTTGTTGGATAAATGAGGAAATATTTTTATGGCTTAGTGGTAAATGAAGTCTTAGACTAGAGACCATCAGAGGGCAAAGCCTACTTCCTTGTTTTAGTGTGTGACTTGGTCATAAGGGTCAGGTAATAGTAATTACCATATTGGTTTTAATATAGGCCACCCTGAGATAGGCTGCATTCCTAAAATGTATTCTCTTTGAAAGGGAAAAAAAACATGTATTTGTACATTGGAAAGACATTTAAGCTAGTTTATGTAAGCCTGATTTGGGGGAAGGTGTAGTTTGTATGCAGTTTATGTAATACTGACTAATTGGCCAGTTGATTCTGTAGAAATTGAGATGCAACCAAAGTTGTGTTTCAGTTGAATAAGAGGTTCTTGAAAACACGGATTCTTTTTCATTTTTATTGTTCATCTTCATATAGAAACTCTTTAAATAGATTAATTTGTGTTTGCATAAGCAGACATTTGAAATGATTGTTTATCTGGTCAACCACGAATTTAAGTGAATTATGTTGAAGATGGGGAACAGTGTATTTGGATGACACTTAATAGCCAGTCATTAAGGTGAGGTTTTCAGGGTAGAAAAACAAGGGTCAGATTTAATTGTGACTGCAGCGTAATTTCTTACATTGAATAAAACTCCCAACAGCTGACATGGAATTTAACCCAGGTTTCTAGTGCAGGCATCTGTGTGAGAGAAAAATGCTGTTAGAGTGATTACAACTGTAGTTAACCATGGAATATGTGCTTATAATGTGAATTATTCAGTTTATAGGATTGAAAAAAAATTTAATTAATTAACAAAGAAAACTGAATGCATTTCATGCTTTTTTGTCACTTTTCAACTGTTAAGGTATTCACTGTTACCAGGATGAATAATAAAATGAGATTTTTAAAAAATGAATCCACAGAGATTAAGTTAGTTTCTTTTGGGACAGTTTGTTTTTTCAGGACATAGTTGTTCCTGAGTATATACAGTTTGCCTTCTTTTTCAGGATGCATCACCATGTTCATTTTCAGAAACTGATTCCTGAAAGCACTACCTAGGAAGTAGTGGCTACTGACTGCATGGTTTGGTCTCCTGGAATAGTGTTGTCAAACTCATAGAAAGAGAGCTACCCAACTGTACATAGGGATCTGTAGCACAACTCATGTTGTCTTCAGAAAATCATATATTAACATTATCTGTATTTTATTTATTTTGTTAAATTTTCCCAGTTACATTTTAATCAGATTCAGTTGCCTTGAGGAGTGTGACTGTATTTTTGACACAACCTTTCCTAGGGAATACTTGGAATAGGAACAGAGGTGAAGACAGTTAAGTGATTGAGAGAGATTTAATGATACCTTTGAGGGGAAGGGTAAACAAAAAGTACATGCCTTGGTTTTTAAAATGTCTGTGACAATAAAGGTACATCATGGGCCTTATTGTGAGGAGGCTGAGGTAGACACTTCCATTGTTGCTGATAACATTCTATGTCCGGGTTAATTATCTTACCCTTGTATGTTTTTGATCACAAGGAAGGAGAGAGAGACAGAGTGAGTTTTGGAAAATGCTTTGATATTATGCAGATAAAGAGACTAAAATGTCCATGCCCTTTGACCCAGAAATACCATTAGTTGGTTTATTCCCCAAGGAGACGCTAAGAAAGCTACCAAATATACCAAAATATTTTTAGCAGTTTTTTTATGATAGCAAAAAATTGGAAACAAAGTAGATGCCATTAATTGGGAATGGCTAAGCAAACCATGGTACCTGAATGTAAGGCAGTATTACCATGTAGTAAGAAATGATGAATTGGGAAGATCTACATGAACTGAGGCAGTGTGAAGTAAGCAGAACCAAGAAAGCTTTATGCACACTGACTGCACCTATGTAAAGTGAGTGTTGCAAAATGATAAAGACATCCCCAGCTAATTTCTAGGCAGAGGAGGGTACATTGCATCTTTTTGAATTTTTTTTCTGTGCTCTTGTGTAAGACAGGGCCTATCTCACAGAACTGTTGTGAATGAATGCTCTTTGTAGCCCTTAAAGCTTTACAGATAGGAGTTGAGTGTGATAGTGATTACTGTCCTTAAAGTACTTGGGTTATTTGTGTCTCTCCACTAAAGTTAGGTAGACTTAGAATAACCCAGAGTAGTCATCAATGGCGGTCATCTCCTTGGAAAGGGATTCCCAGCCATGTGATCCAAGAATCTACGCATGGCCCTGTGGAATCCAAATGTACAAAAGATCTTGTTAGACTGATACTAGATTAATTCAATCCATCAAATAAATTTCAATTGACTAGGGATAGATGTAAAGTTGTACATATGCCTTGGTTAAAATAAACTCCACAGTTAGATTGCATTCAGTATTCGAACAATAGTTTCTCAGAGATTATTCCCAATTTTATCACACATACACACACACACACACACACACATACACACACACACTTGTGCATGCGGGTGTGTGTATCTGATTGTATGGATTTGTTTGCACGTTGCCTCTCCCATTGGACTGTGAGCTCTTGGAGAGTAGGGACTGTCCTTTGCCTTTCTTTGTATTTTCAGTGCTTAGTACAGTACCTAAGACATCATAGGAGCTTAATAAATGCTTGTTGACTTGATGTGACTTGACCTTTTACAGGTCACAGATAGTATGTTAGTATGGTCCATATGTAGGAACAATAGGTTAAAATCATAAAAAAGCAAATTCAAGTTTGATATAAAGGAGAAACTTCCTAACAAATAGAGTTAGCCAGAAATAAAATGGGTTGTGTTGGGAGGTAGATTTCCCTTTACTAAAATCGTCAAGCAAAGGCTGAATGACTCCTTGTTAGGTCTGTTTTAAGAGATTATTCTTGTTCAGGTAAAGCTTGTATCAGGTGGTCCTCAAGGTCTGCTCCAGCTCTGGGTTTCAGTGATTCTATGAAATGTATAGTTTAAGGTCCAGTTGAAGGAATAGTCCCCATTGTCTCTTGCTGGGTTATTCAGGTTACATGGAGCTACTTCTCAGAACATGTGAAGATAGGAGGAAGGAGCATTGGTGCCTCCTAATGCAGGTCCATACACCGTGAAGAAGCAACTAAATCTATAGTTACTTTGTGTGGCAGATAGGGAAATTAGCTAGGGATGTTAGAAGGGAGGAGAAACAGTAAAGCTACAGAATTAAATTCACAAAGAAAGGATGTCTCAAGTACTTAAAGTTTAGAATTACTACCCTAAACATCAATTCAGTTGGAATATATAAAGTATTCTGCAACTCGGACACAGGAACCAGTTTCTGGATGTTTCAAAAAGAGTCCATATTAAGACATACTCATTGACTGACAGCATCCTATAGGAAAAGGTAGGCAACTGGGTAAGAGAGTCTAAGCAAGATACTTTTATGCAAATTGGGCCAACCAATTCTATTAGACAACTGTTCACTGACTGATTTTTTTTCTAAACTAAAAAAATTCCATTCCATTTGTTTTTACTGAAATGAAGGACAGTGAAATAGGGTTGTATTATCTTGCTAAAGGTTAATAAAGGTTTTAGACTGCTGAGGTTTCTAATGCTTTTTAAGTGCTAGCATTTATGAAATACACAGAAAAGCAATTATCTCCTCCTCTAAAATTATGCCTCATATAATCTATCTTTGAAAAGAATGATCCTGGAGTTTGATAATTAAAACTGGAGAAAAACATTTCCCCACCCCAAAGTGGGATATTATTAAAGAATAATAAAACAGTTGTCTTGTCTGTGTTTCATTAAAACTGATGATTCTATTTGGACTGGGGCTTTGTACCACTAAAAAAGATAATAAAGGTTTTGTTTTTTTTAAAGATTAAAAATAGCCATGCCATCTAACTGGCATAATAAAGGTTTATTTTTCCAAGTGTAAAATACTGTCCCCAGTCATATGACATTCCTTTGATTACCTCCTCCCCCAACCTGCCCTCCCTTCTCTCACCCCCCTCTCTGGATTTCCATACACAATGGCATGTGTATTTTATTCCCTCCTTGAACCAATTCTCATGAGAGTAAGGTTAACTCATTTCCTCTCACCTCCTCCCCCTTCTTCCTCTCTACTGTAAAAGGTTTTTTTTTATGTGAGATAATTTGTCCCATTCTACCTCTCCCTTCCTCCTCCTCCCAGTACATTCTTCTTTCTCATTCTTTAAATTTGTATTTTAGATATCATCCCTTCATATTCAACTCACCCTGTGCCCTCTGTCTATATATGTACACCCTCCAACTACCCTAATAAATGAGGAAAGTCTTATGAGTTATAAATATTATCTTTCCATGTAGGAATGTAAACAGTTCAACTTTAATAAGTCCCTTATGATTTCTCTTTCCTGTTTACCTTTCCACGCTTCTCTTGAGTCTTGTATTTGAAAGTCAATTTTCTGTTTAGCTCTGGTTTTTTCTCAGGAATGCATGAATTCCTCTACATCATTGAATATCATTTTTTTCTCCTCATAGATTACACTCAGTTTTGCTGGGAAGGTGATTCTTGGTTTTAATCCTAGCTCCTTTGACCTCCAGAATATCACATTCTAAACCCTCCAATCCCTTAATGTAGAAGCTGCTATAAATCTTATCTTGATTGTGGTTCCACAGTACTTGAATTGTTTCTTTCTGACTGCTTCAAATATTTTCTCTTTGACCTGGGAACTCTGGAATTTGGCTAGAATATTCCTGGGAGTTTCCATTTTAGGTTCTCTTTCAGAAGGTGATCGGTGAATTCTTTCCATTTCTATTTTACCCCCTGGTTCTGGAATATCAGGGCAGTTTTTCTTGATAATTTCTTGAAAGATGAGATGTAGACTCTTTTTGATCATAGATTCAGGTAGTCCAATAATTTTCAAATGTGGTTTTTCCAGTGAAATATTTCACATTGTCTTTAATTGTTTTCATTCTTTTGGTTTTGTTTTTGTCATTCCCCAAGTAGTGGGCATCTACTTTGTTTCCAGTTCTTTACTATCATAAAGGGGAAGGGGAGGGAGAGAATAAGCATTTATATAGCATCTATTATCTCATTTGCTCCTCATAACAACTGTGGGAGGTAGGTGCTGTTATTATCTATCCCCTTTTTATGGTTGAAGGAACTGAAGCACACAGGTTAAGTGACTTTCCCAGGGTCACACAAATAATAAATGTTTGAGGCTGTTTGAACTTGAATCTTCCTGACTCCAGACTCATTTCTCTATCTACTGCACCACCCAGCTACCACAAAAAGTGCTGCTAAAAGTATTTTGGTGTATTTGGGCGCTTTCTTGTCAGTGACCTCCATGAGGTACCAGCTGGTAATGGAATCTCTGGATCAAAGGGTATAGACATTTTCGTCTTTCTATTCATGTAATTTTAAATTTCTTTTCAAAATGGTTGTGCCAATTCAGAATTATACCAACAATGCACTTATACACCTAACTTCCTCAAACCCTTCCAGCATTGACTATTGCCAGATTTTGTCATCTTTGTTAATTTGTAGGGTGTGAGGTTGAAACCTTAAGGTTTTTAAAAATTTTCATTTTCATTTATTATTAGTGTCATGTGACTGTGAGTGCCTTACAGTTCTTCTTTTGAGAACTTTGTATACTTTGACCACTTCCCCATTGGGGAATGGCTATTGATCTTATATGATAAATCTGGTAATTATCTACATACCTTCAAGTTCCAAACACTTTTCAGAAATTTAATACAAATTTCAACTCTTTCCCTTATGCTAGATAGATTTATTTTGTCTGTGCAGAAATTCTTGAGCTTTGTGTAAATCAGAGTCATCTGTTTGATCTTTGGACATTGACCATGGCTGTGAGTTTTATGTTCTGATTTTTATAGCATCCTCTTTTTATATTAGCATCATTTATCCATTTTGAATGTATTCTGGAAAGTGATGTAAGGTGTGGGTCTACACTCAATTTATGCCAGACTGCTTTCCAGTTTCCTAGCAGTTTTTTTATTTAATCAAATAGGGAATTCTTTCCTAAGTAATTTATGTTTTTCTCTTTATGGAACAGCCCATTATTTTTGCTGCCTTTCTAAGACTCACATTCCTCTGGAAATCAAAACAAAGGAGTGCGAAGAAGGTCCAACATTAAAATTCTTTATATTCTACTATATACTATAGTTCTTCATCTACCTAACAAGGTCAAATGATATTGAGAGCCCAGTAAATGTTTGTTGATTGATGGATTAAGTAAGTTGCATTAAGCCCCTTAACTGATTTTTTTGAGGGGTTCTCAGGCACATGGGACAACATTTATTCAATCTTTGGGCCTCAGTTTCTTCATTTGTGAACTGTAAGACGATATTTTCTATAAATATCCTTTCCAGGTCTCACATTCTGTATTGTAATATTCTGTAATCTGAGATCCCTTCCATCTCCAACATTCTGTGTTCTAGAGTCTTTTCAGTTTTCAACCTTTATTTGTCCTGGACTCCGTTCTTCTGTGTTCTCTGTTTTAAGGTCCTTTTCCTGTCTAACTTTCTGTGGTTTAGTTTTCATGGCTGCAGATGATTTCCCAAAGTTACTCTGAAATGGCTTGGGAATACTAAAAGAGTCCTTCGTATTGGCAGGTTTTAAACACATCTGCTCCCTATTCCACTTGACACAATCCTGGAGCTGAATTTTTTGGTCATTTTACTTTTATTTTGGTAGACTGCTCCACAAAATGGTTTTAAAATCTGCTACTCTCTTTATGGAATGTGGTGGTGGTTGTCATCCCTTCTGGACTTTACAGTGTTAGGGTGTTTTCAACCTGATGAGACTACTAGGCATGCTGACATCTTTAATCTGTAGCCCTGACAACACTCTAAATTTTAGTGCATATGCAACAAACACCACTTTTAAAAAAAATTGTTGATTTAATGGTGTATGACTGGCCAGGATCAGGTCTTAGAATCAGTCGAAGTTATTTGGCTTACTGTTGACTATTAACACTCTAGATGCTCAAAGGATCAGCTTTAAGTATAGTACATTGTAAATCAAAAGTTTTATTCCTTGAAAATGGAAAAGCACTTAAAAAAGTGACCCCAGAAATGTTTGGAATTCTAGGAACAGGCATAATCTGTTTTAGGATGTAATGAGAGGAATGTCACATGGTACTTAGGTCTAGCATGATTTACTCCAAAGAAAATGGTACTTGGAAGACCAAGTTTTTACTCTTGGCTTTATGGTGTACTAGCTGTGTGACAGCCAGGGGAAATCATTTCACCTCCTCTATGAACCTCAGTTTCCTTTTCTGTAAGGGGGAGATGATAGTGTTTGATAGTGTCGCTGGCCAACTTCTCTTTTGTCCTGTAGGGCAAGATAAATTTCTGTACCCCATTACCTGTATTTCTTATTTCCCAATTGTATGCAAGAACAATACTCAACAGTTGTTCCTAAAATTTTGAGTTCCAATCCTCTGCCTTCCTCCTTCCCCACCCATCCCCACTGAGAAGGCAAGCAATTCAACATAGGCCATATCTGTGTAGTTTTGCAAACGACTTCCTTAATAGTCATGTTGTATAAGACTGACTTTATTTCCTTCTCTCCTATCCTGTCCCTCATTTCTTCTATTCTCTCTTTTGACCTTGTTCCTCCCCAAGAGTGTTGACTTCTAATTGCTCCCTCCTCCCACTGCCCTCCCTTTCATCATCCCCCCACCCTGCTTATCCCCTTCTCCCCCACTTTCCTGTATTGTAAGATAGGTTTTCATATCAAAATGAGTGTGCATTTCATTCCTTCCTTGAGCCAAATGTGATGAGTGTAAGCTTCATGTGTTCCCTTTCACCTCTCCTCTTTTTTTCTTGCCTCTTTTATGAGAGATAATTTGTGCCATTCCATTTCCCCCTTTTTCCTCCCAATATATTCCTCTCTCAGCCCTAAATTTTATTTTTTTAGATATGATCTGTTCCCAACTCACCCTCTCTCTCTCTGTCTGTATAATCCCACCAAATACCCAGATACTGAAAAGTTTCAAGAGTTAGAAATATTGTCTTTCTGTGTAGGAATGTAAACAGTTCAACTTTGATAAGTCCCTTATGATTTCTCTTTCCTGTTTACCTTTTCATGCTTCTCTTGATTCTTATGCTTGAAAGTCAGATTTTCTTTTCAGTTCTGGTCTTTTCATCAAGAATGCTTGAAAGTCCTCTATTTTATTGAATGACCAGTTTTTCCCCTGAAGTATTATACTCGGTTTTGCTAGGTAGGTGATTCTTGGTTTTAGTTCTAGTTCCTTTGAGTTCTGGACTATCATATTCCATACCCTTCAGTCCCTTAATGTAGAAGCTGCTGGATCTTGTGTTATC
>CM053774.1:40212920-40232832 GCA_028658325.1 Potorous gilbertii
GGAATTTGGCCACAATGTTCCTAGGAGTTTCTCTTTTTGGATCTCTTTCAGGAGATCGGTGATCAGTGGATTCCTTGAATACTTACTTTGCCCTCTAGTTCTAGAATATCAGGGCAGTTTTCCTTGATAATTTCATGAAAGGTGATGTCTAGGCTCTTTTTTTGGGTCATGACTTTCAGGGAGTCCCATAATTTTTAAATTGTCTCTCCTGGATCTATTTTCCAGGTCAGTTGTTTTTCCAGTGAGATATTTCACATTCTCTTCCATTTTTTCATTCTTTTGGTTTTGTTTTGTGATTTCTTGGTTTGGCCTAAAGTCATTAGCCTCCATGTGTTCCATTCTAATTTTGAAAACTATTTTCTTCAGTGAGCTTTTGAACCTCCTTTTCCATTTGGCTAATTCTATTTTTGAAATCATTCTTCTCCTCATTGACTTTTTGAACCTCTTTTACCAATTGAGGTAGCCTATTAAAGGTGTTATTTTCTTCAGCATTTTTTTGAGTCTCTTTTAGCAACTTGTTGACCCACTTTTCTTGATTTTCTTGCATCTCTCTCATTTCTCTTCCCAGTTTTTCTTCCACCTCTTTTACTTGATTTTTCAAATCCTTTTTGAGCCGTTCCATGGCCTGAGACCATTGAATATTTATTTTGGGTGTTTGGGATGCAGAAGCTTTGACTTCTATGTCTTTCCCTGATGGTAAGCATTGTTATTCCTCATCTGAAAGGATGGGAGAGAATACCTGTTCACCAAGAAAGTAACCTTCTTTAGTCTTATTTTTTTTCCCCTTTTTTGGGCATTTTCCCAACTAGTTACTTGACTTTTGGGTCCTTTGTCAAGAGTAGGGTATACTGTGGGGATCTGTAAGATCTCAGTTCCTCCAAGGTGGCACAATGAAGCCTGTACACTGGTGTGGGAGCAACCAGAAACTTTTGTGCCCAGAATCTGTGAGTAGTAGAGTTTCCTCTCCACAGCCACCTGGCCTCCAGTTCCACCAAGTCAGCACTGGGGGCTGGGATTCAGATGAGCTGCTGAATTCCCCCAGGGGCTTTAGGCAGGGGCAGGGCAGCTATTCAGTGTGAGATTAAGATCAGCTGCTCAGGTAGGGGCAGAGTGGACACAAATGGCTCAGTTCCCCCAGGGGCTTTATGCTGAGGCCTTCAACAATGGATGTGGGCTGTTGCCTGCCTTGGAAGTCCCTGACTGCTGCTGTTTTTGCTGCTGTTGCCTGAGGCCAGAGCTATGGGGACACCCTTCTCCCTTCTCAGCCAGCTGAAAAAACCCTCTCACTGATCTTTGGTGCCTGGGTTTTATGATCTGCGCTGCTGCTGGAGATTCTATCCCTGAAGCCTGCTCAGTCCTGCTTCTCCCAGTGCCACATGGGCAAGGCTGGGTTGGGCTCTGGTCCGCATCCTGTGTGACAGACCTTTCCTGTTGGCCTTTCAGGTTATCCTGGGCTAGAAATCTCCTCCACTCCGTTGTTCTGTGGCTTCTGCTGCTCTAGAATTTGTTGAGAGTCTTTCTTTACAGGTATTTTATGGGCTGTGGGGGAAGAGCTAGTGTATGTACATCTTTCTACTCCGCCATTTTGGCTCTGCCTATTTTTCGTACTTAAAAATAAATGTTATTGATACCTTTTGCTTATATACCAGTAATTTCTCTATATATCTTTGCCACAAATCCTCCGTTGTAGCAAGGAAAAGCAGTTAAACAAAACTGGCTCCCTACCTCTGATGTAGAGAAGCATTATCTTTAAATGTGAAGGACGTCACAGTAGTTATTGTGACTAACCTATTCTTTTTCTAGATTGAGCTTTCTGGCTACGATTGTTTTCTTTCACAGAACAGTAGAGTTTTGAGAATTTGAGAGGAGTTCAGCATCTATCTACTCTAAACCTTCCTTCAAGTATGAATCCTTTCATAATCCCTAAAAATGGTCGTCCAGACAGTTTACAGCCTTTAAGTCTTAATTACTGCCTTACTGAGGGTAGCTCACCCTTTCCTGTAGTGACGATAGCGTTGTCCATGGTGATAAATAGCCCCTGCAAAATTTATGTAGTGATTTGTATGAGACAGGCGGGTGAGGTGGATCCCACAAGCATTACACTGTTTTGTATATAAGTGACTCCAGTCACAGAACTGTTGAGCTTCACAACTAGGCTCAGGAGCCCTGAAGGAGAGCTCAAGTCTTCTGACTTCAAGTCCAGATCCTCTTTATGAGGAAGCTCTTCTTTATATCTAGCTGAAATTTACCTTCTTGCATCTCCTCTGTGGCTAAACAGAACAATTTGGATCCCTCAAACAAGAGATGTTACTCAGGGCTATTTAAAAGATTGAAAAAATTCCAGAATCTGAGCACATTTGAAGAATTCATTGTGTTCTAAATTCTTTGAGAAATGGAAATTTGGAGAGCATAGGTGTGTCAAGTGGTAGGAACAGTGAAATTTGTGGTAAAACCCATGTTTTTACTCTATTCTTATTCACTGGAGAGAAAATAGCCTACAATCAAAGAGAAATGTTAGTAATTATTTTAAAAATTGGCCTAAAGGATTTTAAAAATTAATTAATTTTATTTATTTTCAGTGTTCTACAATAACTACTATATAACTTAGATTATTATTTTCCCCTCACTCCCACCTACCTCCCCCCTCCCTCCCCAAGATGGCATACAATTTTGTATAGGTTCTGCACATACATTCCTATTAAATTCATTTTCACTATAGTCATGCTGTGTTGAAGAATTAAAATGAGTGGGAGAATCATCTAACAAACCAAAACAATACATACACACACATATACACCCCCACACACCTACCCACACACACACACACACACACACACACACACACATACACGCACACACAAACATGATCTGTTACAATCTGCGATTGAATTTATAGTTCTTTCTCTGGATGTGGAAGGCATTTTGTCTTAGAAGACCATTCGGAATTTTTTTTTTAAGTCCTTGAATTGCAGTGAAGTTCCAGGTCTACTAGAAAAAACTCTCGCACACTGTGGTTGTTGCTGTGCACAAAGTTCTCCTGGTTCTGCTCCTTTCACTCAGCATCGGATCATATAACTCTTTCCAGGCCTCTCTGAAGTCTTCTTGTTCATCATTTCTTATGGTGCAATAGTATTCCATTACATTCATATACCATAATTTATTCAGCCATTCCCCAGATGATGGGCATCCCCTTGATTTCCAATTTTTTGGCCACTATAGAGAGCTGCCATAAATATTTTTGTACGTGTGGGATCCTTTCCCATTTTTATGATCGCTTGGGGATATGGTTCCAGAAGTAATATTGCTGGGTCAAAGGGTATGCATATTTTTGTAGCCCTTTGGGTATAGTTCCAAATTGCTCTCCAGAACGGTGGGATCAGCCCACAGCTCCACCAACAGTGCATTAGTGTTCCAACTCTCCCACATGCTCTCCAACATTTATCATCTTCCTGTTCTGACATGTTTGCCAATCTGATACGTATGATGTGGTACCTCAGAGTTGTTTTGATTTGCATCTCTCTAATCAAAAGTGAGTTAGAGCATTTTTTCATATGACTATAGATATCTTTAATTTCTTCCTCTGAAAATTGCCTGTTCATATCCTTTGACTGTTTATCAATTGGGGACTTAAAGGATTTTTTAAACAAAGCTTGAAAATGCAACTCTATACTCAACCTTTTTTTCCTTTTTTAGTGGAGTAACACAGTGAGCCTCCCTAAGCAGAAATGTTGTCATGAAAATGTTTGTCAGGTTGCATTTCTTAAAAACATTGGAAGTCCCATCACATTCATGCACATAGCTGCAAGGAAACTTGAGAATTTGGGATCTCTGATGGGCAGAGATGGTCCTCCATTTCTCATTGCTAAGTCTTGTTCTCTGCCCTTATCTTAGCAGTCTTCAGAATAAATAATGAAACAGTAAAGAGTGTGGGCTGAAAAAAGTGCCAATTTCAGGAATGAGTGTTTATGAAGGTTCAGAATGGGAAGGTACATGAGGGTAGTGCTTTTAAAGTTTCAGAAAGTTTTCAAAAAGCATAGGATTAGGACTTTATTCCAGAGTTTCTTCAGGGACTTTAAGTACTGTAGTACTTTCCAGTTTTAAAGTTTTTTCAGTTATAAAAATAGAATGCTAATTTTTTAAAAGGAATTCTGATTTCTGAGTGAACAACTCTCAAAGAAACAAACATTAAGAAACAAAGTTTAAAACTATTATGGTCTTTTCTTCCATTCCAGCAGAACACAGCATGTTTATCTGCCATTTAACTGTACCATAAATTTAAGAGAATTGTGTATAATTTGGATAAAGAGCAGTGGAAAAGGAGGTATTATTTCTACTTCCCAGGAAAGCAGAAAACAATTCATTAAATATAATATTGAATTCTGCCTTGGAAAGGCCTAGATTATTTCACTTTTATGCAATCCTTGATTCTAAATACACTCACCTTCTCCATTCTGATTTTTAGCTGCATTTCTCTTGCTTGTCTTTCCTTTCATCCTTTCACCTTCCTTCTCCCTTCCTTGTTCTCTCTCCTTTCTTCTTCTTCCCTTCCCCTTCTTCTTTCCTCTTCATCCTTTCCACCCTTTCCCTTTTCCCCTTCCTTCTCATTCTGTTCTCTGTCCTGCCCTGCCCAGCCCTGTCCTTTGAGTATGGAAGTAAAGCATATGATGCTAGTATTACAGAGTTGGAAATATAATAGGACATGAGAAAAACAAGATCAGCCAGGCTTAAAATATTGTAAGTAAGCATTCTAATAAAAATGACTAGATTTCTGGTGTCAGAAGCCAAAACATGTAAAACTGGGTAGTCTTGGGCCTGTCTGCATTAAGGGAAAAGGCGATGTTATTGAAGAGAGCCTGTTGCTTTGGCCTGGACTGACTTGGAAGTCTTCTGTGGTACAATGCATGTCCTAACAAGGGAGGCACAGCCACAGTGGGCTGGAAAAGGAAAATTTTGAAAGAAGGAAAAAGGAGAAAGAAAAAGAACTGCAAAAAAGAAGAGTATGAGGAGCCTGATGAAGAGAAGCGTGTTCTGTATGGGGTGTCTGGTTGTTTTGATTTTAATAAAGAGTGTGATACATATAATGCTAGCTTCTTGTTGTTGTGTTCATCCTTTGTTGCCGAAGAAGACCTTACCATCAGAAAAATGATGACGGGACTTGCATATGACTTTGTTTTGAGTGTGAGAGAGTTGTGCAATGTCACCAGCCTCACTTCTCCTCCAGAGCCATCTGGATCCAGTGACCAGGTATTCATCAGGATGACTGGAGATGGTCCAGGATGCAATGGGAGACCATGGCCCTTTTATGCTAAGGCCTTTTCAGGTACTCACTTAGAGGGAGGTAATGCCCATTCAGTGAATTCTCTTTAAGAAGTAGTCAGGTAGCTAAGAGACTCATTTAGAGTCTTCATATTGTAGAAGAAAGAGCCTTAGGCCTCCTTCTGTTTCCTACTAGCAATGTAGTTTTGTAAACCACTATCTAGCTATGATCCTCATCTTAGCTTCAAACCCTGCTGCTGCTTCTCCTGATTCCTCTAGGTTAGCTTTTGCCCAGGGGCTGAAGCCTCCGTGCCACTTCCTGGCCATTTCCTCGCCATGCCATTTGCTTACTGGCTTACTTATCTCCCTCCCACTAGATTCATGGACTATGTCTTTGGCATGAACTTTTGCCTTATCATGGACTGAGGCCCGTGCTGACATACCCATCCTTTCTCACTCAGTTAACCCTTGTGCAGTGAGCCACACAGTCTCACTCTCTTTTCATGATTCTTTTATGTGTTGTCTCCCATTAGAATATAAGGATTGTCTTACTCGTAATTATGTCCCCTGTGCCTGGCACAAAGTAGGTGTTTAATAAATTCTCTATTTCTCTCTTCCCCTCTCTTGGCTTCAGTTTCTTCATTTGTAATTCGAGGGGATTGGACTAGATGGTTTTCAGAAGTCACTTCAGGTCTCAGAATCAGAGATTCATACTTATTTTTCCTATTGAATAGGCCATTACAGTTTTTAATGACTGTGAAAGGTGAGTGAAAGGAATTATGTGGATTGATTGAGTAACCCTGCAAGACCAAGTAAGCAATTAGGACTTTGAAATGAACTTGAATATTTTGTCCTTTCCAGTAGGGGTATTCAATCAACAAGGATTTATAAAGTGCCTACTTTGTGCCAGGCACTATGCTAGGTACTAGGGATACAGAGATAAAAATAAGAGAGTCCTGCCCTCATGGGAAAAAAAACTCAGGAAATAATAAATAAGTATACAGAAAGCAGCTACAGGGTGATTTTTGGAGAGACAAAGCTTCAGCAATTAAGGAGAGGATCAGAAAAGGTGTCTGTTAGGAGCAAGCTCAGAATTCTGAAAGACTCAGTTGAGATGGTATTGTATACCAGGCATGAGAGGGCTACCTGTGGAAAGGCAGAGATAGGGGATGGAACATGTGTGAGGAACAGCAGGTAGGCTATTTTGGCTAGATTATAGAGTGAATCGATAAGTAAATCAACAAGCATTTATTAAGTACATAACATGTGCCAGACTCTTTGATAGGTCCTGAAAATACAGAGACAAAAAATGAAACAGCCCTGGTCTATAGTGAAGGGGAGTAATGTATCTTGAAAGATTGTTTGGAACCAGAGTGCAAAGGCTTTTAACTGAAAAACAGAAGGCTTTTTGGTATTTTGTTCTGGAGGCAAGAGGGAGCTACTGAAGCTTTTTAAGTGGAAAAATTTGAGGTAACAAGATCAGACCTGCTTATGAGTATCATTTTTAGCAGCTGAATGAGGGGGTGTATTGAAGAGAGGAGAGGCAGACTAGCATCAAAGAGACAGGTTAGAAAGGCTCCTGCAGCAGTCCAAGAGAGAGATGATGAAGTCCTGAACTATGGTGGTATCTGTGAGTAGAGTGAAGGAGGCAGAAGCCAGGCCAAGGCTTGGTGATTGACTGGTTATAGGTGGTGAGGATGAAGAAAGATACTGTGGCCTGGATCTGTGTAACTGGAAGGATGCTAGTGCCTTTGAAAGAAATAGGGAGTTTGGGGAGAAAGCTTGTTTGCTCAATTTGGGATATGTTGAATTTGAGATGGTGGCCCAGGCAGGAAATACTCGTGACTCCACATATGCTGATGAGGATCTAGGTTGGATAGTACTGCACAAGGAGTACCACCAGTGTTTCTAATTTTAAAACCTTTATTAAAACTGCATCTTTGGATTCTGACTTTCTTGAAGATCCTACTTGAACAGCATCTGTCTACTGCAAGCCATGTTTCACCTGTCTGCATCTTCATATCAAGTATATATCCAATAATTTGTATATACAACAAAAGTTATTATCCAGAAACCCTCCTTTTTCCCCAGCTTTTCTGTTACTGTGGAGCATCCTGCCATCCTTCCATTCATCTGAGGTTTGCATCGTTAATGTCTTCTCTGAATCCTCACTCATTCTCACCCTTTATGTCCAACCTGTCGTCAGCTCTTTGCAGTTGTACCTTCAGAACACCTATTGTGTATGTCCACCTCCCTTCACCCACACAGCTGCCACAGTCATCACCTCTCAGCTGGACTGATGCGATAGTCTTCTAACTGGTCTGCAGCTGCCTCAAGCCTTTTCCCACTCTAATCTACCCTCTATTCAGCTGCCTAAGTGATTTTCCTAAAGTGCAAATTTGACCATGTAATTGCCTCAACGGGTTTCCTCCAGCCCCCATAAGTTCCAGTGGCTCTGTCACCTCCAGGAACAAACATAGGATTCTCCATGTGACATTTCTCTGCTTTCATTGTCTTCTTGCAATTTATTCTCATCTACACTATGATTGAGATATACTGGCCTCCTTGCTGCTCATCACATAAGACACTCTCATCTACCAACTGTGTACCTTTTGACTGGCTATCTCCCCATGTATGGAATGTTCTCCTCCCTCACCTTTACTTCCTAGTTTCCTTGGCTTCCTTCAAGAATCAACTCAAATATCCCCTTCTGCTGGAGGCTCTTTTCTAGGTCCTCTCTGCTGCTTGTGCCTTCCATTTACGATGTATATATTTTGTATATGCATGATTATTTGCATTTCCCCCCCCCCCCCCCATTAGAATGGGAGCTTCTTGAATACAGGGACCGAATTTCTACTTTCAATTAATTCTTGTAATTGACCTTGGGACATTCAGGTGGATGTGTTCAACAGATAGTTGGATATTCATTTGGAGCAGCAGTATCCATGATCCTATTAACTCAGGAGAGAGAAGAAATTTGAATATCTGAATATGTAGATTTAGGAGTCATCTGCATGCAGATGATAGTGGAAAGAAAATGGGTGTGTATATGTGTCTTGAATGGGAATGCATACTCAGAGAACTTGAAGAAGCCATGCTGAAATTCTGATATCTCAAGTCCCAAGTTTTGACTTCCTGCCAAAGTTCTGTGCCTTTTGTGTGCTGGCAAAAACATTTATGCTGAGGACAGTTTACAGTAATGAATTCTGACATCATTGCACTCTCTTGGGTAGGGTGTGTTGCACAGTGATTAAATGACAGAATATCAAGAGTCTATTTGAAACCCTCCACAAGTCTGAGAATTCTTGGCTCTTGTTTCCATTAAGGAATGAAGTTCTTAAGTGCTTGGACCCCATAAATGTTGAGTGTAGCATAAAATTTGGTCAACTGTTTGGAAATGCTTGTGGATTTTAGCAGCATTCTGTGGTAGTTTTTCTTTAATTTAGAATTTAATTTAATTTAGAATTACACTGTGGTAGGAATATGATTTTTATTTTTATTCTTTTCTATAATGGCTTTCAAGGCCAACTTTCTATTTTCTCTCTCTCAGAGCTTTGATGTTACTTTGTCTCACTTTTTTTTCTTTCTGCATTTGGAAAAACTACAAATAATTACTTCATGAAAATGGAGTTTCAGGGTTTGAAAGAGACCTTTGAGATCGTTACTAAATGAAATGATGTAAAATATAATTGGATTAGCATGTTTACTGTGAATAAGAATAGGTGAAATTGATTTTTGGACAGTTCTTTCTGTTCCTCAAGTTTAAAAATTTCTTTCTTTAAACTTCTGACTCTCAATTTAGAAGAAAACATTATTATTCAGTTTTATTTTATTTTCAGTACTAAGTCCTCTGCCTTCCTCATCTTTCCTCTGTTGTTGAGAAGGCAGGAAAATATAAAACCCATTACAGATTATGAAGTCATGGGAAAAATTTATGCACTAACCAGATTGTGTGTGTGTGTGTGTGTGTGTGTGTGTGTGTGTGTGTGTGTGTGTGTGTGTGTTTATGGGTATACAAGAGAAAGAAAGGAAAAGGGAGAAAACCCCCCATCATTTTGTCCTCTGATCCGTCACTATTTATCTGGAGATAGATAACATTTTTCTTTTCTTTTTTAAATTAATATTAGATATTTGCCCTTTCTTCCTCCCTCACCATTGAGAAGGCAAGAGATATATGATACCCATTATACAAATTAAGTCATGCATAACATTTCCACATTATTTCTACATATTTCCACATTCCATCTTCTGAAAATAAAATAAAAATAAAGAGAAAAAAATACATAACTATTACATAACTATTTTAGGTTTTTCTGAAACCATCCCTTTATTATTTCTTACAATGCAATAGTATTTTGTCTTACATACATACCATAACTTGTTTAGCCATTCTGCAGTTGATGAGAATCCCCTCAATTTCCAGTTCTTTGCCACCACAAAAAGAGCTGCTATAACTGTGCCTTCGCATATGTATCTTTTCCCTTTTCTTTTTTTAAAAAATATTTTTGGGGTATAGACCTAATCTGTAATCCTGGGTAAATGGATGTATACAGTTTTAGAGCCCTTTGTGCACAATTCCAGATTGTTCTCCAGAATGGTTAGACTGCCTCCACCAGCATTTTAAGGGTGTGCCTATTTCCCCATATCCCCTCTAGCATTTATTATTTTCCTTTTCTATCATCTTAGCCAAGGCGATAGGTATGTAAGGGTATTTCAGAGTTATTTTTTGATGTGCATTTCTCTGTTATTTGGAGTATTTTTTTCATTTGACTATTGATAGCTTTGATTTCTTTCTCTGAAAACTGCCTGTCATCTCCTTTGACCATTTATTTGTGAATATCTCTTCTTTTTATACATATGACTCAGTTCTTTATATATTTGAGACTTTTATCAAAGAAACTTGTTCAAGATTTCCTCTCAGTTTCCTGCTTTCTTTCTTATTTTTACTGCATTGGTTTTGTTGTGCAAAACCTTTTAAATTTAATGTAATCAAAATTATGCATTTTACATAGTGTGAACCTCTCTCTCTCTTGTTTGGTTGTTAACTCTTCCCTATCCATGGATTTGACAGGTAAATTCTTCCATGTTTCTCTAATTTGCTTATGACATTACCTTTTATGTCTAAATCATATACTCATTTTGAGCTAATCTTCATACAATGTGAGATCTTGGGTTTATGCCCTGTTCCTGCCAGACTATTTTCCAGTTTTCCCAACAGTGTTTTGTTCAATAATGAGTTTTTGCCACAATAGCTAAGATCTTTGGGTTTCTCAAACACTAGATTTTTTACTCATTTGCTTCTCTATAGTGCATACCTAATTTATTCACACTGATCAAGTACTCTCTTTCTTGTTCAGTACTAAGTTGTTTTGATGATTACCGCTGTGTAGTATAGTTTGAAATCTGGTACAGCTAGGTCTCCTTCCTTCATTTTTTTTTTCCATTGATTCCCTTTATATTCTTGATCTTATATTTCTGCAGATGATTTTTTTTCCCCTAGCTCTATAAAGTAATTCTTTGGTAGTGTGATTGGTATGACACTGAATAAATAAATTAATTTAGGAAATATTGTCATTTTTATTCTGTTGGCTTGTATCTGCTCATGAGCAATTAATATTTCTCCAGTTATTTATATTTCTTTCTTTGTGTGAAGATTGTTGTGTATTTGAATTTCTGTAGTTGTTGTGAGTGTCTTGTCAAGTTTCTTGAACTTGTTGCTTGCTGTTTACACAAATAGGGCCCTTCTTACCTCTTGAGTTTCTCTTGATTGTGGAACTGTGACCCTGAGCTGCATAATGGCTGCTAGAGCTGCCAGTTGGCACCTGTTCCTGCATCCCAGTGCTAGTACAGGAGTTCCCTAGCATTGCTTTTTGCCCAGGTGTTCAGTCCCCTCTTTGTCCATAGACTGCCCTTCTGTGCTATACTTGCACTACTGACTAGTCCCCCACCCTGTGTTCACAGACCACTCTGTCTTCCTGAGTTGCCCTTGGCCCTAAAAATACCTCACTGTGACTTTTTCTTTACTTTGTTAATCAGAATTCAGTCTGGAGCATTGTATAGGTCATTGTTGAGGAGCAGCTAAGACAAAATATTTGCTTCTCATTCCACCATCTTGACTCATCCTACTCTTAAAAATTTTTTTTGTATCTGGAGTATTATTTCTTCTCCATAACTGTTTTGTAAGGCCTCAGGGTCAGGGATTGTTCTATGCTTCTTTTGATCCTTTTGTCTCAAGTCTTTATAACAGCTTTGGAACTTAGAAGTTTTCACAGAAGAGGTAGCCTATTACTATCAAAAGCAACAGACCTTTAATATGAGTACATTTTATCTTATACAAAGGAAGGCAAAAGACCTGACTTGAGATGTATTGTGGGAAGGAGTAAAAGAAAATGTATAAAAGAAGAGGGGAGAAATTCAGAAGTTGAGTGTTTTATATTGTATTCTTTTTTTTAACGTAAGGTTTTGTCTTCATTTTTAAAGTTCTTTCTGTATACTTCTCTGTGTAAATCATCATTGTATTATTTTCAAATACAATATACATAGGGCATCCTATATTTGAGACCAGAAGGGATCTTAGCTGTCATCTAGTATACAACCCATTCACTTAAAGTAAGGCAAACTTGAATATGCAGATTCTTTCAGTCAGATAAAATAGTGAGTGATAGAATTAGGTTCTTCTTTTTTCTGTTTTTCCTCTCAGTTCCCCCCACCCCCACCCCCTTTCTTATTGCTATAGCTTCCATTTCTAGAACTGTGTTAAAGAATGGTAAAGACAGTGAACATTCTTGCTTCACTTCCCTACCCTACCACCCCCCATCTTACTATGAAAACTCCTTTTTTCCTGTTACAAATAATGCCAGTTTCACATCTTTTGATCATATGAAGGAAAGGTCTGTTTATTCTACTGCTGTGTTGTGTATGTCTTTTCATGTTAACATAAGGGAAAGCTATATTTTATCTAGACTTCTTATTGTGCTTATCCATATAATCAGGTAGGCCTTATGCCCTGACCTTGAAGTCAGAAAGAGCTCGGTTCAAGTTTTGCATTTGACAAGTACTAGCTAATGACAACTTTGTGACTTTGGACAAGTAGTTTAAACTCTTAGTGCTTCCAGCAAACTCTTTTATGATTAGAAATTGTGGATAAATTGCTGATTTGCAGCAGGGGAGGTAGTATCCATCCCAAGGGTTCCCAACTGAAGAAATTACTAGTCCATACCATTGATCTAATAATTTGATTTTTATTATTTTTGCTATGAGCATGATTGATCATATTTAACAACTTTCTTAATGTTAGACCATCTTTGCATTCTAAGTATAAATTCATCCTAATAATTAATTTTTTAAATATGCTACTGTATCCTCTGAGAATGGCCCATTTAGATGACCATTTTCTGATTATGATAATCCGACTATTTTATGTTTATACATTCCATTTGTTTTCGTGTTTGTTGACATTTAATTTGGTATAGTAGTTTCTGATAATTTTCTTTATCCTCCATTCCTTGTGAATTTTCCCCTTTCATTGTTGAATGGCTAATTTGCATTTTTTGGTATATTCATTTCATTCTCTCTCTGTCTCTCCTTCCCTCCCCCTTTCTTTCTCACTCTCTACCTTCCCTTCCTATCATCCTCCCTTTCCCTTTCCCTTCCTCTTTCTCCTTTCCATTTCGTTGTTTCTGTGTGTGTGTGTGTGTGTGTGTGTGTGTGTGTGTGTGTGTGTGTGTAGAAAATCTGTCTGTAAATCTATGTCTTTATTGTTTGAATGATTTATTTGACTCAGTAATTAGGTTAACATTGTTGAGGTACCATTTAAGTTTTTATCTTTTATTCATATTTTCTTGTTTAAAACTTTTGTGGTATTTTACTTTGAAAAAGACATATTTAACATTTCTTCCCTTCTTAATTTGTTTATGAGTTCTTTTATGTCTTACCAAGTGGTCAGTGTTTATAAATTTGCCTTGGATTGCTAAAAAATAATATTCTCCCTAAAATATTCTCAAAGTTCAATCTTGTAAAGGTTTTCTTTTTTAAAAAAACTCTGTCCATGTCCTTAATTTCTTCCTATCATATTTATATATATAAGTATCATATTTGTATGTATAAGTAAGTGAAAGATGCACTTTGAAATTGCCTATAATGTTTCTTACTACTTAGGTCTTTTTGTGGTTGTTTTCTTTTAAGTACTGTACTTGGATGCTATGCCATTTTGTGCATATACATTGTTTCTTTATGTGTGATTCCTTTAAGCATAAACTTTGTCATTTTGATTCTCTTGACTGTATGTTTCTATTATTACCTTGTCTGAGATCATGATGTCCACTCTTGCCTACTGAGGCATGATCAATTCTATTCCCACCCTCCCATTTTAGCTGTGAATCTTTGTTTTAAGTGTGTTTCTTCTA
Organism: Potorous gilbertii; assembly: GCA_028658325.1. Taxonomy (NCBI): domain Eukaryota; kingdom Metazoa; phylum Chordata; class Mammalia; order Diprotodontia; family Potoroidae; genus Potorous; species Potorous gilbertii. The sequence goes on from CM053774.1 coordinate 40,226,582, forward strand.
GCTAGCATATTTGTTGAGTTTGTACCTCCTTTCTCCTTTCCTCTGTTTTCTGGACAAATCTTATATTATTCATATTAATGATTAAGATACTTTCTTTTTCTTCGTCTTTCAAATTCAGTAACTTTTTTTCTTAAAAAAAAATCAGGACTAGTTTTCTACTGTTTGTATTGCTTGCAATATTCTAATCTTAGTTTGATCCCACTATCTAGTACATGAGGATAGGGAGAGGGACTGGACTTGTGGTTTCATTAGTATAGGGAACTTCAGATAAGGAAACTCCCTCCACCAATGCAGTCAGCACTATCTCAGCACATCTTCAGAGAATTGAAATGAGTGAGGAGAGTTTAAGTGACTTGCCCTGGGTCACACAGTCAATATATGCTAGAAGTAGAAATTGAACCTGGGTTTTCCTGGTTATGAGGCTAGCCTGACAGATAGTAAATTCTTAATACTTGTGGATTTACTTAGTCTCTTCCTTTTCCACTTTTAGCTCTGACAAAATTACTAGGCTTTGTTTTGTTGTTTTTCTTTGGTAGTCAAGGATGATTTGTTTTCCTTGAGGGCTTCCTCTCTCTTAACCTCCTCCAGTTCAGACCCACTCATTCCCCTTTGCTGTGCTAGCCCAGTCTCCTGTTTAGTTTAATTCACTTCTCCTGCTATAATCTTTTATATTTTTAGCTTCAGTTGCCCAGAACAGTTAAAAATGTGGTTCATGAGATTCCTTCTCTATCTCCTGGACATCTTTGCTTGAGGTGTTGTTGCCCTAATTTCACAAAATATTGAGTTCCCACCTCCCTCTCATGCTTCTTCTCTAGCTTAACAGCTCTTAAACTATTTGGTCTTAAAACACCTCCATATTCTTAAAAATTATTGGAACTATTTGGTCTTAAAACACCTCCATATTCTTAAAAATTATTGAGGACTCCTCATTGGGCTTTTGTTTATATGAGTTATATCTGTCAGTATTTGCCATTATAGAAATCAAAATATTTTAGTATTATTATAAAAATAGTTTTGGCTTTAAGTGCCCCCCTACTTAGAGAGTCTCAAGGATCCCCAGGAGTTTCCTGGACCACACTTTGAGAACCACCACTCTAGGGTATTGCCTTTTGAATCCTTAAGTACAGAGCTTTAGAGAAGATGGAATTCCTAAATGTTAGTAGTTGTGTCTCCCCCTTTTAGTATGTAAGCATTTCTGAACTTTTCAGACTCACTTACCTTTCTAAAATTTCTTTTGTCCACTTGGTTGTCATTTAAAAAGACATTTTACCTTTGTTTTCTTCAGAAAGAGTACTTAGAAGTTAATCATTTCTGATAAAAATCCATTTCCCCCTATGGGATTATGTATAACTTTATAAGATAAATTATCTTTGGATTCAAGACATTTTTCTTTTTCCTTGATATGTTGTATTCCAATTCTTTCTTTCTTTTCTTGTTGATGGTGAGTAGTATTGAATAATTCTTGATCCTCACTAGATTCTTTAATATGTGATGTGCTTTTTTCCTGGCTCTAGAAGTCCTTACTCTTTCATATGAGTGTTCTGAAGTCTAACAATCATATTTCCTGGTGAATTAAATGTGGATGTCTTCTGTGATATCATTCTATGGATTTTCTAGTTGTACTTAATCCTCTGATTTCATTCTGTATGGGAAATTTTCTTTTCTGGTTTCCTGAAATATGGTATTTAGGCTTTTGGTTTGTTTTTTTTCCCTAGGAAGCTGGTGCTTCTTTACTTATTTCTCTGAATCTTGTCTCTTAGGTAAATTTAAAAAAAATCCCTCACATAGTTTCATGTTGTTATCTGTTGTCTTTAATGATAATCATTATATTGTTGAATTTTTGAATTCTGTCTCCTATCTGTTTTTTTCAGAGTATCTTTGGTTTTATTAAAGTTTTCTGTCTTCTGTTATGTACCAGTAGTTCTTGTTTTGAATTTTGCTTTAAGAACTCCAGTTTCAATTCTTGTCTCCTTTTATTCTTTCATTAGCCCTTCCAGCCATTCTCAGACTCTGTATAATCATTTTATTCCCTTGTATGAGATTTTAGTTGTAATTATTGGAGAATTTTCTTTCTTATGAATTGTTCTCCTGATATGATCTTACCGTATAATATTTCTAAAATTATAAAAGAAAATTTTCTTTGTTCATTTATTCTGACTACTGATTTTTCCATGGAGTTTTTAAAAAAAATTTCCTTTCTTTTAGTTACTCTTTTAATTATTTGGCATATTTCAGGGTGATGAAAGCAAGTTGGATTTATAGCTGTTTTTCCAGAAGTCCTTCTGAAAACTCTTTTAGAAATAATCCCCTGGTGATTTAACATGTTTTCACATCTTCACATAAATTCCCTGGTGATTTAACATGTTTTCACATCTTCACATATGGATTAATCTCATTGTAATTTTGTGTATCCCTTGGTGCAGGGGTTGGCAAACTATAGCCCACCAGTCAAATCTGGCTTATTATCTCTTTTTTTGTATGGCCCAGGTAAGCATAATTTTTACATTTTAAAATAAAGTTTTATTGTTAAAAATTAAAAACCATTCCATACAACAGAAAGGCCACAGGCCAGATTTGACTCTTGGCTGTAGTTTGACAAACCTTACCTTAGTGTTTATATCATAAAACCAAAAAATTTTAAAGGATATTTAAAAGCACCCAAAACACTGTATCCATGTAAGTAAGTGTGCCAGATATCTTTTCTTGGATTATTTGCTTACTTGACTTCATATAACTTTAAGAAGTAAGTTTAATTTTTGTTGCTGTCTCTACCAGAAGTTAGTTTAAAATTGTTTAAAAGGAAAATTTGTTTACTGAGGGGGAAAACAGGCAGTATAATAGAAAGTGCAGCAGATTGGGGTTCAGTATTCCTGAGTTTCAGTCAAGGCATTACTTCCAGCCAGCCCTGTGTCCTGGGACTGAGTTTCAGTCAAGCCCTGTGTCCTGGGACAGATCGTTCTCAGTGCCTTAATTTTCCAGGTTATAAATTGTGGGTTAGATCATATGAGCCCTACGGTCTTTTCCTGCCCTTAAACTTCTATGAATTTAAATTTCTGATTTTATCCCTTTTAGTCTGTCCAGTTTATTTAATAATGGGGCATTCCCAGTGTTCTTCCACCAGAGGGCCTCAGTCCTGCATGGGAGAAACCATCCCTGTGAATGAGAGGGGAGTTTGATTTCTTCATTGATCGTTCACCAGCCAGAAAGGCTGTTTCTCTTATTTTAATTTAATAAGCAGGAAACCTGTTTCTTTATATGTGTCACCTAGTCCATTCTTACTTTGCCCCCTTGCCCCCTTTGTATCCCACAACCAAGATCAAGTTATTTTATAACTTTGCCAGGCTTATATTTTCAAATGTTAAGTATAAGGAAAGCTTCATAGTATAATAAAATGATTATATACTTCATAGTATAAAAAAAAATTAAGAAACTTGGGTTTTAGACCTAGTACATCCACAACTAACTTGGTGCCATTGGTAAACAAGTCACTTCTCCGCTTTTCATTTTGCCTACCTCTTTTAGGAATGGGGTTAGACAAAATGGCCTAAAGATCCTGTAATAATTCATTATCTTGAAAGGGCTTAAGAGTATAGAACACTATGTGCACTTTTATGTTATCCTTCTCTTCTGGAATTATGCTGAAGAATTTGGTCTAACAATCTGAAAAGGCCATATTCTATCAGCTTTGGTCTGTGATTTCATTGGTACAGGGAATTTAATCTAAGTTTACCACTAGTTAGGCCAGATAATCTCTCAAGATCCGTCTACTTCTTTATAAAATTCTGTGTTTTTCTTGCTGTATGATAAGGCCATTTTTTGAAAATATGATTGTCTCTATGCATGCAACAATGATTAACAATTTTTCCAGCCTAGGATAGCTGATATTATTTTTTGATAAAAGCAAATTTGCAAGTCTTTAAAATTAGAGGAATTATGGGTTCTTAGAATTGGAAGGAACCCGTGGGACTATCAGATCCACCCCTATTGAAGCATCAGTCTCCTCTATATAGTATCCCAAGCCAAGGGATCATCTAGCTACTGCATGAAGACTCGTTATAATGCAGAGCTCATTATCTGAATCAACCCAATCCATTAATTGCTTAAGATGTTCTTCTAGTTATTGAGGTGGTATTTACCACCCTTTAACTTATAGACATTTTGTCCTTGGTTTGCTGGAAGGGACTTCAGGGGTCCTTGAGGCTATCTCCTCATTTTACAGATAAAGAAACCGAGGCCCTCGAGAGAGCAAATGGTTTGCCCAAGATTACATAGGTACTAAACAGCAGAATTGGAATTTGAACCTAAATCTTCTGATTTCTAATCCATTCTGCTTAATTGTCCCACTGTGTCTTCTTTTCTACAGATCACATATCCTCATTTCCTTCAATTTCAACGCATTCTTGTTATGGCATAATATCAAGTCACCTCACTATTTTTGTCATTCTCCTTTGGTCACACTTCAGTTTGTTAATATCCTCCTGAAGTGGGGCATTAATAACTATTACAATACTCCAAAGATGGTCTGACTAGGCCAGAATGGAGTTGTACTATGATCTCTTTTATTCTGGCTAGTTTCCTCTGGACCTCAGTTTCTCCATTTGTAAAATAGAAGGAGTGAATTATATTAGATCTAAGACTATTTTTAACTTTGGCATTTTATGCTTAAATATTTGATTGATTAGGATATGATCATCTTGGGGAAATCTTATATGTGAACTAATTGCAGTTTTGTAGCTAAGGCTCATGTTGGTTGGTTGTTGTCCTTAATTCTCGAAGAGGACCAAAATAATGTTCCCATGATAAAATGAAGTTTCAGTGTGTCCGACTGTGGCTGATTGGATGAACTCAGAATGCTCTACCACAGGTTGGGCACAGATAGTCCGTATGAATATTTTGAATGGATGCTTCAAGTTTGCGCATCCTACGTTTACTTTGTGCTGTCTCAATTCTGCTTTACTCTTAAAGCACAGCACCCTTTCTGATGTGGGCATGCCATGCTGAGCAGTCCTGTGCGAGTGTCTCCCATGTTGCACAGTCAAATCCAAAATTCTTGAGAGAGACCTTGAGGTTGTCCTTGTATTGCTTCTTCTGACCATCTTTTGATGACCTACCCCATGTGAGTTCTCCATAGTCTTTTTGGCAAGCGTACATTTTGCATTTGAGCAACGTGACCAACCCTTTGGAGTTGTGCTCTCTGAAGCATAGTTTGAACACTTGGCAATTCAGTTTCAGCAAGGACTTCAGTGTCTGGTGCTTTATCCTGCCAGGTGATCCTCAGAATCTTCCCAAGAGAGTTCACATGGAAGCAATTCACTTTCCTGGCATGGAGCTGGTAGACTGTCCATGTTTCAATGGCATCCAACATTGAGGTCAGCACAATGGCTCTGTAGACCTTAAGGCTCAGCTAACCCTAAGCTGCATATAGAGGTTGTAGTATAAACATTGGAGGTTAAATTTGAATGAAACCTTCCCAGAGTCCAACTCTTATGTCCTTTTGTTTCTACTGAAGATCCCACTTCATTTCTAGTAAAGCAGTTTGGCAAAACACCTATCCTTATGAGACTTGAATTCATTCTACTGCCTTCTTACCACCCTTTTTTTTTTTTTAAACAAACTCACTTCTTATTGTGGTTTCTTCTTTTGACTTATGGTAGTTTGCTTAAGACATCAACAATTACCTTGTACCAAATATGCTTGATTCCCTACATAAGCCATCGTGGAAACCAAATGAAAAAGAAGTTAGAAAAGAATAGTAGCATAAAAAAGAGTGTCCCAGACTTTCACTGACTGATTTCCTTTTTACCCTTTCACCCCTGGATTTCCTTTAGATCTGCTCTGGGTCTTCTTTATTTTTATACTACTTTGAAAGTTCTGATCCGGTGTCATATATGGATGAGAAGGGAATGAGAATGTTTTTATACCTGTAATGATCAAGGGTTGTTTTTTTTAAATATAAATTTATTTATTTAATTTTTTACATTCATTTTCACAAAATTTTGGGTTCCGAATTTTCTCCCCATTTGTCCCCTCCCCCCACCCAATACACCGAGCATTCTAATTGCCCCTATCACCAATCTGCCCTCTCTTCTATCGTCCCTCCCTTTTCTTGTCCCCATCTTCTCTTTTATCCTGTAGGGCCAGATAACTTTCTATTCCCCATTACCTGTATTTCTTATTTCCTAGTAGCAAGAACAATACTCAACAGTTGGTCCAAAAACTTTGAGTTCCAACTTCTCCCCATCCCTCCCTCC
>CM053774.1:40233332-40268335 GCA_028658325.1 Potorous gilbertii
GGTGTTATTTTCTTCAACATTTTTTTGGGTCTCCTTTATCAAGGTATTGACCTGTTTTTCATGCTTTTCTTGCATCTCTCTCATTTCTCTTCCCAATTTTTCCTCCACCTGTCTAACTTGATTTTCAAAATCCTTTTTGAGGTCTTCCATGGTCTGAGCCCATTGGATATCTATTTCAGATGTTTGGGGTACAGAGGCCTTGACTCCTATGTCTTTACCTGATGGTAAGCATTGTTCTTCCTCATTAGAAAGGAAGAAAGCTAACATCTGGTCACCAAGAAAGTAACTTTTTCTGGTCTTATTTTTTTTTTCCCTTTTCTGGGCATTTTCCCAGGCAGTTACTTAACTTCTGAGATTCCTGTCCACCCCCATCCACATCTGCCCGGCTAGTGCTTGGGGTCTGAGATTCAAATGCTGCTCCCCAGCCTCAGGGCTTTCAGAGGCAGGCCTGGCTGCTATTCAATGTGAGCTGAAGTTCTGGTGCTCAGGTCGGGGCAGGGCTGCCTCCCAGGCTCGGTTTCCTCAGGGGCTTTATGTGGAAACCTTCAGTAATGGACCTGAGTTCCTGCCTCCTCCAGGAGCCTCTGGCCACCCGCTGCCTCTGCTGCTACCTTCCGAGGGGCCCTGAATTATGGAGGCACCCCGCTCCCCTCTCAGCCAGCCCAGAAGTCTCTCTCAGTGACCAGTGCCTTTGGGTGGAGGGACCTTTGCAGCCTCCAGAGATTCCGTTCCTGAAGCCTGCTTGGATCTGCTCCTCTCGGGGCCTCGCAGCCAGAGAAGGGCTGGGCTCCGCTCCCGTCCAGTGTGCGATGGACCCTTGGGGTTGGTTTTCTAGGGCTCTCTGGAACGGAAATCTCCTTCACTCCGTTGCTGCGTGGCTTTCACTGCTCCAGAATTTGTTAGGAGTTCTTTTTACAGGAAATTCATGGGCTGTGGGTTTGGAGCTAGCATATGTGAGTCTTTCTACTCCACTATCTTGGCTCCTCCTTTAGGGTTGTTTTTAAACTTGTTATTCTGTGCATCCTTTGAAAAAGATGAGTATGAGATATCATAGTTCCACATCAATAGCTTGCATTCAGATGTTAATATCTTTATTAGGTTTCAGGTTAACATGTGGACAGAGGTCAAAATACATGGGGCATCTGCCATGGATCTCAAAGATTTTGATGTTAGGATTTGTACTGTTTGACTTGCTCTGTGGATAATTGAAAAGAGTTCCATCCTTATGAGCAGCTTATACACATCATCAGATTACAACATATACTGTGGCTATATTTTCAGAGTAAAGGAAAGGCCTAGAAAATGATACCAGTTGAATTGGCCCTTCTTAGAGTTTTAGGAAAAGGAGAACAAGCCAGTCTTGGTTATAGTTGTAACCTGTTTATATGTTATGGTGTTGGAAGAAAAGTAGCAATTTTGTCTTTTAGCAAAATAAGTCCCTTGAAGTTGTTACAAAAAGTGTATTTCATTTAAAATGGGATTTGTTCTGCTCTCAATCATTATCCTCTCTGTTTATTGTACTAGTTTAAAAACTACCTTTGATCCAGTTATTCAGTCAGCAAGCATTTCTTATTCACCTAGGTCTACAGAGACAAAAAGGAAATAATGCCTGACTTCAAGCAGTTTACTTTGTGAGGGATTAGACAACATGCACATATATAGATATATACCAGGCAAGATTAAAGGTGTAGGAAAAGGCACTGACAACTCTGTATGTGTGGGTGGTGAAGGAGTGAGGGAGATGGATTGAAAAAAAACCAGACCTCATGCAGAATGTGAAATTATAGCAGTCTTTAATGAAATGTTAATTGCAAGAGGTGGTGTTAAGAAGGAAGAATATTCCAGCCACGGGGACAGCTGTGGATGGGAGATGGAGTGTCTTGTGTCCAACTAGGCTGGTGTTTTTTAGGCTTAGAGTGTGGAAGAGAGGGATCTGTAAGAAGTCTGGAATAGCAGTAGGGGCCCAGGTTTGTGAAGGGCTTTAAGCCAGACAGAAGAATTGAGATTTGGCTCTTTGGTAAGATGTTTGTTCTGAAGGGCAATGCTCTTAATGAAGTGGGGGAGTATTTCCTCGGTTAGAGTCCTGACTTTTCATGCATCTCAGACTATTTTTATGCTGCCGTATATCTACTGTTGAATCTTCTGCCCACATACTTTATCTATCATCTTGTGTTCTTTTTGGCTCATGTAGCCACTTAGTAACATTTAAAGAGGGAAGCAGGTATAAGTAACTTCCTGTAGAACTACAGGAAGAATATTGTACCATAGAAAGGTAAGTGTGGAGATATCCTGGGGAAATCTTGTATAACTGCCTCAGTTAGGACTGACTTTCAGGTTTTATTTAATCCTGCAGATTTCCTTTGGTTATCTGCACTGAAGTTTCAAAACATGAGTCTGTTAGCCCTAGACCATTGTTTTTAGTGGGACCACTGTAATAAAAATGAATAGTCTGCACAGGAAAACTGCTTGCTTAGGCTTTGGTTAACAGCTTTTATTTAGGCAAATTGTGTTTAAATGTGAATCTACAATTGTTTAATAATAATACACACCACATGGAAACCCTATTAAATTCTGTGTGCATACAGGAACTTGACGAGAGGAGTCGGTAGATTTAGAGAGATTCTAAGAGCTGTTGAAACAAGAACCACACAAAACCTGCGAATGGTAAGTTTGGCTTATTGACTGTTAAAAATCAGTAGAGGTTAGATATAAAATATACATCATAGAGTTTTTTTTGACATAGATTTGCGTGTATCCTGAAGTAAGGTCAGGTATAGAGCAACTAGATTCAAATGTAGGGTCAATTTTAGTTCTGTCCTGAGGCATCAGTATATTTAATGGTGTTCTAATGTGTATGAATTTATTCAACAAACATTAAGTACCTATCATGTTTGGAACGCTGAAGTAGCAAACATTTAGTGCCTACTTATGACATGGGCTGCAGAAGTGATACAAAGTTTGTACAAAACACTTACCTTTACTCTCAAGTAATTTGTACTTCAAAAGTCTGCAAAAACTCGTGTGTGTGTGTGTGTGTGTGTGTGTGTGTGTGTGTGATATATATGTGTACATATACATGTATAAATGTAGAGTTCAGTAGTCTGAATACTGCATATATATGCAGTTTTCACAGTATTCACATAACATTCACAGTATTTACATAGTATTTAACAGTCAAAAAGTCCATCATATATGTGCGTGCGTGTGTGTTTGTGTGTGTGTGTGTAGACAGAGACAGAGTTAGTGCACATGGGGTATCCATGCATTCTTAGACCATAAATGTATACAAATGTGTGTATGCAGTTTTCACAGACTATTGACTATATAGTGTGTATCTGTGTGTATGTATACATGTATATGTATAGATAGATAGACAGATAAATGTGTGTGTGTGTAACCAAATGGGAGTGATCAAATTAGCATCAGTGTGTTGTCTCTGGAGGGTTACCATGAAGTTTTACTGATTTATTTGTTTTTATAATTAGTGGCACAGAAACATGATTGTAGCTGTTTAAAATAAGGTGCTGCTTGGCTCACCTATCCATTCATTTATTCCCTCTCTTTTTTGAGGGTGTAAAAGAAAATGATTACTTGCTAGCTTTATTTTCCCAGCAGCTCCTGGTCTGTGGTGGCTTCTGTTCCCCAAAGACTGTACCAGTGATAATAGCTCATAATAGGCTTAAACCAGTATGAGTAGATTGAAATGTCTGGTTTTTTCCTCTCACTGTCTAGGACATCTTCTACCTTCTTCACAGACCTATCATAAATCCTTTCACTGCAGCACAAGAGTGTTAGGTGAGGAGGTGTCACTCAGGGGTTCTCAGCATGAAGTGGGTTTTGGAGGGAGCTTGCAGAGTTTTGTTGCCCAGAGCATCTTAGGAATGGGTCCGATGACATTTGATGCTTGATGCAGTCCTAACTGTAAGGTTGAGGAGGGGCATAGATGAGCCTAAATATGCTTCTCTCTAGTGAAGGTTCCTGTCGCTTTGAACTTCTTTTTCACTTTTGGAGTCAGCAGATTTGATTCAGTCACTGCTTTTCCATTTCCATTTTAAAGTCACTTTACTGGTCTGGGCTTTACACTTGTAAAGTGTGAAATCATTCTATAGATGTGAAGCAGCATCAGCATCATCACAATTATTAGCAGCAATAGAGAAATCAGTACAACCATATTCATACTACCTACTTCTCGAGAGTTTTGTGAGGATCAAATGAGGCAAGGCATGTAAAATACTTTGTTATATACTTTATGAGGGTAGGGACCATGTCTTAGCCTTCTTTGTATTCCTCTTAATGTGTAATATAGTGACTTGCATACAGCAGCCATTTAATAAATGTTTGTTATATTGAGCTGTCATGTTACTTAGTAAATACTACTACTACATAGTAAATACTTGCTTCATAGTATTTATATATTAAGTTCTAAAAGAATACTTCAGTTAGGAAGAATCCTTTAAAAATAAATAGAAAGAATAGCATATAATGTGGGCAAACATTGTTACCATGTGTTCTTTTTCTCTTAAATTTATTTCCCCTAATTTATTCCATAAAATTTCTCACTTGGTCAGTGTGTAAGGGCCTTCAGAGATTTCCATTCTTTATTAAAATGGCAAATGTTTTCACAGCTTTTTAAAAAGAATAATGAAAAGCCAGGTTTTCAGAATTGATTAAAGGTGGAGCACAGTCATGATCCACATGTAATTATTATTTCATTAGGTAAATGAATTCCTTTTTCCTCCTTAGAGGATGAACATTGAGTCCTACCAAGGATATTTTCTGGCTAATAATTTCAAACTTGGTTACTGGCAAATGTTTGCCATTCCAGTCGAAAGGACTTGTATTTCTGTTTTCTTCTCAGCTTCTTTTGCCTCTTTGAGGATTTGATATGAAATAGTTTAGCTTAGAAGTAATCAAATAATGAGAGGAAATCTTATTGACCATTTTAGTTGAGGAGAGAGACTTATAGGGCCAACATAGACAAGTTAGTTTTTTTCAGTACCTTTTTTTAATAGCAGGCCAAAGTCAGATATAAATTGGTTAATGTTAAATAGCCTTGAATCATTGTTAGAAATCCAAAATTCTGCTACATTTATGAATAGATCTCTGTGCTGTCTTATTGTTCATTTACTGTAACTGACCTTGGTTAAATTATTCATACCTCTGGTCCTGTATTTACTGGTCTTTGTCAGGTAGATATTAGGCCATTTTTAACATCAACTATGACAGTACTATACTATTTTTAATATGAATTAGCTAGTATCTCCAAATTGAGTCTTCATATGCTTTCCTTAGGGTGGGATGATGCCAGAACAAAGCTCCTTTAGAAAAAAAATTGCTTCTTTTTCATGTATCAACTTAGATTTGATCTTCTTACCTTTTAAAACCCTTTTCTAGGTTATATATATTGTTCAGTTTTTCAGTCATAACTGACTCTTCATGACTCCATTTGGAGTTTTCTTTTTCTTTTTTTTCAATATATTAATTTTATTTATTTTTAGTGTTCTACAATCATTATCATATAACTTAGATTTTTTTTTTCCCTTCCTACCCCTCACCTCCCCTCTCCCTCCCCGAGATGGCATACAGGTCTATATAGGATCTACACATACATTCCTATTAAATACATTCACTATAGTCATGCTGTGTAGAAGAACTAAAATAAATGGAAGAAATCATATAACAAAGCAAAACATAATACACACACACAAAAATGATCTGCTACATTCTGCAATTGAATTCCATAGTTCTTTCTCTGAATATGGAAGGCATTTTGCCTTAGAAGACCATTGGGATTTTTTTTTTCTTTAAGTCTTTGCATTGTTACGAAGTTCCAAGTCTACCAGAAAAAACTCTTGTAAACTGTGGTTGTTGCTGTGCACAAAGTTCTCCTGGTTCTGCTCCTTTCACTCAGCATCAGATCATATAAGTCTTTCCAGGCCTCTCTGAAGTCTTCTTGTTCATCATTTCTTATAGTGCAATAGTATTCCATTACATTCATAAACCATAATTTATTCAGCCATTCCCCAACTGGATGGCCATCCCTTTGCTTTCTAGTTTTTGGCCACTACAGAGAGTGCTGCTACAAATATTTTTGTACATGTGGGACCCTTTCCAATTTTTATGCTCTCTTAGGGATACAATCCTGGAAGCCATATTTCTGGGTCAAAGGGTATGCACATTTTTGTAGCCCTTTGGGCATAGTTCCAAACCACTCTCCAGAATGGTCGCATGAGCTCACAACTCCACCAACAATGAATTAGTATTCCAACTCTCCCATATCCTCTCCCATTTGGAGTTTTCTTGGCAGATACTGGAAGGGCTGCCATTTTCTTCCCCAGTTCATTTTACAGATGAGGAAACTGAGGCAAACAGGGTTGAGCGACTCGCCCAGGGTCACACAAGAGTAGGAGGTCAGATTTGAATTTACAAAGATGAGTCTTCCTCCTGACTCAGAAGTCACTGTGCCACCTAGCTGTCCCAGGTGATGTACAGGTGTGATATAATAGAAAGTGTTCTGAACTCAGAATTGGAAAAACTGAGTTTAAGACCAATTTCTCTCTCTCTCGTTTTTTGAGTCTAGTGTTCTTTCCACTATGCTATTCTTTTTTTTTTTAAATTGAATTATTTTATTTGTTTTCAGTGTTTGACAATCACTTCCATATATCTTAGATTTTTTTCTTCTCCCTCCCTCTCATTCCCCCCTCTCTCCCCACTCCCTCCCTGAGATGGCATACAATCTTGTATAGGTTTTACACATACATTCCTATTAAATGCATGTTGTGTAGAAGAATTAATGTGAATGGGAGAAACCATTAAGACCTATTTCTGTCACAGGCTTTATGGTGTAGCCATTTAACCTAAGTTTTCTCCTCTGTAAAATGTGGATGATCCTCCTTGTACGTACCTTAGTGTCAAATGAAATTATTACTGTGCAGGTTTTAGAGCATGTGATACATGGGACTTTCCACAGTTTTTACGTTTTTGTTTTACTTATGTGTGGTGAACCTTAGAGACACTGAATGCTGGAAAGGAAAGAATCTTAGAAATGAAGCTATTTCATAGTTTCCAAATGGGACTTTTTATTATAAAATGTCTGGGTGCTCTCCCAGACCTCTATACCCTTCACAGTGTCAGTGTGTCAGTTTTCACCAGCTCTGGGCCAGGGACCCCCAACTGGGGAGGAGTAAGAGGAGAGAAAAGAGGAAGTAAAGGAGTCAGTTTGGTTAAGCTCATATGTAAGTCTCAAGAAGTCAAGGGGCTGAGAGGAAAGGTTTTGTGGACGAGGGAAAATCTTGCCTGAGGCTGATTTTGGGTCTGCAGATTAGTTTTTGGGAAACACTGATTGATTCAGTCTAGCCTTTTATTTAATAGATAAGGGAACTGAGTCTCAAAGAGAAAAGTTAACTGGTCAATTAGTGGCAGAACTGGGGTTGAACACTAGTCTCCTCCCTCTTATTCTGATTTTCTCTTTTTTGCAAACTATAGCTTAAAGGTGGTACAGGTATAAAAAGACAAGGAAGGGCCCTCAGCATCTGGATGACGGCTAGCTCCAGGAGCCCTTCCTTTCCTTTGTCCTTTATCAAGGCAAGCATGAGTACCAGTTGGCTCCCTGGGGCCTGTCAGAAGGGGGTGTAGTCTTTTAGTGGAAAATGAAGAGAATGTGTCAGGTAGAAGTTTCTAGAACCCTTGAAATCTCCCTGTACCTATTGGGGACAGCATGTGGGAGATTTTTTTTTTCTCTCAGTATTTATTCTGTGGTTAGTGAGAGGAGGTTATTCTCTGCTGGCCTTAGCTTCCAAGGGAAGTCATTAGTTTATATGACTGAAATGGGATCAGAATGGAACTGTAATAGAAGGTTTAAGGAAAACAGTGTGGGTAATGTTTAATTTCTCAAAATTGCATTCATATCATATCTTTGCAAAGACCTCTGTAGAGGCTAGCAAGTATGCTTTTACTTTGCAAATTTTATAGATATTTAAAAGCCGTTAGGACTTACTTAGAAATGATAGGGGAAACGTTGTCATCACCTAGTGGTTACCAGAAACCACTCATCCAGTGATTTGGTTGCATTTAAGTTTCCATGTGGTGTTTTAAAAGATTTCAAATTGATGGAAACCTAGAGATAATCCTCTTTTCTGAGGTTTTTATTATTAGGAAACTCATTTGAATAGAAAATCAGCCTTTTGTATGGACTAGAAAGAAATGAAATTCTGTCTTTTAGGGAGTGTTCTAGATTAATGCCTTTGGCATACAGTAGTAGTGGCTTAGTCTATATTTGGTAAATTGGCAAATATTTTAAAAAAATCTTTATTGCAGGGTTTTAGGTGGGAGAGATATATTTGGAAATGAAGGTGATGCAAAACCAAAAGGTATTCATAAAAGGATAATTAAAAAATACTCACCCAGTCTAGTGGTTATGCAATGACTCTCATAACTTGAGAAGATAGAATGTCCTAAAAGGGTTAGCTTGATGAGTAGCATTTGAATTGTGAAGGAAAATTGATGCTATCAATGTAGACCCCCCCCAAACAAATTCAAGCAAAACAGAAATTAGAAGTCACTGTAAAATTGTTGACTTGAAGCTCTCAGTATTGCAATATAGTCTTTGATCCTTTGTCAGATAGTCTTGGGTTGACTGTCCATGTTTCTCCATTGTCCAGTGTTTTTAATGATAAGATTTTTTGCCCCTCTCATATCATAGAAAAAAAGTGATGGTTTAAAAGTAAACCAAATGAAATTCAGCAAACTTTTGTTGAGTGACTGTAAAAATAATGATGTCTACAAGTACAAAAGAACCATAGGAAGCAGAGTTAGGGATCTGTCAACTTCCTGTCTGTCACAGAATCTCAGAGTTAGGAAGGATCTCGGGCAATTTAATTTAGACTCTAATGACAGAAAATCCCTTCTACAATATCTCAGTAAGCAGTCACCCACCCTTTCCTTGAGAACCACTGTTTTCTTAGGCAGTTTATTCCACTTTTGGATACTTTTAATTATTAAGAAATTTTTTTTTCCTTACATTGAGTTAAAGTCTGCCTCCCAACAACTTCTAATCATTGTCCTGGTTTCACCCTCTGGAGTCACGAACAAATCTAAGTAACTTGTTCTATTTAACCATTTCCCATCTAACTTTTTGGGATACTTGAAAGTAGGAGTAGCATTTTCATATCATCCCTGACTTTTCTATTATAATTCCTCTAAAGTCTTCTCTTCTTCAGGTGAAACATGTTACTTTTCCCTTGGAGACCTCAATTTCCTTATCTGTAACGTAATGAAGACCTTGGACTAGATGGTCTCTAAAGTCCTTTGCAGTTCAAACATTCTGTGATTGTGTGAACATTGGGTGGATACTATATGGAAGATTAAAAGATGGATGTATACAAGAATCTCAACAGTCAAAGTTGTGGAGGGATTCTAGTCTGGAACTGTGAAGGCAGTCTCCAGCTAAGAATTGAGACAACAGTAGCTCCCATTTTTATAACCTGTTATGGTTGATGAAAGTTTTGTTTTTTAACAACAACCCTATGAAGTAGTAAGTAAAAGTATTGTTTTCTCCATTTTACAGGTGAGTAAACAGAACCTCAGAAATTTAGAGTAGTTCTTGGCATCATTAGCTAGTGAGTGACAAAGGTAGAACTTGAACCCAGGTCTTCTGACTCCCAAGTCTATTGCTTTTTCCACTACACAGCATGATCTCATCTTGCCAACTGTGTAGATATGCAGTATCAGATGCTGAAATGATGTGTTAGTCCAAAAATACCCTGGTCCTGGCACTGTTTTAGTTACTGTGATATGCAAAGAATATTGAAGAATGTGGTCCTTCTCTGAATGAGCCAATAGTTAATAGTGGAAAGGTAAGATCCATTTGAGTATTTTGACAATGAATAACTTTTAAGGATCTCAAGAGAGAAGAAATACTCATGTTTATTCATTAATTAAAACAACTTTTATTGACTTCCTCAAATATGTGTTTTTTTCCTTAATTCCCAATCTCTTTGAGCTTTTTTTTTTTATGGTGCCAATTTTATATAGTTTTTATTCTCTGGGACAAGAATTGCATTTCCATTTGTTTACAGTACTGATAATGTGCAATATTGTTCACTTCTCTCCCTCTGCACACATTCAAGTATGAAGAATTTACACAGTAGCTTAAATGTTACTTTTAAACTGCTACTGCCTTGGCTACAAATTTTGAGTCCTTCAGTTTTTGGAAAGCTGTGTGGAATGCTCTTTTTTCTGTTGTTTAGTCTACCTCTTCAATGGTGGGTCCAGAAGAAGCACTTCCAGATGGGGCTGCTCCACCACTTGGGAATCCACCAAGCATGCCTCCTGTCATGCCCCCTGCGCTCTGGTACAGCTTAATAATGATGGGATTGCAGACCTTCTCCAATTCTTTCTGCTGATGCTTAGATTCTTCCTTCTCAGCAATCTGGTTCTTATCCAGCCAGCTGATTATTTCATTACATTTGTCAAGGATCTTCTGTATGTCTTCATCACCAACTTTGCCTTGCAGATTTTCATCCTCCACAGTAGCCTTCATGTTGAAAGCATAAGATTCAGGAGAGTTCTTGGAAGATACCTTGTCTCTCTGCTTCTCATCCTCAGCCTCCTGGATCTACAGTCAATGTCTTCCTTACTCAGATGTCCTTTATCATTGGTGATCTTGTTCTCCTTGCCTTTGTCTTATCCACAGCAGAAATTGAGAATGTCATTTCTATCAATGTCAATGTTAGGAACCTCTGGGTGCTGAGGGGATTCCTCTGAGCTCAAATTTGCCAAGCAGGTTGTTATCCTTTGTCATTGCTCTCTTACCTTCATAAACCTGAATAAGCACACCAAGCTGGTTGTCCGAGTAGGTGGTAAATGTCTGTGTCTGCTTGGTGGGGATGGTGGTATTACATTTGATCAGAACCGTCATAACTGCACCAGCAGTTTCAGTTCCAAGACAAAAAGCAGTGGCATCCAACAGCAACAAGTCCTGCACATTCTCAGATTTATCTCCAGACAAAATGGCAGCCTGGACAGCTGCACCAAAAGCAACAGCCTCACCAGGGTTGATACTCTTGTTGAGCTCCTTGCCATTGAATAAGTCTTGCAGAATCTTCTAGATTTTGGGAATTCGAGTGGAACCACCCACCAGGATGATGTCATGAATCTGTGATTGACATCTCTTAGCTTGTCATCTCTTAAAGCCTTTTCCACAGGGTCCAGTGTGCCTTGGAAGAGATCAGCATTCAGCTCTTCGAAATGAGCTTGAGTGATTGATGTATAGAAGTCGATACCTTCATAGAGGGAGTCAATCTCAGTACTGGCCTGGGTACTAGAAGAGAGAGTGTGTTTTGCACGTTCACAAGCGGTGCAAAGATGGCAAACAATACTCTTATTCTCGCTGATGTCCTTCTTGTGCTCTTGCTTGAACTTAGCAATGAAATGATTGACTATTCGGTTGTCAAAATCCTCCCCATCCAAATGGGTGCCCCCAGTCGTGGACTTGACCTCAAAGATGCCATCTTCAATGGTAAGAATGGAGACATCAAAAATACCACCTCCAAGGTCAAAGATCAACACATTTCTCTCAGCACCAACCTTTTTGTCCAAGCCATAAGCAATAGCAGTAGCAGTTGGCTCATTGGTGATTTGGAACATGTTGAGACCAGCGATGGTTCCAGTATTTTTGGTGGTCTGACGTTGGGAATTGTTGAAATAGGCTGGTACTATGACTGTGGCATTTGTGACAGTCTTCCCAAGGTAAACTGCAGCAATTTCTTTCATCTTGGTCAAGACCGTGGAAGATACTTCTTCTGGATAGAAACTTTTGGTCTCTCCTTTGTACTCCACTTGGACTTTAGGCTTGCCTGCATCATTCACGACTGTAAAAGACCAATGCTTCATGTCTGATTGTACAAATCTGCGACCAGTTGGACATTTGGCATCAAAAACTGTGTTGGTGGGGTTCATTGCAACTTGCTTCTTTGCAGCATCACCGATTAAACTTTCTGTGTTGGTGAAGGCAATGTAGCTGGGGGTGGTCCTGTTTCCTTGGTCATTAGTTATGATCTCCACTTTTCCATGTTGGAAGACTCCCACACAGGAGTAAGTGGTGTCAAGATCAATGCCATCTGCTGAACAGGTTGCTATACAACCTTCATTATGGTTGCTAGGGAGTTGGGGAGTTGTAGCTGACTGCTGTGGAGAAAGAAGGGCTGGTGCTGTGCTGAGTCCTCTTTGAGCTTTTTGTAGCATTTGATGATGGTGACCACCTCATACTTCTCAATATTCTCTCCCTTCTTCTTTGCCTTGTGTGATACTTCTCTCTCCTAGTTTACTTTCTGCCTGTCAGACTTTTTCTTCTCAGGCTTTTACTGGTTAATCTTTCTCATCCATTCATTTAAATGTGGGTGCCCAGTAGAGTTATGCTCCAAGCCCTCTTTTCTTTTATATTCCCTACCCTTAAAATATCATCTACTCATGACTTCAGTTATTGTTTCAGTTGGGATGACTTTTGTATCTGTGTATCGAACCACTGTTTCTTCCTTGAGTGTTAGTCCATATGTTCAGCTGCCTGCTGGACAGTGCAGCGTGAGACAGTGGAAAGAGCGTTGGCTTTTGTGTCATAGAAGTTGGGTTCAAATTTTATCTCTAATGCTTAAGTGATGGTGTGACTTTGGGCAAAATGTGTAATCTTTGGACCTAAGTTTCCTTTTTTTTTTTTGTCTTCTAAAAAAGTTTTATTGATGTGTTGTTTATTTGCAAACATTTATGAATTACTCCAACTCAATGAGAGAGGTCTGTTGTAACAAATTAAAATAGTTAAGCAAAACTAATAATATAGTGACCTTATCTGAAAGTGTAGGCAACATTCCATATCTGTAGCAGCCCCCAACCTCTGTTTTTTTAAAAAAAATCTTTTTTTAATGAACAAATATCTATTTTCTCCTACCTCTACCCAATTGGGAAAAGAAGAAAAGAAAAACAAATTTTTTCTATAGTCAAGCAAAGCACATCGCCTCATTAGCTGTATACAGATACGTTGTATATGTAATGGTCTGTACCCAGTATTACCTCTCAACTTTCTATCAGGAGGTTGATGGTATTTTTCATCATTGATTCTTTGAGTTTGTGGATCATCATTGTGTTGAGTATAATTCTTAAGACTTTCAAAATTGTCTTTACAATTTTGCTCATATTATATATAAAGTGTTTTCCTGTGAAACCAAATGACACAGTGAATAGAGTGCTTGGCTTGGAGTCAGAAAATTCTGAGTTCAAATGGAACCTAAAATACTTCCCAGGTGTGTGGCTGTAAGGCAAGTCACTTAACCTCTGTCTGCCTCGGCTTTCTGAATTATAAAATGGAATCATGGTACTACTGATGTGAGTGACAGTCGAAGAGATCTTATTTGTAAAGCACTTAGCACAGTGTCTAGCACGTAGTAAGCACTTAATAGATACTTGTTCCCTTTCCTCTGTCATCAATTTATGAAAGTCTTTGTTCATTTTTATGATATTGGTGTTATAGTATAATTTGTTCTTCTGTTTCTCCTGACCTCATTCAATGTAAATTCATGTAAATATTTTCCTCTTTGAATTCATGTTTCCTCATTTTTTATGCTACAGAAGTATTCTTCATATTCGTATTCCACAAGTTGTTCAACCATTCTTCAAATGATGAACTTCCCTTTAGTTTCCAGTTTTTTTGTTACCTCAGGAAGAACTGCTACAAATATTTCTGTACATACAGGACTTTCCTTTTTCTTTCATCTTTTGTGAGGTTAGGTGTAGTATTAGTATTGCTAGGTCAAATAGCATGTGCTGTTTATTAACCTTTTGGGTATAATTCCAAATTGCTTTGCAGAATGGTTGTATTCATTCACAGACCCCCCAGTGTGAACTGTTTTCACCCACCCCCTCTTAGATGTATCATTTTTCTTGTTTGTCATCTTTGCTAGTCGGGAGTATGTGCAGAATTCGCATTTCAGCATTTCTCACGTTAGCAATGATTTGGGCATTTTTTCCAATGGCTGTTGTCTAGTTTCTGCTGTTGAGAACTGCCTCTTCCTGTCCTTTGACCATTTATTGATTGGGAAACGGCTCTTGTTCTTATAAATTGAAACCGTTCCTTACGTAGTATGGAAATGAGACCTTTATCAGAGAAACTTTGTGATAGTCTTCTAGCCTCCCTTCTCTTAATTCTAATCCATTTTCTCTGTAACTGCCAAATTGATATTCCTCAAGCACAGGACCTCAGTTTTTTTCATCTCTAAAATGAGGGAAATGGAACAGATGACCTTTAAAGACCTTACTAGTTTTAAAACTGTGATCCTGTGATCTCTGCCTGGTGAAGGTTGTCCCTGTAGCACTTAGAAGGTAACATAACCAAGAAAGAATCCGTTATCTTTATCCCCAAACCTGCCTCTGCTTCTGTCACCATTCTCAAGGTTATTAGCTTTAAAACCACGACATCTTTGACTCTAATTCTAAAACCAGTAGGACAAAGTCCTGTTGGTTCGACCTCTGCAGTTTCTTTCACATATTTCCCTTTCTTCTTATTTATGCTGCCACCAAGGACTTATTACTTTTTATTCAGACTATTGAAATAGATTATCGTAGAACAGACACCGGTGTCTCCTCAATGATGTGGTCCGTTATTGTCGATTTCTTGTGAAAGCCTACTTGTTCCTCATTGCTGTCTTCACTCAGGAGGACCTCAGTTTATCTATAGATTTCTGTCATAAAGATTTGGTAAAATGGGAGAACAGACATATGTAGGATGGTAGTTTTTGATGTTCTTTTTCAGCATTAATAAGGTCTAAGGTTTTTTCCCACACTTTTGGTGTGTGAAACAAAGTAAAGCATGAGAAATACATTTGAGAGGTGCAAAGGAAAGTATTATGGGACTTTGTCATTTTTTATTTTTTCATTATATCCATTATTACCTATCAAATTGATAAAAAATTAAGCACATAATAGGTGCTTAATATGTTTGTTGAAAGAAAATTGATTGTTATTGACAGGATATCAGGAAAATCTTTCCAGAAGAGAGACTCTGAGCCCCTTTGAAGAATGGATTGGAATGCACTAGGCACACTGGGGCTAGAGGTTAGTTTAGGCAGGCATATGTATGAATACAATGTCAGAGGTGGGAGATCACAGAGAGTTTTTGAGGGACAAATACAGAGAAGAAGAATGTGAAATAACCCAGAGAATGGATGGTTGTGAAGGGCCTTGATTGCCAAACAAATTGTGTAAGCCTTATCTAGGCATAGAAAGCCATTGAAGATTTTTGAATAGAGGGAATACGCTCCCTGTGGCTGTGCATGAAGGAGGTTAATTTGGCAAAACTTTCATTTGCCCTTGATCAGAAAACACTTGCACTTCCTTTCTTATGTGTCGATAGTTTGAGAAATGAACTTGGACACTGTTTCATTTGTTATAAGTGAGTTGTGTATGGTTCAAATGAGGCCGTGAAATAATATGGAGTTATAGTAGGAAAAAGGAGCGTCAGTTTATTCAAGGATAACTGACAATAGAAAATGGTGAAAATCCCCCAGTGTGTCTTGAAAAGTAGGTATCAGATTGTAATGATTCCTCTGAGCTTTTGATGGAATTTCCATCCAGTGCGTTGTTAACTCTTGGTGGGCTTGTATGCTTAAAAAGTTAAAAGGTACAAGTCCACTTAATGGTGATTACCAGTTTCTTTCCAGAACTATCTTTATGAAAGCAGTCACTGATTGGATCAGTAGAAGCCTGGTGATACTAGTCATTCTTACCAAAAAATTTTTGGGAGCAACTGGGCAGTCAGGGGAAGAACACTGGGTTTAAGGGGCTCTGGAGTCTGTCCTGGCTTTGTCTCTGACTTTGTGGCTTTGGGCAGTTTAATGCAGTTCAATTCAACAAGCAAGTATGAAGCACCTCTTCTGTTTAGCGCTGTGCTAAGTGCCTGGTATACAAAGACAAAAAATGAAACATGCCCTGCCTTCAGGGAGCTTAACACTCTACGTTATAAGCTAACCTTTGTGAGGCTTAGTTTTCTCACTTGTGCAATGGGAATAGTAATGCTTGTTACTGTCCACTTCCTGTGGGCTGTTATGATCAAATGGAATGACATTTAAAGTACTGTGTAAACTGTAACACTTTCACTGTTATTAGGAGCAAGTTTCTGTTGTAAGCCAAAGTGTCAGGGTAGATTTACCAATATTTGTTTTCTGTTTCATCCGCAGACGATAGCCAGGCAGTTAGCAGAAATTTTGTTAAGGGGAATGTGTGAACAGAGCTACTGGAATCCTCTGGAGGATGCTCCATACCAGTCACCCCTTGATGATCCTCTCAGGAAAGGAGCCAATACGAAAAACTACTCTCTTCACCGACGAGCCCGAGTGTACACAGGAGAAAAGTATGGGAGTTCTTTGTTTTCTTGTTTTACACACTTGTTATTAGGAGATGGGAGTAAGAAATCTCTTGATAATTTTAAAATCTGGTTTTTTCTTTAAAAGAAGAAAAGAAGGCCAGGTATGGTGACTCAATAATCCTTGCTGTTGAGGAGGCTGGTGGATTGCTTAAGCTCAGTCAGGAGTCCTGAGTGACTTACATTATGGCTTAAGCTGATTGGGTTTCCACACTAAGTCTGGCAAAATACTGAAGCCCTAAAAGGTATTTTGGTTGACAGAGGTGGAAAGGTAATACTAAGTTAACTTAAGAGGTGAACTAGCTCAGGCTAGAAATGGAACAGGTCAAAATTTCTGTGCTGATCACCAGTGAGATCTGGCCTTTTGAGTAGCTGTTGTACTTTCTCCCTGTTTGAGAGAGGGAGACCCCCGAGTCAGGAAGAGGGGAGGGAGGGGTAAGAAGGGAAAGTCACTTCATTGCATTATTAATTTAACTGTAAGGGCTATCTTTACATTAATTTATTCACTCAACAAATACTTGTTGGGCATGATCGAGCGGGGAGAGTGTGATTATATAGGAATCTGAGTGTCTTTCTGTTGCCCTTGCAAATCTTCATCTGTCTTTGAAATTCTTGTCTCTAACATGCCGAAGGTAGTGCCTCACTAAGTAATAATACCTCAGGCAGTAGCAAAGTTAATTGACCCTATGTTAACACTTTTTCTCTTAAGTAAATTGATATTTTGAGTAAAAAGGTACCTTAAACTAGGTTGTCTGTGAGAGAAAGTTAGGAAGTAGGAGAGAAATGATTTTTAAGTGATAGGTGATATTGAAATTTAGTCTTTTCTTTTCACATTTCAGATTTGGAGGCCTTTGGGTTGGGGGAGGTGGGTGGGTGGAGAAGGATGTGGGCAGTTACTCTAGGCTTTCCTCCTTTCTCCAGTCTTCCCACAGGGTTTTAGGTAACAGCCTCCCAGTCCTGTACTTCCAACTTAGGGGAAGCTAGGGGAAGGCAGATTAGAGGGAGGGGATTGGAGACAGCTAGACCCCTTAGACTACAGAAGGTTTATACCACAACCTGTCCTTTAATCCTTTGTCCATTCTGGCCCTCCACTAAATTCTTCTCATTCTTGTTATGAAAGTGGCCCTGGACTCTCAGAGTCCAGGCCCTCCCTGGCTAAAGACTAAGGACAGGCACAGGGATGAGCTAAGTATCTGTTACAGAAGGATCGGGTTAGCTGAGAGACTCATCAGCAGAATACTAGCCACCAGAAGATGAATATGAAACTGCCTCATGATGCTTGGAGGGCTTGCTAATTGTATTTGTGGAAAGAATGATCACACTGATGAAATTACAGATTTCTTGGAATATTGAAGAAGTCTAGTCAGGTAAGGTTTAGAGAAACCTCTGAGTGAATAGGGAGGGAATTAGGAAAGGAGTAAATATTGTCCATCTGTATCCTTTACATCTTGCCTGTTTTCCATTCTGACACAGGATGCAGAACACTTAGCCAGGATTAGTATTGTAATTAAGAATTTGCTTTACCATATTTTTACAAAATGCTACATTCACAGAATGTTAGAATTGGAACAGATTTTGGAAATGATAGAATCCAGTCTTTTCATTTTTATAGATAGAGAAGTAAGCTCAGAAAAGTTAGCTTAACCAGGGTCACACAGCAACTAGAACCGATTCAATCACAGGTCCTCCAACTCCAAAACTTCTATTCTTTCTGCTGCACTATGTGTTAAACACTGAAGAATGCCTTCAGACTTAAAACACTCTAGAACGTAGCAATTGAGACAGTAGGGCAGAGAGTCATTTTGTGGGTGACATCTGAAAAATATCTTGTAGCACTCAGCAAAGAGATTGTATTTCTCCAGGCTTTTAATCCCTGTAAACCTGCCTTGACATTTCTCTTTGGTAGCCTCTTATTCAGTTTGCCATTGATTCAGACAGATGAGCATATTCTGAGCTTTTTTTCTAGACTGATTTAATTTAGTTTGATATCCTCCCCCTTCCCATTGCTATCTTAAAACATAAACTTGTTTATTAGTTTGCTCCCTCCAAAGCTTTTTCATATGTTCTTCATCTTTTGAGTTAAAATTCTGGCCCTTTATTATTATGAATGCCTACCTAGCTACAAAGTTTGAAGAGGTTTGGGATTTTTTTTTAATTGCTGTTTTTAAAATGAAAAGGGGTAGTTCTGAGTACTGACTTGAGTTGGAAGACATGAGTCTTTTCTTTTTCTTTTTTTTTTTTTTACAAATACATATATAATTGATAAATTCTGTTTTTACAACAGCTGTGTTTCTGAATATATTCCTCCGTTCTGTAGAACCTAGCAAAATATAATAAAGAATTGAAAAAGATAAACACAAGTAATTCAACAATCCAAGGTAAATATCAATGGATTGTAAAAGAATATGCGACATTCCACATGCATCAAGTCCCTCACTCCTCAAAAGAAGGTAGAGGGCAACGTTTCTCCCTTCCTAAGTCAAACTTCTTTATACTTTCAATTATACAACATTCAGGCATTGTGTAAGCGTCATCGTGTGTATTATTTCCCTGGTTCTCCTTGTTTTTATTCTGCATCAGTTCATATAAAAGACAGGAGTTCTTAACTCATTTTGTTACCAACCTTTGCTGTGTGACCTTGGTAAAGTTTCAAGAGTGTGGAATACTCTAAGGACTTGGATTCATATTTTAGCTCTGCCACTTACTTGCTGCACAAGTCATTCTTTAGCCTTGGTTTCCTCCATCGTAAAATGAATGGAAATTTGGGATGAGGTAGACTAGATGTTCTCTAAATTTCCTTCCAGCTTTGACATTCTGTGTTCTAAGGTTCTTTCCTACTATTAACATTCAACGTTTTATGGTTCTATGTTGTATTTCCTAAACATCCTTTTTAGTTCTGATACTTTAGTATTCAGTATTTTTATAATTTTAGAGAAATTTATTCTCTAATTTTTTAAATCAACATTTTTCATCTCAAGTTTTTTGGGAATTTTTTTATTAGTATTTTATTTTTTCCTCCAGTTACAGCTTTTTTTATCTTTTTCAAATTTTGAGTTTCAGATTTTCTCCTCTCCCTTCTTCCTTCTTATTAGGAAGGCAAGCAAATTTGACATTAGTTATACTTGTGTAATCATGCAAAACACATTTCCATATAAGTCATGCTACGAGAGAAAAAACAGACAAAAAACTCTCAAGAAAATGAAAGAAAGTAAAAAAGTATTCTTCCATCTGCATTCAGATTCTATCATTTCTTTCTCTAGAAATGGATGGCATCTTTCATCATAAGGCCTTCAGAGTTGTTACGCTCATTGTATTGCTGAGTACAGCTAAGTCATTCACCATTGATCATCGTACAGTATTGCTGTTACTGTATACAAGGTTCTCTTGGTTTAGCTCATTTCACTTGGCATTAGTTCATGTAAATCTTCCCAGGTTTATCTAATAGCATCCTGCTCATCAATTCTTACAGCAAACTAGTATTCCATTCCATCACAGTCATCTGTAACACTTTGTTTATTTAGTCATTCCCCGATTGATGGGCATCCACCCACAAAAAAAGCTACTATAAATATTTCTGTACGTTTAGGTTCTTTTCCTTTTCCTTTGGTCTCTTTAGGACACAGACCTAGTAGTGCTCTTTCTGCACTGATGAGTATGTGTGGTTTTACAGCCCTGTGGGCATAGCTCCAAATTGCTCTCCAAAGTGGTTGACTCGGTATACAGCTTTTCATCAGCAGTGCATTAGTGTTTTAATTTTCCCCGCCAACATTCGTCATTTCCCTTTCCTGCCGTGTTAGCCATTCTGATAAGTCAGAGTTGCTTTAATGTGCATTTCTCTAATCAATAGTGATTTAGAGAATTTTTTCATATGACTGTAGGTAGCTGTGATAACTGTTTGAAAGCTGCCTGTTCACATATTTTGACCATTTATCAGTTGAGAAATGCTTCTTATTTGATTCGATCTTCTATTTATTTGAGAAATGAGGTCCTTTTCAGAGAATCTTGCTTTAAAAATTCTTTTCCACATTAATGATTACTATGTATTTTTCTCCATCTTATTTTCCCCATTTATCTTACTCTTTCTCTCCTTTCATCCTGTTTATTCTCAAGTATTTTGCTTCTGACTTTTAACTCTTTCAATTTGCCCTCACTTTTATCATCTCCCCCTTTCTTCTTATCCCTTTCTTCTCCTACTTTCCTACTCAGCTGAGTGTGTATGTTATTCCCTCAATTCCAATGAGAGTAAGGTTCATGTGCTCCTACCTCCCACATCCCATATCTTACCCTTCTTTTGAAAGCTCTTTCATTCCTCTTTTATGTAAATTAATTTACTCCATTCTGCCTCTACTTTTTCCCTTTCTTCCAGTGCATTTTTCTTTCTCATTCCTAATTTAAGTTAATTTTTTTAGGTAATCGTGCCATCACATTCAACTCACACTTGGGCCCCTTGTCTGTGTATGCTCCTAATTGCCCTAATAATGAGAAACTTTTTAGGAGTTACAAGTATCATTTTCCCATGTTGGAACGTCAACAGTTTAGCCTTATTACCCTTGTGATTTCTCTTTCCCGTTTACCTTTTATGCTTCTTTCGCATCTTGTATTTGAAAGTCAAATTTTCTATTTAGCTCTAGTTTTTTCATCTGGAAGGCTTGAAAGTCCAAGTCCTCTGTTTCATTAAATGTCTATTTTTTCTCCTGAAGAATTTTACTTAGTTTTGTTGGATTGTAACCTAACTCTTTTGCCCTCTGGAATATCATATTCCATGACCTCTGATCCTTTAATGTAGAAACTGCTTTATCTTGTGTTGTCCTAGCTGTGGCTCCATGATATTTGAATTGTTTCTTTTTGACTGCTTGCAATATTTTCTCCTTGCCCTGGGAACTCTGAAATTTGGCTATAATATTCCTGGGACTTTTTGCTTTGGGATCTCTTTTTTTCTTTAATTTTATTAATTTATTTTTAGTTTTCAACATTAACTTACATAAGTTTTAAATTTTCTCCCCCTTCCTTCCCACCTCCATCCCCAAGATGGTGTGCAGTCTGATATGGGCTCTACACATATGTTCCTATTAAACACATTTTCACATTAGCTATATTGCATAGAAGAATTATAATGAATGGGAGAAACCATGAGAAAGAAAACAAAACAAAAAAGAAAATAGTCTGCTTCGCTCTGCATTCCAACTCCATAGTTCTTTCTCTGCATGTCGATGGCATTTCCATCATGAGTCTTTTGGAACTGTTTTAGGTCCTTGCATTTCTAGAAAAGACTGAGTCTATCAAAATCAGTCTTTGCACACTGTGTATAGTATTCTCCTGGCTCTGCTCATTTCATTCAGCATCAGTTCATATAAGTCTTTCCAGGATTTTCTGAAGTCTGCCTGTTCATTATTTCTTAAAATAGTTTTCCATTACATTCATATTCCACAACTTGCCATTGCCTTGCTCCTCCCCTTTGGGAGGGGTTTTGTCCTTTTCCCACCTTTACTGCACTTTATCTCCCCTCATAGGATGTCCCGTTAAGTGGGGATTTCTTCCTTTGTCTCCCACTGTTATAAATACGCAAACTTCTATGTGGATTGTGAACTCTTTGGGTTCTCCTGTAATATACTTTATATGTAAGTTTCATGAAGTTGTGATTACTTGTTGACAACCTTTACCTTCTTAGCATCTTTGTGTTCTTCTCTGTCAAATGATGGTCTCTAAGTTCCCTTCTAGCTCTGTCTCTAGTAGAGCTAATTCTTAGTTATTTAGGGGGATTCTCCTTTCCACCATCTTCATTTGTCTATTATACAGCACTTTCTTAGAAATCTCTTCTTAGGTTGCTCATCATTTGACTTTGACATTGTTCATTAGTTCACTCCTCCATTAGAGGAGTTGGGCAAGTTAGAAGAGATTGAATTGAAGTCAATAAATATGTTACTTGCTAGGAACTGTGCTAAGCACCGTTACTTTGCATTTGTGTATTGTAGTGGGCTTAGATGGAGTACGGGGCATGTACACAGACTTAACTGACACTGAGATATTTCACCATTAAAATAAATGGGCAATGTTCCTGATGATGCAGTCACATTTTAGCAGAAGTTGTATTACCTGGAAATTATTGTTGAACATTTGAAAGTCTATAAAAATTAGTGAAAACTGGGCATTTGGAGGGGTAATATTTCTAAATCAAAAAATCCATTAAAGGAAAAATCCCCAATTGCCCAGAGCTGATTGTTTAATTAGTACCCTAGCAAATTCTAACATTCCTTCTCCCATCTGCCCACTCTTCCCTCCCACCCCCCCTTAAAAGTTTTTTTTTTTAAATATATATCAGTCTTTTCTGGTTCTCCCCAGGCATCTTTCCCTTGTGACAAAGAAAAACAGTTTTGCAGAACTAACTAAAAGAACTTCCTCTCTGATTGCAACATTCCACAGCTGTAATCCCTGCCTGTCAAAGGAAAGGAAAGAGGTTCATTTTGTCATCTTTTCTAGGGCCAAGATTTGACCTTTCTCTTTCATCTTATAAAATTTTTAACACTCCCTATGGTCAAGTGTTCACTGCAACATCTCATATCTGTAATAGGATTTCTAAATTATAAGCATAGTGTTGGGTTTTCTTGTCTACTGTCTCATTTCCCTTTAAACCTATATAAAAACAAAAAATATTTCAAAAATACTTATATTGATCAGCTAATTCTAGAGTAAGTAAGAGTAATTCTTATTTTACTATTTCATAAGATGAAGCTTAAGGCTTGATCTGTTGAACTCAGCTACTTGCTTAGGCAAATATTCTTCTCTCATTCCAGGGGAAAAGTTTTTTTTTAATCTGACTGGAAATCTTTACTTAGCTCCCATTAAAGACTTTTGGAGATTTTCAGAACAGAAAGAAAGGAGGGAAATTGCAAAATTAAAAGTGCAGTAGCATCTGGAAATGAAAACAATGGGATGTAGAAAGTAGAGACTAGCATTACTTTTTGGCTTCTCCTCTGTGATCCTGAGCAAATTAAAAACTTTTTCCTTTTAGTTCACAAATTAAAGTTCATCCTGATATTATATAATGCAGATTATTGAATTGAATTGTACCCAGTGTAAAAATGGCTTGTTAAGATATGACCAATCTCCTTGAATTTATCCTGGGTAAAGAAGATAATTTAAAGTCTTTTTGTCTTTTTTCATTCACAAAAAAAAGGAAAATAGGAGTAATCCTATATGTTAACATGCCTGCAGTTTGTGTGCATGAGGCTTGGTACTGTATTCGATAACATTTTATAGCTAAGTAGATTCCTCTTTGTATGTTTAAAACATACTTTTGTAAGTAGACTGGTTCCCTCCCATTAATATATACATAAATACTACGGGATATCGTCCCCAAACAATTCAGTGAATTCCAAGTGTTCTATTGCTTGGTATTGTGAATGTAGAAGCTTCCATCATAATTTCTGCTCCGCTAATAGTAATGCATGTTTATGTTATTCTAACATGGCTTTGCTAAGCTTCATGTTTCATTTTGTTTTGACAGCATATTTTGCCCCCAGGAGAATACTGAGGAAGCCCTATTGTTGTTGCTGATCAGTGAATCAATGGTAAGTGCAATATAGAATTTTTTTTTTCTCCACTGGGATTTCCCTTTGGCCAGGGTGCTGGTCCTTTGATCAGACGATGCAGGAGGGCTATGATTCCTAGAGGGAGTGCTTCATATCATTGTTTCTGGGAAGGTGCACTCATTAGGGCTGAGAGACCAGGACAGTCTGTTTTCCAACTATGTTTTCCTTATCGTTCAGACACACTGTCTTTGTCCTGGTCAGACTCTGTGCTGACATGAGACCCAGAGTTTCTTCTTAAATCCTGACATCAGCATAGTATAAATAAACTGTGCTAGACTCATGGCAAAATTATACTGTGTGTGTCCTTCCAGTCAACATAACAAGCACACATACACCCTATTTTTATAGAATTGTAATCGGATGACTATCAAGAATCCCCTTGAGTAGGAAGTCACAGAAGGGTGCTTGTGAGGGATGAGGGTAATGTGGAAATAGGGAGGGGACACTCTTATTTTGTCTTAGTAATCTAGCAGTTTGGGGGTCAGTTCTGTATGGACCAACTTTATGTTACTTGAGCGCTGGCTGACTGGAGTTCCTCTGCCAGCCAGCGGCTTCCCTGAGTTAAGCTACCTGTCACAGTAACAAGCCAGACTTCGCCTGTGAGGAAGTCCCTGATACGTTAGAACTTAAGAATAACCATGAGGTTGTGAATATAGTCATAATCAGATGGTTGAAAGGGCACAGTGGATAGAGAACTGGGTCTGGGGTCAAGCATATTTGACTTCAAACCCTGTCTCAGTCACTGTGTGACCCTAGACAAGTCCCTGAACCTCTGTTTGCCTCAGTTTCTTCATCTGTAAAATGGGGATAAAAATACCTCTCAGGATCGTTGTCAGGATCAAATAAGGCAATATTGGCACAGTGCCTGGAGCGTAGTGAGCATTGTAGAAATGTTCGCTGTCACCCTCATCATCATCAGCTTAAAAATATTTCTTAGTGTTGACAAGTGTTTTATAAAAGTTTTGGGGGGTTTTTTTCCTCAGCATATTCTGCTTCCCCACTCTGAAATGTAGTAGACAAAATGAAACACTGGTTGCTGTTTCATCATGTTAGACTCTTTGTGATCTCATTTGGGGTTTTCTGGGTAAAGATACTTGAGTGGTTTGTCATTTTCTGCTTGAGCTCATTTGACAAATGAGGAAACTGACTTGCCCAGGGTCACACAGCTAGTAAGTATCTGAGGCTAGATTTGAACACAAAAAGATGAATCTTCTAATTTCAAGCCTTTCACCCTCTCTGTTGTGCTATTCAGGTGCTCCTAATATGGAACTTGTTTGCTTTTATAATTAAAAGTGACATGAGTTTTCAGTTTTGAACATTTTTGGTACAGTAGAAATAATATTGGGGCTGTGATCCAGGATAGCTGATATCTATGGTATGTAGGAGGAGAGCTTGTTTGGGGATTGGGTCTTTGTTTGAATGCTGGCTTTGCCTCCTAATACCTGTATGACGTTGGTTAAGTTGCTTCATACCTCTGAGCCCAGTTATCAGTACAATAAGAGACTTCTATTAGGTGATTCTCTGGGATCTCTTCCAGACCCAATATGCTATGTATTCTATTTCATTCTATCTTATAAGTGATGTATTTGTGTTCAGCTAGTTGATAAGCTAGCATTTATTCAGTGCCTACTATGTCAGTCAGTTAATTAATCAGTAGGCATTTATTAAGTGCCTGTTATATTGTTCTAAGTGCTGGAAATACAAAGAAAGGTACAAGCCAGTTCCTGCTCCGAAGGAACGTAGAGTCTAATGCGGGAGACAGCAGGGAAGCCACTATATGTAAATAAGAGATAGCCAGGATACACTGGAGCATTGGAGATAATCCAGAGGGAAGGCATAGTTCTAAAGTAGATTGAGAGGGACTTCTTACAGAAGGTGGGACTTCAGCTGGTACTTGAAGGGAGCCAGGGAAGTCTGGAGGTGGGGATGAGGAAGAACAGCACTCCAGTCTATTTGTCAAATGCACATTGGATGCTAAGCATTGAACTTCCAAGTGTGTGTGTGTGTGTGTGTGTGTGTGTGTATATTCCAAGTAGTGAGAGATGTTTAAAAGCATGGAAGCACTCCCTGTCTCCTTCCCTTCCCCCCATTTTTCCCAGTCTGGTTGGTGATACAGTCATAGAAGACCACAATTAGAACCTCAAAACATCTTCTAACCCAGGAAGTTCTCCACCTGGGTAAGTGTCAGGGGTTGATGCATTTGGCTGGAGGAAAAAAATGTCTATTTCAATATAATTGGGTTCTGTGGTAATCCTATGTAATTTATGAGTTTAAAAACATTCAGAGAAGGAATTTGTAGTTTCACTAGACTGCTAAAACCCATCAGTGAGTTAGAGTGGTTGTCTTCTTCTGGTGGAATGGGCGGATGAGAACAAGTTGTTCCAGCAATCTGGAAGACAGCTGGAGCAGGTGCTATGGAGTGCTTAGAGCTTGGTCAGACTTTGAAGACACCAAGGTGTGATCATCTACTGTATCCTAAGCCATGCGCAGTCATCTTGGCTTTTGTCCTGGCCCTGAATTTTGATGATTTTGGAAGAGAAAGTGATAACTTGGCACAACTCTGCCTCACTTAAATCCAATTCATGTGCAAGTCAGAGCATCACCCTGTGATGTTGTTGAGCCTCTTCAAAAGTAAAGAGCACCAAAGAGATATGTGATGCAAAATGGGTTAAGCCTAGTTACCTCTATCCAACCTTGTACCTGACCAAGAACAGTTCTGTAACAGTGCTGGAAGTCTTGCAGCAAGGGGAAACTCATCCCCTAGAGACTGTCCATTATTCTCTGGGGCAACTCTAATTGTTAGGAAGATTTTTCTCTACATCTAGCATCAGTCCATAATCTCTTTACAACTTCTACCCAGTCCTCTTACCTTTACTCTCTAAGGCTAAATAAAGAAGTCTTAATTCCTCTTCTACACAAAAATCCATCAAATTCTTGAAGATTGCTATCATGTAAAGTGCATACCTCTCAATCGATGTTAGTTATTTTGATGTCAGTGTCTCCTTCTTGATTCGTATCTAAGTTTCGGTTTACCCAGATGCTGTGCCATTCCACCCTCTCCCTCCACTCTCTTTCATAGGAATGCTTTTCTAGTTATATCTTACCTATCCTGTACTTTTGAAGTTTTGAGCACCACATTTTAGGAATTACATTGATAAGATATTGTCTAGAGAAGAGTGACCAGAAGAGCGAAAGATGTTAGCCCTGGGGATGTGTAGCCTGGGAAAGAAGACTGGGAAGAAAGTAAGTATTTGAAGGACTGTTGTATGGAATTGAGTTGCACTTGTCCTTCTTGACCCCGGAAAGCAGAACTAGAGAAGTGGATTTAGAATTGACATTGGGAAAACCTTCCAACCAAAAAAATGTAGAATTGGCTACCATGATGGGCTCCTTCATCTTCTAAGTCTTCAGCAGAAAGCAGGATCACTACTTTCCAGAGATGTAGAAGGGATTCTCAGGTGTCGATGGGTTTGATTAGGATGACATTTCAGGTTCTTTCTTCTTTGTAATTCAGATTTTTTTTAATCCGGTAGGTAGCACTTTACGTATATTCCTTTTAAATGTCATATCATTTGATTAGGCCCATTATTCTATCCTGTTGACATCTTCTTTGGATACTGTCTCTGTCATCCATCATGACTGTAAACTGTCTTTTTGAGCTTCATATCACTTATACATTTGACAGGTGCACTTTTCAAAATTTCATCCAGACCCTTGATAAAAATATTAACTATCACAGAGTTGAGAACAGATCTCTGAATTACTCTACCGTTATTGATTATTCTGAATTTAGTTATCCAACTAATTCTGAACCCATTTATAATCTAGGTCTTATTTCTTCATATTACTCACAAGCATAGCATAAGAGCTTTTGTCAGATGCTTTGCTTAAATTTTGGTACGCTATAACACATTTCCTTGGCTATCTCCTGACCTGGATGTTATTATCAAAATAAAAAAAATATTCTATAGCCTACTCTTTTGATTAAGGCTGTTTTATATTAGACTTTTAGACAACAGTGCCCTCATACTAAGCTTTTAACCTTTGCTTGGTCATACTTAATGTATCTGGCCCCAAAAGCAGTATGTCAGTTTGGGAGGGCATGCATTTCATTTATCCCTCTTTGTCTTTAATTGAATAAATGTTAACTGGTAGTCTTTAAAGTTGGAGGCACTTTGGGTTAGTAGCCTTAGAAACTATCAAAAGATTTTTGCTTTTGGTAAACTCATTCAGTCTATAGTAAGGTCTAATGATATTATTTGACAATAATGTTAAGTAATACTTTGGTTAGAAATCAGAGCAGTAGGTTCCTGATCAAAACAGTTATGTGCAACCTGATAATCATTCCCTAAAGAGAAATTATGTAGAAATTAGTAAAAGTTACAGTTTTGCCATCATGAAAATTTGTTTCTTTCTCTACAATTATTTTTATTTTTACAGTTTGTAGACAGGAAATAAATATGTTCCATTTCAAAGTCAAAATGAACATTACTGTGTTTTTTAGTGGCTGAGAAAATGGTTTATTTTTATGGCTCTGACGATTAGCTATAAAGCAGAAACAAAAATTTATCTGTTAGACACTCCATCCATAAGAAGTAAGTTCAGTATTGGGTTGCTGTTTGTCATCATATCTCATTATTTCTTCACTCTGATTAATCTTTCCATAAAATAAAGGGGATTATCAAGCCTACAGCTATATAATAGTAAATAAAACAAGCTTAATTGTTGAAAAGCTAGTGCTCACAGTGGTGTTTGAAAGTATGCATTAAGCATTTGTAAACACAAGATTTCTGAACATTTTCTTTCGAAGTTGAAAAAAAATTTGTTACAACTTGATAGCTGATATGGCCTCCAATTGTGATTTCTTATAAATATCAGAATCTCTACAATATTTTCTCTTTAGTGTAATGGTTTTAGGACAGATAACATCAAGTAAAAAATAATAGGATAAGGTTGTTTCTAGCAAGTTTACTTAGTTAATCCATCAATTCTTTCCCTGGCTTAGAATTGACACCTGGATCAGGAAAACTTATAATGAAAACTTCAAGATGAGGCCTGCTCTAACAAGAAGTGATTTGTTCAGTGAGAAGT
The DNA here is from genome assembly GCA_028658325.1 of Potorous gilbertii. NCBI lineage: Eukaryota > Metazoa > Chordata > Mammalia > Diprotodontia > Potoroidae > Potorous > Potorous gilbertii. Next base: position 40,262,418 of record CM053774.1, read on the forward strand.
ACCCTGATTATCTTTTATTCTAACTTTTATATTTCAGAGGAGGGAGTTTTGAAGCCAATCCATACTGATCTATGGTGCTAACAGTAAATGCCAAGGAGTTGGTGCTGAAAAGAAAGGCAGTTCCTTCTTAGTGGGAGTCAGAGTTGGTAAGCAGGCTTTCAGAATGGCATGAAGGAAGGAGAACATCAAAATGGCCATCTATTTGACCCCAGTGCTTGTTTCCTGTGCCACTCGCAGAACATAGCCCTGGGGACCTTCTTTCCATCCTTACTGATCCAGAGTTGTGAGATATTGAGAGACCAGGCCTGTCACGTTAAAGACAGAGGGTACCAAATTTGAATCATTTTGGTCCCTGTAATTAGGAAGGAGGAAAATGAGCCGTTTTTATCTATAATACAATGTCTTTCTAGGAATCGGTAGAAAAATTAAACTTGAATGTTGATGGAAACAAGTCAGTTGATAAAGAGCATTGGATTATGCTTGAATTTGTGTGATATGTTTGTGTGCTAAGCTACAGAGACATTAAATCAGAAAGGTATTCTTTGTGGTATTTTTAAAATAAAAAATCTGCTCGCCTCTTTTTGTTGTAAGTCTGTTTTGCACTCCTGAAACCTATATTGAATTATGTTTTGACTTGTGGTCCATTATGGTGAAGATCGTAGAGGCATAGGACCGTAGATTTAGAGCCACAAAAGATTTGAGAGGCTGTTTAGGCCAATCTCCAAATTTTACTGATGAGGAACTTGGATCTGATGAGGTTAAGAGACTTAATCAAGGCCACAAAAGCATCAGGGATGTGAGTATTGGATAGTTATGCAGATTTTGTCACAGAGAGGAAAGGAAAAAAATCTCTGTAGGATCTGTTGATTCGCAAGCACTATTTCATGATGGAAGTTTTGGTGGTCAGGAATGCTCTTTCCCTCCCTCCTCCTTCTCTTTCTTCCTTTCCTTCTTTTTTACTTCTCCTCTCTCTCCCTTAGAGGAAAAGTGTCAAGTAAATGTTAGATATTGATAATCTATCTACTGGTTGTATAGTTCTGCTCTCCTAAAACAACACAATGTATGCAAGGATTCCATAGGTACATATATGCATCTGGGGAAATAATTTTACTTTGTATTAGATTTAAATAGCTTCCTGTAAATATTTGATTTAGGTACAAGCTGTCTTTTGAAAAAGCCTCATTGTTCAAATAGGAGAAATCCTGGTGTTTTTGTGCAGAACAGTGTCCTTTTGTACTATAATGACCAGCTTTCAATTTCCAAGAGTGAATTTGTACCTCCTGTTCCCTAATTTGCTCCACTACTGATCTGTACATTGTTGACTCTAGGAGCACTTATGTGAAGAATTTTTTATAAACAGCAAGTAGATATTTAATCTATATACTGTCCTTTCTCAAAGCCCTTTTCTTTTGATGTTCTTAGGCAAACCGAGATGCTGTATTGAGCAGGATACCAGAGCACAAAAGTGATCGTATCATCAGCTTACAAAGTGCATCAGTGGTCTATGATCTATTGACTATAGCTTTGGGGAGAAGAGGCCAGTATGAAATGCTGTCAGAGGTATGACTCATAAGTTGCTGTTGTCCACTTGGTAGATGCAACCTTTAAAACTATGTGATGTATTTATGTATGATTAACTGATATTTTTGAAAATATATATGATGGTCAGCAGACCCCACCAGTCTGTGGTTTCTGCTGGAGCGAAGGTTACCATTTCTAAAGCACATGCATCTTCCAGAGTAAATTACATCATACTCAAGGTACTTTTTGGACTGTGTATTACAAATTTTCATGTGAGATGAAATTTTTAAAAAATATTATTACATAGCTTCTAATGAGATTGGTACTTCTTTTAGCTTAGGTTCTTCAAGATACAGTATTAAGCTGAATCCTAGAGCACAAAAGTGACCACATAATGAGCTTATAGTGTCTTATGGCCTTTCATTTGTCAGCAAGATACAGTCACTTAGCTTTTCTTAAACACTTCTGCACAGAATTTTGAGTTTTCAAATTTCAGAAGAGGATGATTAATTTTAGTTTGCTACTATCTTAATTAGTACAGTTTGCATGCTGAACAAAGCATCAAATTACCATTATGGCTAGATAGGAGCTAGATACATTCTCAGGTAATTTTGGCTTTTCTCCTTGGAATTAAAAAAAAAATCTGTATTTTTGAAAATAATTAGTTTTTCTTTGTTTATTTTTCCCTTTTAAATTTTTCCATCTCTTGCCATAGCCTCTGCACAGGAAGACATAAACAGAATATCAGAGTGAATTAAATCAAATTTTCTTCCTTATTGCAATCTTGAGATTCCCCTCCAGTGAATTTACACATTAAACAAAGGCTGAAGGGGAACAGATAGAACCTTGCATAGCTTAAATCTTTCATATATATATGACTATACAAAATCATGGTTAGCCATCTGTGACTATGTAAATCAGTAGTCTGAAGTCCCTGACATAGGTATGACTTATGGTCCTTGGGCTTCATTCATCCTTGGGAATATGTTGTATTCTACCTAGGGAGCTATTGAGCATTATAGAAAATCCCTTATAGTCTGCTACCAATAGCATTTTATAATGGGTGATTTCTGCAAGGTGATTTCACTAGACCCACGTACTATGTCTGATTAAGGAGTTCTCTGGAACATCAAGGAAAGTTACACTTATCTGTGGAGATGGCTAATGATCTATGTCCTTACCAGTCAGTTTGTTTCATTAAAATGGCATCTAATATCTTTTAAGAGGCTTCTAACTTAACTATTGAAAAATTTCCCAGATCTCTTAGTTTCTAGGAGTTGAATGTTGAATAAAATTTTAAAGTGGTTGTTAACATGGTACCATCATTTCACTTTATGGTTTTAGTTATAAAAACTTTCTAAAGCTTTAGTTTTTTTTCTGCATCTGAATTCAGTCTGAGGTGCTTGTCTTGCTTTTTGCAGGCTTAATGCTTTCCTGCATAAATACTTCTCTTCATTTCCCAAATGATTCAAGGCAGAATGCTGTAGTCTTAGCAGCATTCCACTGAGAGGTCAGAGCTAAAGCAGGCATTTCCTTCTAGCATTAAATACTCAAAGCTTATTTTCACCAAGATGATTTTTCATTTTGTTTTCAAGTGTGGTTTCTACCTTATGATGACAGTCTGTTGACTAATTTACTAGTCGTGTTTTAGCAATTTTTCTCAGTCTCCCAAACTCATAAACTTAGTTCTTGAGCCAGAAAGAATCATGTTTAAAATGAGCAAGTGCTATTCCTCTCTACCCCCATACTTAAATGATTAAAAGTGTTTATCTTATTTGGTATCTTGTTGGTTTTATCTTTTATCGAAGTCTTTGGCATTCCTGAAAGTCTCTACAAGATGATCCTTGTTTCTGAATTTCAGAAATGTCATACATGAGAGGTCAAATGAGAATACTGAAGCTATCTGTCTTCAGTTTATTGGTCTCCCATCCTCCATAGTGCGTAATCTTTTTTCACTTCTGTTCCTTTGCTGAAGTTGCAGAAATTGAGGTTTTTCTCCTTGCCAGCATTAACCACAATTCTGTCCCCTCAATTCACTCCCCTCCCAGCTCCACCAGGAACTTGCCCCATCCATCGTTCTCATTTTCTCTCTCTTTCCTCCTCTTCCCTTGTTCCTCTTTCTCTCTTCTCTCCCTCTCTCCCATCTCCCCCCTCCTCTCCTTCTCTCTTTCCCTTCCTCCTTCTTCTTCTCTGTCTCGCTTTCCCTCTCATTTCTCTGTTTACATCTTTACCTTCTGTCTATAAACATGTTCAGATCTTCCCCTAAACAAACAAAAAGTTTTCCTTTAATGTTATTATTCATTTTAAACTTACTGAATTACAGTATCTCTTCATTTCTAAATGTTGAGAAAAATAATCTACTTTTGTTTCCTTTTTTATGTTATTAATTCAGTCCTCAATCCCTTGAAATCTGACTTCTATCTCTACTACTTAGTTGAAACTACTGTCAGAGTCCTTAGTAAATTCTTAGCAAGTATGATGGATTTTGCTCAGGCTTCATCTTGTTGTATAGCTTTGGACTCTGTGGATTTTAATTTTATGGATACTGTCTTCTCCCTTGGTTCTTCTGACCCTCATCTTAACTAATTTTCCTCCCTATTTAAGCTTTCTGTCTTGGTCTCCTCTTGGTTAATTTTTGTATTTTCCTATTCCCTAAGGGATAAGTATCCCTTAAAGTTTTATCTTTGACCCTTTTCTCTTTCTACAGGCTCTCTGTTGGTGATCACATATACTTCCATGACTTAACATGACTCGCAGGTCTCTATAGCCAGTCCCATTCTCTTTGCTGAGGTCTAGTCTCAGATCTCCAACTGCCTTTTAGACAATTAAAACTGCCTACTTGGCTCGTCCCCAAATTTCCCTCTCCTCTAATCATAGCATAATGTTTGACTCTTTTGTCTTCCCCATTTTTGTATATTAAATTGCCATTATTAATACTACTCGTATGATATCTCTTGAATCTGCCTCTTCTGTGCTTTTCTTTCACCTCTTCTACTCAGCTGCTACCATCTTAGTTTAAACCATTAACTAATCTATTGTGGTAGCCTCCTAACTGGTTACAAGGGCTAATGGGGGTTGAAACCCAAAGTAAGTAGGGTGAGACTTCGCTATTAAATTCAATTCACCATGTCCAAATGAGATAACTTCTGTAAGTACTGAGAAAACTGCTGGATTTGATTGCTCGTGTACTCTCAGTAATCTTGAAATTTCTAGGTAGGTATCCTTAAATTAATGACCTGTATCTCTCTTCCTTTTCACAGGTAAACTCCAAGAAAAATCTGTCTGCTCTCATTTTCTCTCTCTCTTTATTTTCCTCTCACCAGCTTTTTCTAACTTAGTTTCTGACTTCATCACTCAACTCTCCAAAGTTATCAGTGATCTCTTACTTGCCAAATCTTGATTCTTCTACGTGTATGACAATCCTTCTCTCTCTTTAAAAAAAAAATTATCCATTTTTATTATATTGGCATAGACCATCCATAAATATTCAATATTCCTTTAGCTATTTAAATTGTTCTTTACTTCATTTTTTGCCTCTTTTATGTGAGATAATTTACCCCATTCTGTATCTCCCTTTCTCCTTCTCCCAATATATTCCTCTCTCATTCCTTAATTTTATTTTTAAAATATCATTGTTACATATTCAACTTACCCTGTGCCATCTATCTATCTATCTATCTATCTATCTATCTATCTATGTCTTTCCATCTTTCCTCTAACTACTCTAAATTAAAAAAGGTTTTTTTCATGTTAATAAGTCCATTATGATTTCTCTTTCCTGTTTACCTTTCCATACTTCTCTTGATTCTTGTGTCTGAAAGTCAAATTTTCTTTTTTTTTTTAATAAATTTATTTATTTAACTTTTTACATTCATTTTCACAAGATTTTGGGTTCCAAAATTTTCTCCCCATTTGTCCCCTCCCTCCTCCCCAATACACTGAGCATTCTAATTACCCATATCACCAATCTACCCACTTTTCTTTCATCCCTCCCTTCCCTTACCCCATCTTCTCTTTTGTCTTGCAGGGCCAGATAACTTTCTATTCCTCATTACCTGTATTTCTTATTTCCTAGTAGCAAGAACAATACTCAACAGTTGTTCCTAAAACTTTGAGTTCCAACTTCTCCTCATCCCTCCCTCCCCACCCATTCCCTTTTGGAAGGCAGGCAATTCAATATAGGCCATATCTGTGTAGTTTTGCAAGTGACTTCCATAATAGTTGTGTTGTGTAAGACTAACTATATTTCCCTCCATCCTATCCTGCCCCGCATTGTTGCTATTCTCTCTTTTGATCCTGTCCCTCCCTGAGTGTTAACTTCAAATTGCTCCCTCCTCCCATTACCCTCCCTTCCATCACCCCCCCCAACCCTGCTTATCTTCTTCTCCCCCACTTTC